>JANVCQ010000006.1:29838700-29852674 GCA_025531925.1 Erythroxylum plowmanianum | reverse complement strand
TTCAGAAAATCAGAACTTAGAAATGAGAAAGCTCAGAATTAGGAATCCTGTAGAACCCAGAACTCAGAAAGAAACCAAAATTTAGAAAGAAATCAGAATTCAGAAAAGGACCTAAAACCCAAAAAAGAATTCAGAAACCAAATTCATGTTTTTTTTTTTAACAATTCATATTGAGCATTATTATTGATATTCATGTGATTGTCGCATTTGGTATTACTACCGGGTTATCCATTGATGCCATATATTGTTGCTTAGAATGCCACAGACCATTCTCGTGAAGCTAGCCTTGTGTTACCTAGCCTCACAAGCATGGTAGTATGTTTATATCTCACTGAGTCGTGTTGTAGAATCACCTCTCACTATCATCATTTCAGGGGATTAGCAGATCGTACAAGAGAGAAATCCAAGCCTTTTGAGACTCGCTTGAAAAATCAGACAAGTAATGTTTTTGGCATGATGTTTAATGCAGATGCTTATAGCTGCTCCATGGTTTGTCATAATCATTTGTACCTGAAACATGTATGTATATGTTATGTTATTGAGAATAATGTCAGTTAATGATATGAGATGATCTTAGATTGGCAAATGATAAGTAGTTAATGTATGTGAGAATTGCAGATTTAGATCCTTACTTCTTACAACCTATTAAGCAAGTATAAGGATTAACCAGACAAACGAATAGGTCACGTCGGATTTTCAGTAAAATATAGAAAAGTTAGGCTTACTACGGGGTTTGGTGGCATTAAGCCTACCCATTCCCTAGTGCCAACACAGCTCAAAAAGGGCGGGTCGTGTCAGTGTGTTCCTCGGTTACTCTGCTACACAAAAGTTATAAATGCTATGATCCTATATCCAAGAGGTTGTGATGTCACTTTCTCTGAGGCAGATTCCTTCTACCCCAAGTCTTCGATTTAGGGGGAGTATTGGAGTGTGTTTGGTGATGAATCTCAGCCATGTACACCTATTCCTAAACCTATCCTAACACCTATGTCCAATGCATCTCCTATAGAGACAAATTCTGATACAAAAGTAGATATGCCTGACAATACACTCAAAGTGTACTCTCGAAAGTAGAAAACAAGTAGTACACTCCCTATCCTTGAAGCTATACCAATCTCCAAACCAATACAGGTTCCTGTCGAAGAAGCTCAGAGTAGTGATACAATGGAACAAGAAGACAATACAGATCTAGAACAGTCAATCGCTTTACGAAAGAAATCTAGGTCATGTATTCATGCATCTGATTGAGAGGTTTGTCTCATATGATGGTCTATCTTCTCAATATAAAGCATTTATCGCGAATGTGGACAAAATTGACATTCCCAATAATATCCAAGAAGCTCTTAAAGTTCCAGAATGGAGAGAAGCAGTTTTTGAAGAAATAAGAGCACTTGAAAAAAAATGAAACATAGGAAGAAGTTTATCAGCCGAAAGGGAAGAAACCCGTGGGGTGAAGGTGGATATCCACGGTCAAATATAGGGCTGATGGTTCCATTAAGAGGTATAAAGCGAGATTGCTATACTCAGACCTATAGGATGGACTACAAGGAGATATTTGCACATGTAGCCAAATTAAACACTATCAGACCATTGCTATCTGTAGCTGCTAACTTCGAATGGCCTCTCCAACAACTTGACATTAAAAATGCCTTCTTGAATGGCAAACTGAAGGAAGAAGTATATATGAAACTTCCTCTAGGGTTTGATAAGGAAGGAGGAAACAGAGTATGCAGACTAAAAAAATCCTCGTATCGGTTGAAACAATCACCACGAGCTTGGTTTGAAAGATTTGCCAAAGTCCTAAAAGCAGAAGGATACACACAAGCTCAGTCGGATCATACAATGTTCTTCAGAATTAGAGAAGGTAAGAAGACCATTTTGACTGTGCATGTAGATGATATTGTTATGATTGGTGATGATGCAAAGGAAATTACAAGACTCAAGTCAGCTTTCAGGAAAGAGTTTGAAGTTAAAGACTTAGGAGAAATGAAGTATTTCCTAGGCATGGAAGTAGCTAGATCAAAGAAAGGGATCTACATCTCACAAAGAAAGTACATTCTTGATCTCCTGAAGGAGTCAGGAATGTTAGGATGTAAACCAAGCACCACCCCCATTGAAAGCACAAAGTTTGAATATGAAGAAGATAAAATAGTTAACCGTGAAGAATATCAGACACTAGTGGGAAAGCTAATTTACTTATCTCATACTAGACCAGATATTGCTTTCGCTGTAAGTGCTATAAGTTGCTACATGCATGCACCAAAGAGTAAGCATTTTGAGGCAGCTTATAAGATCTTAAGGTATTTAAAGGGTACTCCTAGGAAAGGATTATTATTCAAAAAGGGTGATCAAAAAACAACTGAAATATATACTAATTCAGATTGGGCAAGTTCAGAGGAGATAGACGATCAACCACTAGATATTGTACCCTTTGTGTGGGAAAATTTGGTCATGTGGCAAAGTAAGAAACAAAAGGTGGTAGCCAAGAGTAGTGCAGAAGCTGAACTTAGAGCAATTGCAAAAGGAATTTGTGAAAGTCTCTAGTTAAAAAGAGTGATAATAGAATTGGAAATCAATTTTGCGACACCTAAAAAGCATTATTGTGATAACAAGGTAGCCCTAAGCATGGCACACAATCTAGTCCACCATTAGAGAACAAAACATGTTGAAGTTGATCGATTGACATTATATCAAGGAAAAGATAGAAGATGGAACAATATGCCTAACATATGTACCAACAAAGAAGCAGACAACAAATGTATTTACCAAAGGACTTCAAAGACAAGTATTTGAAGAATGTATTGGCAAGTTAGACATGATTGATATCTATGATCCAACTTGAGGAATAGTGTGGTCAATATACGATATTAACACATAATATTGTGATAATCTGATTACAATCAGATTATATTGATTAGATAGCATTATCTTAGGATTGTTTCTGTATAGATTCTCTATCCTAGTTTTCGGTATCTCCTATTCATGTATATATGTACTACATTCTCTAAGGAATAGATACAGAGCAAAACAGCTCTTATTCACACCATTCTGGTATAAAGTTGCCAAGCAAAGCTATGTGCATGCCTGTTTGTTAATCCAATACGATAAGGCAATTTCAAGGATTACTGACTTATACATAAAAAGTAGAAAACAAGAAGAAACCAAGAAGCTATAGATACAAACAACCTTTTCATCAAAGGGAAAATGTTTACCATGAACACGCATGTATAGCTCGAAAAAAAATGCGCCTGGCTGCAGATGGATCATGTGCTACATCAATTTCATAGGCAATGTATAAGCGCCAGAGTAAAACTGACTTATGCAACCTGTCATTTGCCAATGCCCTTTCAAACAACCCATGGATTCTGTGCTGGGAGCCTCCTCTGCTCATCTCAAATGACAATGCAAAAAGCCACACGACAACAGATGGCTTCCTGAGAATATCAATGTCAAGGATTTATCATCCTCAATATAGAAGCAAATGATGATAATGGAAGCAAACCATAAAACCAACATGGATAAGAAAGATTAAGGAGATGTAATATATGAATGCTTAATAAATTAAATAATGAAGTTCTCCCACTATTATTCAACCATCATCTTCGAATGGCTCATAAATTCTTTTCCACAGGGGGTTCTATGCTTTGGCAACCAATGAGAGGAATCCATGTGTGCCATCATTAGGACATGTAAACTATCCAAGACAACACATAGGCTTCATTGTTGTGGTGCTGCAGTCCATGTCATGTCAAGGGCAAATCACGAATTGTATGTCATAGGCAATAGGTTGTAAAACTTTGTCCTCAAAGATAAATGTAAAAGGAGCATTCACACTTCGCACGGAATTATCTCACATCCTAGCTACAAGAGCATGCTAGGCTAAGACAATTGTAAAAGCAAAATTGAAATTATAGCCACGGATTTCAATTCCTCCTAAATTTATGCATCATAGAATGTCATCTATCCATGAAAAAAACCTTGGCATTAAATCTAGTATATTTCCTAGGAATGCTAAACTACATGCAGGTGCAAAGCCAGAGAAGCAAGGGAAAGTATCTTACTTGTGACAGTAACTATCTATCATCATCCGCAGCTTATTAGGTGTTGTGTAAAGATAGCCAATCTCCATTAAAGAACTAAAAAGTTCAGAGTTGGAAGGATAAATTTGCAGCCCTTGCACAATGGACTGCCAAAATTTTGACAAACTTGATTGTTTATGATGCCTTAAAAGCATCCTCATGTAGTAGTTCAAGAGAAACTCAAGTTGGTAACTTTGGCTCCTTCTTTCTGCAGTTTTTGAAAAAAGTCAAATCAAAATAATAAACATTAACATGATTCAAGAATAATTGTGAAACCCCATTTCCTGTACAAGCAACCTAGAAAACCTCATCAAATCCTTTGGCCACATGTTTATTAAATAAAAGAAACAATGGAACCAAATAAAATTAGCCTCCGATTTTCAATGTTTACATGGGATACACTTGCTCTATCTCAAACATGAGGAGTTTCATTACTACATGATTGAAAAGACGGGGACTAATTTGGTCTCAACCATCAACTTATAAAGAAACACTGAAGGTAAACACAATTCTATAATCCTAAAGGCTACTTTTCTCTTTTGTGTGTGTGCGTACAATATACAAACAACTTCATACCTTTACCATCCCCTTTTTATAGACATATCTGTTTACCTAAACAATTAATATATGCTGTTATCAAATCCATACAAAACCAACAACAGTCTATACATCCAAAAAGGGTGGCAGTTTAAATCCTCTTCCAAAAACAATAAGATCACCTCTTTCTGAAGTATTCTGTAAATGTATACCTAGACCCTTAAACCCATATTAATATTTTCTGTATACTTCATGCCCCTTGTTTAGGTTTGGACCATCCAGGTTACAATGATTATAGATACAAATAACCTTTCTCAAACAATTTGCAAATATGGCATTACTTTCTTGAAAGCATGCCACACATTATCCAGGAGCAGAATACAATAAGTCTGTAGGATATTAAAAGAAACACTAAAGCAAGCAGGAGAATTGTAAGCAACCTGGAAGCACCATACTGAAAGCATCATCCAAAACTTCAATACCCACCAGCCATCCAGATGTCAACTCTTCAAACAAAGCTGCTGAGCAAGTTAGAGCAATAGATTGATCATCTATGATACCACGCATCCAAGATAGTCGGATAGTTTTCATTTTCTCTTTAAAACCTTGGTGTGCTCTCAGCAATTGCAGGCTTGATGGTTTACATTCAAAAGGGCTGTATTTTGTTCCACTTCCCAAGTACGAAAGAATATGTAGTGCTCGATAGGATGATTCTTCAATATTTCTAGAACTGTTGTCAAGTTCAGCCTCAGCATACCAGAAGTACAGAAGTGAAGCATTAGACCGCAGTTCCTGCAAAATAAACAGAACGCGGTGATATTAAATCTTGATACTACAAGGACCAACTTACTCAAGATTTGACAGAAACTCACAAAAATAAGAAGATTTCCTCAATCACAACATTAAATATTTACAAGATTAGAAGGGAACTTAAAAACTGTTTATGGAGTAAATAGGTTATTTAGATTTTTTTCAATGACATATACGCTTAACTTGATATGTCAAAAGTGACTTAACATATGACAATGTTTGCCCATCTAATGACAATTTTATCTGGAAATTGATGATGGACTATTATTGAAAAATTCTGGAAGTTTCTGTGTTAAATTGATAAGACATAAAGTTCAGGCTATAAGACAAACTTCTTGCAGAGTTCAGATTTTTCTCTAAATAATTTACCGAATTTCTGTTTACTAGTTGTTAGTTTAGAATTGTTCTTAAACTATTACAAATTCAAGGATTGGCTTCAATATTAGATAGGCTTATATGAACTTGATTTTGGCCATTGATATAGACTTTAGTTCCTTGCCCCTTGAATTCTCTCCTATTCTTTTATATTTTGCTTCTATTCTGTTCTCTTGCATGCATTTACTTGTTTGTCTTTTCTTCTGTCTTGCTTCTTATTTCATTGCCCCTTTACTTTTTTTCTTTCCCAATTACATTGCGTACGTTTGCACTAAATTTCAAATGATAGGACTTGTCCTAAATCAGAAAGATCTCAAAGCAACTTAAGAATTTAATAAGTCCTCAACAAAAGTTCCCGATATACCCAGTAACCTCATGGTAAAGGGAGAGAAAAATTTTCCTACGAAAGTTGCCATGAAAATCTTAGTTCTTGGCTTGCAGAAACCAACAGAACAATGAGCACAAATTAACGATATGCACATACAAACCAAAGAAAAATAACAATTTCAGAGAAAATGGAGCATCTCTTGAAGAAATAATGCAAGTTCATACACCAAAAGCATGCATGTCTAGTGAAAAGATGGTCATCTTACCTGAGGAAGCCCTTCAACAGATGACAACGCCATATCAAAGACTCTTCTTGCATGGACAATGTTACCATGAACAGCTTCTCTTCGGGCATAAACCCCACATAGCAGCACATCCTATGTCAAATATCAATCAATTATGCTGAATTCACAATTATCTATCCTCTTTCCCTTTGATAAGGAAAACCTATTATTCCTAATAACAATAAACAGCAATCATATTTCCACCAACAAATCACCCAAAAATCATATTCTCACCAACCAAACATCCTGCAAAACCTCGTAATTGTTGTAGGCTTCAATCATTCAAGTCCAAAAAATGTATTAATGAAACATAAATGATAGTAACACATTAGAGCAGAATTTAAGGATTTAAGGATTTTGAACCATAATGCAGTAATTATACTGTGTCCATTAGAAACATAAATGATATTGCAGTAATAATGCACCAGTTTGGTATTTTGATTTCCTCAGGTTTGAAGCAAGAAGAGGCTCTGAGAGGCAAACATTTTTGAGTTATAGTAAGAGTCACAACAGTTAGATATGCTGTACCTAATGCATGAATGGCAATTGTATATAAGTAAAAGAATCTTCCTTCTGTATTCTCTTGCTTCATGGTTCAACTCACTACAGAAACCAAAACAAAACCAGAAATACAAGTTCAAGAACTGAAGTTTATTGTTTTCACTGCAAAACTCATTAATCTACATTAGTGCTCACTCAAGTGAGCCCCACAGATTACTGAGTCACATGATCTTATGTCGATCTGAAGCAGGAAGATATGGGATTAAGGGAATTCTTAACTTGGTGCAGTTGGAGCTCAAACTATATTAAATTAAGCTATTATCTTAGAATGTTGGCTATTAACTCCACAAGTATTCCTAAATGTTATTGTCACTTCCTGTCGTTGGATTCTTGAAT
The DNA here is from genome assembly GCA_025531925.1 of Erythroxylum plowmanianum. Classification (NCBI taxonomy): domain Eukaryota; kingdom Viridiplantae; phylum Streptophyta; class Magnoliopsida; order Malpighiales; family Erythroxylaceae; genus Erythroxylum; species Erythroxylum plowmanianum. The sequence continues at coordinate 29,845,365 of JANVCQ010000006.1, read as the reverse complement.
ATCATCACGAAGACCCTATCTCAGAATTTTTTTCTGCTTTACAAACATCTATTCACGCGGGCAAATGACAGTAATTCATTTTGAAAGGAACATTAAATATCCAACACAATTCAACTACTGACAACATTCACATCAATGCAACTCAACCTTTCTAGTTTCTTTGCTCCATTTGAATTACTATAGGTTTATTTTCATCTCAATTCTTCATCATCAGGTCACTCCAATGGAGGTGAGGATGCTTAATGGGATAGACCAAATACATGCCAAGAAACCACAATCACGGGATCATAACTTATAGATGTATAAATCATCCTGTTTTCTCTCTTCCCCAGTGAAAAAGTAATGGCTATCCCTTGGATTCTGATCACCATCCTCGGCTTTGAAGGGCATAGAAAGTTCAATTTTCAAGTACAATCCTTTCTTGAGGTGTTCTTACTTTGTTCAATAACCCTCATCCTACAAGTCTTCTTGCCTTTCATCCTCGTCTATTTATTTATCTTATACTATCCTGACAATCCAATTAAAGGTTGCAATTTGCAAATGGAGACGTATCAACAGATTTAATAAAAAAGACTGAATTAGGCATAGGAAACAAAAGCATCAAAGACACATGCTGAAAAAAACAAGGAGGATCGCAAGCTTAAGACCTGGAAATTCAATTATTGCTACCATCTGACATCCTATGCAGCACTCGCATGTAGCATATATTTGCCAGTGGAGCACCCAATTTAATTTTGTTTCAATCTTTTCATGCAGGAAGTATGATCAACCAATTGAATCATCTAAGCCTAATTAAGAAACATATTTGCTGACCTTGCAGATCCTTTGGCGTCCAGCAACACCCAATAAACCATGAAGTTCACAAAAAGAATCACGAGTTTGTTCAGCATGCACTAATAAACCCTGTTTTCAAATTAAAATTTGTAACATATTGAAAGCAATACCTGTCTATCACTTTTCAAGAGGGACTTGGCCAGTGATCTACATGGGGTAGAAGAATCTGCTTTTGTAATGGATAATTCTTCAGCTACAAGAGCAGCCTCCTCCAAAATGTGATTACGTGGAAAAGCAGTTAAACAAAGTAAGATTGCATTACGGAGAAACCCCATCACATCAGTCCTCTTAGAGCTGTCATAAGTGCTGTGCAGCAGAAACCCCAAGTTATTACCCCTGGAACTGTTTTCTGAATTTACTGAAAGACTATCAACTCTTCTCAGATTTCGTAATATAGAATTTGGCAACACTTCAACACTAAGAATATTTTCTGTCCAACTTGAACTGTTTGTGCAAACCCTGCAGAAATAAAAGAACTAGTGACTACTGTGTTACATATATATCATAAAAAGAACAAATGCACAAAGAGTGGTACAATCAATTTAAACATCCAAATACCTAGCAAGCATGGGTTAACAACCTCATGGAATAGAAATGCAACCAGGAAAGAGGGGAGGGAAAAAGAGAAGGGCCAATAAATTATCTTTGAATCAGTATGCAGATGAAGCTACAATTTGGGTATTTCAACATGTTAACGAAATTTTGGTCCTCCTAATTTTTTTCATTCAGTCTTCCCACTTAACTTTTTCTAGTTCTATCACTGTATTATTGAGACATATTACCTCCTTCAATCTCCCAAAATATACATTTATCCGTCTCCCTATGTGACTTAGTTTTATGTTGGTTTTATGTTTCCTCTTACTCCAAAATCTTCAGTTAACAGAGTCCTTTTAAATCTATAAATTCGATGATACAATTAAGTGATTAGAAATATCAACATAACTTTTTACAATATTTCAAACATTGAAAAGACTAGCAATAGAAAAATTTAAGAAGTCTGAAATAAGAAAAGAAAAGGAAGTAGGACCATAAAATTATTGTCTGTAATGTATGAGTACCATAAAAACACATCTCTACTATGTTATCGATCTAAAACAAAACCAATCAAATTGTAACTCTTGGTAATGGTAGCTGTTTCAAAGAACCTAGGAACAAAAAGACATGATTAAACATCCTGATTTTGAACATGGGGATATTCTGTACAAAAAACATGCCCATAATTCAGACCCCAAAAAATAAGTACATGCAGTCAAACAAGTAATTGACCAGCATTAATTTATTATTTTAAAGATTATAAAAAAATTGTTTAAATCTCATAAGATGTCATACACCATAATCAATGCAGGGAAATCACAAGAATCAATTACACGAAAATGGATAAAAGTGAACATGACAATCAAAAGATTCTGCCTTCAAAAAAGAAAAAGGAAAAGTGTGGTTACCTATGGGACACATCACCGCCAAAGAATTCAATAAATTGCAGCAGCAGTGATAGCCTGGCCTCTTCTGACAATAATGAGAAAAGGTATTCACTGACATCTTCAAATAATACAACTCTCAGAAACTGTTCGTCAGTTTCCCCATCCAATGACTCGTCACCTTGAGAGGCCTTACCTGTTTCATGGTTATTTTTTGTCAAATAAGACAGCTAACGAGTACAAACAGTGCAAATATGCACCCTAATCATGGTTACAATCTCTTCAAGAGAGTAATTGCATCAAATCAAAATGAAAGTTTGTCTATTTTGAAAAAAGTTGTAAACATATGCCAAGAAGGAGAGAGAGAAGGGGAAAGAAAGAAAGACCGCAAGATTTGTTGCGAACAGGCATCCATTGATTACAGTCTCTCAATAGCTCCTCTTGCGACCATTTGGCCCAAGTCAAAGTGTCTTTGACCTCATTGATAGCCCCAACATCCACGTCAATTCCAAGTAATTTCAGCATGGATTCCGTATCCTCTTCCTGTTTCACAGTTTCCTCTTCAAACTCTTCATGATCGTCCTCAATTTCCATGTCACGGTTGTTTATATCCTCTGAATTCTTATCCAATTCCTTATGTTTGGATAGTGGTTCTGACCAACCAGTCCAACCACCTCTGTCCTCATCGAGTAAAGTCTCTTCTTTAATCATTCTTTGCCTATTCTCCTCCTCTTTCTCCAACCACGAAGACCAACCAACGGCTCCTTCTTCTCCAACTCTAGGACCATCAGTATTCCAGAAATGTTCAAATAGTCTAAGTTTACCACCCTCACTCAAAAGTAATGAAGGAGAAAATAAGCTATACTCGATCTCAGCCTGAAATAATGCAGTCGCCAGTTCTCGGTAGCCAGCCTGCCACTCAAATCTGCAGAGACTAAGAAATATATCAACGAGACCAAGTTCTAGATGAACTACAGCAGGATCCACAGAAGAAGGCTTGGCATTTTGGTTAGCCTGCATCCATAGAATGTGATAATACTTCAGGATTCTTTTGAACATTGATAAACTGATGACTTAAAAAGTACACAAAGGAATAAGTTGACAGTCAGGACATATAATCAAGCTTCCAGGACAAAAAGAAATGAACAAGAATAAAGAGGATGTACCCTAACATTTTATGTCATGTTGGTTGCCCATCACCAAATAAAATCAATAATTAAATGCCTAATACCACAAGTCACTTGGAGAGAGAAAGAGAGAGAGAGCAGATTTGATATGTAATGTCAATTGATTCGCATCACTTTGCTAACAAATTCCAGAAAAGAAATGGTAGCCATAGAGTAAAAGACAAGCGTATACACTACAATCAAAATCAGAACAGTTTCTATATTGCATGCATGAATACCTTAGTACAAGATGCAACTTTTCACTCCTAAATAAACAAGCACAAAGTACCATTGGAGAAGATAACTGGATGCGTATAAAGAAGTCACAAGGTGACCTTATGTGAAGAATAATTGGATAAGAACCTGCCTATACTGCTTGCTGCATGCGGTGGATAAAGCTTGAATAGCATGACCATACATTCTTCTCATTTCTGAAACCTTGAATCTTGAGAATTCCCCTTGAAGAATATGCAAATACTCTTTCCACAGCTTGTAACTCCCTGAATGACGCATCAATACTTTTTCCCACCTCCCAATTAGCACATCAATACTGTCTCTCTGCTGGTAAGCCTTCATAAGATAAACCAACAAATCCTCATCGTCAGGGTTCATCTCAGTGGCTTTTTCAAGAATACTAATTTTCTTTTCAAGCATCTGAATTCGAGCACCTTTCTGAGGTTGCATACTAGCAACCCTGTCTTGGAATTCGGCAAAATCGAGCCAAGCTTTTACATCTTGAGGATGTTCCCTTGTTAATTTGTTAAATTCACGTGTTTTACGTATGACTTCATCTTCCCAAGATTCTTCGAAACTTGAAGCATTTGAGCATAAAGATTGATGGACAGATACTCGGGAGGTTTCCATATCTAACAATGGAATGAAATCCTGTGATCCTATAACTGCGGGCTCATTGGACGCAAAAAGGTGAAGGCGCTTTAAGTTCTTATGGCGTTCAAGAGCAGCATTCTTTGCAGACCAATAACGACCAGAAGATTTTAATTTGGAGTCCAAAACATCAACATCGCCATCTCTATCAAAGACCGAACTTCTGTGATTGACACGATATAGCCCTTGAAAATCAAACCCGGATTGTTTTCTGGAATTATATGGCTTGTAGCGCGGAATGTCCATTCTGCATTCAATGAAGAGTTGGCAGTAAGTTCAAGATTAAAACCATAAAAATAATAACAAATAAAACAAGTGGTAACTAAAGAAAGCAAACTTCATGCAAGAGATTTGTTGGATTTTCAGAACGATAATTATTCTAGTCAAAACGATACATGTTCAACCACTTAATCCTATCATTGAAACTTCAAACATGTAAATGTGGAACAGAAGTATTCGCTTCAAAACAATTACAGAGAGAAATCCTAAAATAAAAAAGGGTACCTGTAGAGGCATCCATAAACGAGATTATCATGATCTCCATGGGTATCAAAGTAATAATCCTTACGAGGTTTGATATCAGAATCGGCCCAGGCCCTAACGCTAGAATTTCTGGAAGTGAAGTCACCGTCGTCTTTCGATCTCTTCTTCTTCCTCTTTTTTCTTGAGTGTTTCTTCCTCTTCTTCTTGTTCGTATCGGAATCGGAATCGGAATGTATTCCGACACCCAATTCTGCTTTTGCTTCTCTTTCTTCTTCGTCTTCTAATAACTGGTGGTATGAAGTTGAGGACGGCTGCGGCTGGTATGAAGTTGAGGACGGCTGCGGTTGATCGAAATCACTGTCAGATTCCTCCGACTGGCGGCGGAGAGAGGAGATGACTTGGTCGATGACGGAGACATCGGTGGTGAAGCTAGGGTTGCAAAGCCACTGTGAATTTGATTGAGTAGTGGAAGCTGAGACTGAGCCTCCAACCAGAGGGAACAGGCTGCTCTCTCCTCCTTTACCATCCTCCATCGAACTTTCCTTCTGTTCCTTTCTGGTTTATTTGAACACAAAAATGCGCCTACAACAGCTCCGACCCTGAATATATATTAGCAGGGAAAAAAAAAAACCCGCGCCGTAAATGTATTCGATTAGAACTTTATAGTTTAGACAAATATATATATGATGAAAATTTTAAAATTTCCTGTTGGAGATATTGATTCTGAAAAGTTAATATCATGGTATGTGACAAATTTTACAGCGGCAGCCGTGTCATGGAAGCTAAAGCTCTAAGGGCATGTTTGGTTACAATAATAGGAATTCTATTTTTAGTATATTTTTAAAATTTAAATAACCCTTTATTTACACCCTGTTTGGAAAGGGCTGAATTGAATTCAAGTATGTAATTGAATTCAATTCAGCCGTTTGGAACTGCAAAATTAGCATGAATTGAATTCTTGCTAGAATTCAATCTCCACTTCTTTAAGGGGTTGAATTCACGTTTGAAAGCACGTGAATTCAACCCAAGCTGGCCACGCCGTCTCTGCTACACTAGGAATAACAGCAAACCCACCAGCCAAAATATATAAACTTGGTTTATAAAAATGGTGATCTTTTTACTTTTTTTTATTTTGATAAAGGTGATTTTATTTTTCTCTATTAAATTCCAACATAAATTGAGTTTTATAATTTCATGTTTTGATATATTTTTAAATTTTTATAATAAATATAAAAAATTATATTATTAATTCAATTGTTTTTATATTCAATTCAAATATATTTTTTATTATATAATTTCTGTTAATATATTATTAAATTATCTTCAAATATATATAAACTTCAATTTATATTTGATTTAATAACTAAAAATAATTTAAATAAATAATAAGTTTTAGATAAAACGTTAATTTTTAAAATGTTTCATTTTATTTAATTAATAATTTATTTATTAATATTATATAAGAGATAAAAATAAATTTAATTAATTAAATTTATAAATTATAAATTAAATAAAATGAAACATTTTAAAAATTAACTTCAATTTATATTTGATTTAATAACTAAAAATCATTTAAATAAATATAAAGTTTTAGATAAAACGTTAATGTTTATATTATAATGTTTCATTTTATTTAATTAATAATTTATTTATTAATTAAATATAAGATATAAAAAAATTAATTTAATTAATAAAAAATTACTCGCGAGGGCGAGCTTTTCAAATATAAGCAGGCTCGCGAGGGTGAGCGCTCGCCCTCGCGAGCTTGCTTAATTTTTTTTTATTAATTAAATTTATTTTTGTATCTCTTATATAATATTTAAATATAAATTATTAATTAAATAAAATGAAACATTTTAAAAATTAACTTTTTATCTAA
>JANVCQ010000006.1:29826177-29836662 GCA_025531925.1 Erythroxylum plowmanianum | reverse complement strand
TGGATCCTGGCTTTCGGGAAGGTCCCGGAATAAAAATTTTTGTTTTTCCGCACCGTGGGCATGTGATGCTCACACCGGAATTTTCCTACAGGCTTAACGACATCTACCCAATATTTGGCAGATCCTTTCCCTGAGCCCATACGCGTTTTCGTAAGTCATGTAGTAACTAGTTTGTCAGGAAATATACGTACCCAAATTTGTTTGCTACGGTGCGCATTGCATGTCATTGCCCGACGTCCCGTCTCTATTTGTCTAGACGTAATCCAAGCGGTTCACACTTATCGGCTTTCTAAAGAAAAAGACTTAACTAATAAGAAAATTAAAGAAAGGGACAAGACTTCTATGAGCTCTCCAAAACTGGCTATCAGTACGACTTTTGTTTGCCCCTGCCCTGCCTTAGCTTTCCTCTTTGGATTGGACTTAGCTTATTGTCAGATTCTGGTGATCGGCCTGTTTTTCACCTTTGGAAATACCTAGCAATTGCCATAAAACAAGCAATTTTCTATTGGTTTTAGAAGCATTAGAACAAAAAATTAATGTATGTTAAGCTAGCACAAAGCAAATGCATTATATGCACAAAACTAGTGGCTTAAGAGATATGTTCTCCTTAGTTGGGAGTTTGATTTGCTTATATCACATAGTTAGCCAAAGACTCCAAAGAATGGACAAAGTCTTTGGTAGGTGCATCAAATTCACTATAAATAGGAGCATTTAGAGAGGCCTTTGTATCCACAATACAAGTGAGAGCCACACTCCATGAAATAGAAAGAGATCCACTTTAGAGAATGAAGAGCCAGATATCTCAAGCTTGTATATGTGTGAACAAATTAGTGAGGCATTTGAGTGTTATATCCATCTTAAATAGGATAAGAAGTTAGGTTAGCCTATAGTTTAATATAGAAAAGAAATTATTGTAATCCTATTATGTTATCATAGAAGATCTTTCGGACTTCTAACTCTATAGAATTTCCCTTTGCATTGGAGGTTTTTCATGTAAAAGTTTTAGTATCGTTCTCTTCTATTTCTTTTGCTATTTATTTTTGTGCATTTTAAATTACACAAAAAGGAAAAGAGCTTCAGCTTATCTACCCATCTTTTTCTAACATTATGTTACACATTTATTTTATTAAGTTATTTTCTTGAATTTAATTTCATTTAAATATCCTTAAATCATCATCCAAGTTGTTTGCAAAATTTTGGAGGAGCAATCAAGCACATTTTATCACCTGATGCTAAAATAACCCAACCCATTTATAACTTCAAAGAGATGTTTTCATGATGTTTATTTTATCCATGATTTATTTCAATTATTAGTCACATTTGAATGACTAAAATATATTAGGAAGCTACTTTGATTTAGTGACCAATCACATTTAAGTTTGTTTGAATGTTGAGTACTTTTAAAATTATCATTATTTGTTGTTTTATTATGAACTTTAATTATAGAAACAATAAGGATTTGTGTCTTAATTATAAAACGTTCAACAGACTCTTCAGTTATTATGACAATTTCACATTATAGGAAATGCAGTAATATGGAGAGAATATGAAGTGCTAAGTAATTTCAAACTCTTATTATTCGACAATTATATATTACTGCATTTATTTTACTATTTTTATTTATATATTTTATATTTAGTTTCTTTCAAACAATAACAACAACACATAGGAGAAATACTGCTGACAGGTAGGGTTTAGGGAGGTCCAGTAGTACGTAGTAAGCAGACATACGTAAGAGGGAGTGAATTGTGTGTGACTTTAAAATCTTTTTCGTAAGTTACTTTCAATTCGTATAAAGACAAGAGCCTGTTAAAACTTAAAACAATAGGAATCTATTAGACAATAATGGCCTGTTAGTTGATAGGACTCTGCTAAAGTTTAAGTCCCATTGAAAAACAAAAAGAAGGCGCCTGTTAAATTGAAAGAACTGTCAGCAAGTTAAAAACAGAAGGAATCTATTATAAAAATGAATGAGCCTCTTGCTAAAATAAACACACACATACAATATATTGCGGAAATATCAAAATAAGGGGGGAGAGAGAGAGAGAGAGAGAAGAAAGACACAGTTGATTTATACTAGTTTGGCTTTCAACCCAAGTCTATATCCAGTCTCCAAGTATCCAACTTGAATGTTTCACTATAAAATCAAGTAGTAATTTGACGAGTCTTTCCAAGCTCACAAGTTAATATTTTTCAAGGTTCTTCAATCTTTCACACTAGTAGTATTTTACTAGCCTTTACAAGCTTTCAAAATAAAAAAAAGGGTTTGCTCGATATGAGCTTCAGTAATCTCTCAACAAAATTTCACTTTCTAACGCACAAGATAATTTTTACAAAGATATCTCTTTTAAGAATGTATATGCTTTTGATAAATTTTGACAATATAGTTTCACAAGCTTCTGTATCATTCAGTTGTATTTCACAGTTGTATTGACTCTTCCTTAAACAAGCATCTCTTCTATTAGTCATTGCTTCACTTACATCCTTAGTCAACTGATTGATTTGAGTTTGAATAATTTCGATGTCATCTTTGCCAAAAATTTTCTAATAATCACAGAGCTAATATGTGACCTTTATAATTAGTATGATCCTTTCGGATAAACCATTTATAATAAAGTAAGTTCATAAAGAAGGTTCCTGTAAGAGAAAACATATTTCTTATGATTTTAGTTTCTTTTGAGAATAAGAATATTAATTGTACAAGGAAAAAAAATCCAAATTGAATTTTCAAATATTGTACAGTTATCATCAAAATCATTAATCATAAACTTTGAGTCAACAATTTCCTCCTTTTTTATGATGACAAGCAATAATAAATATATTTTTCAAAATTCAAAGAGATAGTAAATGATTTTGAAAGATATCTGTGATTTTTATATGTTCAGACATAATTAGAAGGTGCTTGTCTCTTAAAAAAGGAACTTATCATTTATATATCACATATTTTCACAACGAGATAATGAATCACATATATAATCGAGGCAGTATTGAGAAATATATCATCATATATGTAAAAAAAATATGCAAAAATATATCCACATAAACTCTCCCCCTTTTTCATTATAAAAAAGAAATAAAGTATGGGGAGGAAATGAGATAAAACAGAATGAAATAGAGGAAAAGAGTAAAAGATGCATAAAACAAAAGCATCAATATAAATAAGCCAAGCAAAAAGCAAATAACAACATAGTTATTTAAGAGATTTAAGGATTCTTTTGAGTAAAATTTACATGTCAAGAAGTTGGTTCTGCATGTTATCTATTTGTTCTTGATTTGCTTGAATATCCTTCAACTGTTGTTAAAGATTTGCACTATTTTCATCCTAAGGAGGGACAAGAGTTTGTTGGTCTGGAGCAGGATCTAATTTTTTGGCTACTCTTTCATATCTTTTATCTACATAGACATTGTTTTACAATCTGTATCCAAATTGATTGGGAATGGAAGGGTGAAACTTATCCAGTGTATACCAATTCAAATTTGCAAAAGGAACTCTATAATGGTTGAAAATATTGGTGAGCAACATCCCACAAGGTAGACAACCAGTTGTATTCTTATGATTCCCTTTATGCACCACAAACCTCAAGATCATAGCTAGAAGATTCATTCTGTTCCCCTTTAGCAAATTATACAACATATAGCTGCTCAACAGGCTACAACTTTCAACTGAGCCACTCTTACGAAAATTTGAAGTAACTAAAAGCGATGCAAGGCCTCGTGGTATTAAATCTAATTGTCTGCTCCAGTGTCTCCCATCTTGGGTGTTTTTAGCATAAAGGCTTAATGGATTTGACAACTTCGATTAACTCCAAAACATCAACATCCCACTTATGACAGAGAAAATTAGTTCTCCCCATAGGAGCTACTTCCAGTATATCTCCTAAGATTTCCCTAGAAATTAAAATTTACATATATTCACACATTAGATAATGGCTGGTTTTCCATTTATTTATTTATTTTTCATATGTGTGTAAAATATCCTGAGTAGCTCATCACATACTATCTCATTTAATTTCAGAAAATCTGGCCAACCAATGGCAACAAAATAAGGAGAGATAGGTATACATGTGTCATCAAACATCATAGGAGGCAAGATCTGCCCATCAACCATCTTTATTTTCATGTACTGCATTTTATAACGAACTTCAGCTTCCGTTGATTGAAACATTTTTTGTGGTATTGATGTCTTTTCTTTTTGTGCAGTTATTTTTATCTTCTTTGCCCTTTTTTCTTTAGGAATCATCTCTTCATGAAACAACTTATTTCTATCAACATTTTCTTTAGTCACATGCACTTTTTCCTTCTTTATTCCTTCTCTTTTTCTTTTTTTGGATTCTTCTTTCTCTTTCTTCTCAGCATCAAGATTTTCTTTTTGTTCAGAATTTTTCCCCGCTTGTTCGTGATTGTCCAATCAACTGAGAATGTTCTTCATTTGAATCATCATTTATAACCCAGTACACTTCTGATACTTGACACTTAGGGGAGATAGGTTCAGTAACATGAGCTTCACCATAACTATCAGTAGAATTTGAAGTTTTCTTTTGTCCTTTTAATTTGGTTCGTGCCATTATAAGAACGATAGATGAGGTTTAGAAGATTTGAGAAGAAAATAGAGAGTTGGAATTAGAGAGTCAAGAGCGATGCTTCACAAAGAGGGTGACTAGAGAAGAGAAGTTTGTTTCTAATATATTAGACGTTTCTTGAGCGTTGATCTCGAATGAAGATGAACAATCGTATGCTAATATAGGAGTGTGATCATAAATGCTAAAATGACAAAATAAAGGAAATTACCTTTTTAGTACACGTGTAATCTTGTTCTATTAAACCAAAAGGAGCCTTTTAAAATGAAGGGACCTTCTAAACTAGAAGGAGATTGCTAAACTAAGATAGAGTTTCTAAGGAGTTAGAATAGAAGGAGCTTGCTAAAATGAAACGCAAAGACAAGTAGCAGAGAATAATCATGAAAAAATAATATCAGTGAGTTTGCACATTCTAAGCACTTTTCTTAACACACAAAATCTATATTCAGGAAGCGGTTTAGTGAAAATGTCAGCTACTTGATCTCAGTATTAACATGCAAAAGATCAATGGTTCCTTCTAAAACATGTTCTAAGAAAATGATGTTTGATTTCTATATAATTAGCCCTAGAATGAAGCACAAGATTTTTAGAAAGATTTATAACACTCGTATTATCACATAATATAGGAATATGAGAAAAGTTTAGAGAAAAATCTTATAGCTGATGCTTCATCCATATGATTTGAACACAACAGCTGGCAGTTGTTATGTATTTTGCTTCAGTCGTTGAAAACGACTGTGCAATTTTGCTTCTTGCAGGACCAAGATACTAGACATCTTCTAAAAAATTGACAGTGACCACTTATGCTTTTTTTGATTGACATTATCACCTGTATAATATGCATCACAATGGCCCACAATGTCAAATGAATCAGTTTTTAGATACCATAGTCTAAAGTCCATAGTTTCGTGGAGAGATTCTTTTTGCTGCTTGAAAGTGGTTTTCTTTTAGATTTGATTGAAAGCGTGCACAAAGACATACGATAAGCATAATGTTTGGTCTTGAGCTTGTAAGATATAGTTGTGATCTAATCATTCCTCTATACTTTGTCTCATTCGTAGCTTTGCCTTCTTCGCCTTTATCAAGTTTAGTTCTAGTGTACATGGGAGTACCCATCGATTTGGCCTTCTCTAAATGACATTTCTTGATGAGTTCCTTTGTGTATTTATCTTGGCTAATGAAGATTCCTTTTTCTGTTTGTTTGATTTGTAATCCGAGAAAGAATGACAATTCTTTCATTATGCTCATTTCAAACTCCTCCTGCACTAATGCTTAGAATTCTTCACAAAAGGATGGATTAGTAGCATCGAATATTATGTCATCAATATATAATTGCCCTATGAGTAAATCATTCTCCTTTCTCTTAATAAATAAGGTTTTATTAACCTTTCCTCTTTCAAAGTTATTTTCAAGTAAAAAGTTACTTAACCTCTCATACCATGCTCGAGGAGCCTGCTTTAGACTATACAAAACTTTAGTTAACTTTATCACGTAATCTGAATAGTTTTCGTCTTCAAAACCTAGGGGTTGCTTAACAAATACTTCTTCATTAATGTAACCATTCAAAAATGCATTTTTAACATTCATTTGGAATAACTTGAAGTTTTTATAGCATGTAAAGGCAAATTGATTTCAATCTAGCAACATGTGCAAAAGTTTCATCAAAATCAATACCTTCCTGTTGATTGTAACCTTGAGCTATAAGTCTAGCTTTGTTTCTTACCACCTTACCACTTTTGTCAAGTTTGTTTTGAAATACCCACAAGTCTCAATGATTGACCTATTTTGAGAACAAGGTACTAGATTCTAGACTTTATTTTTGTCAAATTGATTCAGTTCATCTTTCATGGCTGAAACCTAGTTTTAGTCAGTAAGGGCCTCTTTAACGATCTTTAGTTCTATTTGTGAGATGAGAGCCACAAAGTTGTTCTTGAACGAAGATCTTGTTCTTAGAATTTTAGAGAGATCTCCCAAAATATATTAATATGTATCAAGATCTCTCCATTTTCTCGGTATTTTTTATTGTATAGGCTCCTACTGAGTTGAAGGAGCGTGCTCTGTTCTAGCTTCAGAAGGGCCTTCTCAATTTTGTAATTATGAGGCTATTATTGGTGCAATTTGATTCTTTGATGTATTTTTAGGAATTAAAAGATGCTCGTCCTCATCTAAATTAGTTATTGTTGTTGATAGTAGTGTTTTATCAAATACCACATGTATCGATTCTTTTATCTTCTTTGTTCTTTTAGTATATACTCAGAATCCTTTACTGGCGATACTGTAGCCCAAAAAATAGCTTCGTCTGATATCACATTGAACTTTCCAAGGTTGTCTTTTCCATTATTTAGAACGAAACATTTGTAGCCAAATGCTCGAAAGTAAGCAACATTTGCTTTTCTTCGTTTCCATAGCTCATAGGTGGTCTTTTTCAAAATAGGTCTTATAAGACATCTGTTAAGTACATAATATGTCGTGGATACTGCTTTTGCCCAGTATTCATGAGGTGGTCCACTTTCACAAGCATGGTCCTGGCCATATTAACTAAAGTTTTATTCTTTCTCTGTACAACTCTATTTTGTTGAGGCATTCTTGGACAAGAGAAATTATGAGTTTTACCATTGCTATCACAAAATTCTTCAAACTTTCTGTTATCAAATTCTCCTCCATAATCACTCCGAATTGAAGTGATGCAGTACCCTTTTTATCTGAATTTTTCTATAAAACTTTTCAAACACTTCAAAAGCATCATCATTATTTGATAAGAAATAAACCTATGTAAATCTGGAGTAATCATCTACTAGAACAAAACCGTAGTGTTTACCACTAAAACTTTGAGTCCTAATGAGACCAAATAAATCCATGTGCACAAGTTCAAATGGTTGGCTAGTAGACACAATATTTTTAGGAGCAAAGCAGCTTCTGACTTGTTTACCTCTTAAACAAGCCTCATAAACCTAATTGCTTTTGAACTTTAAGATCGATAGTCCTCTTACTAACTCGTTTTTAGACAATTTTGATAGAATGCTCATGCTAGCATGTCCAAATTTTCTGTGCCAGATAAACGAATCCTTTTTTAGAGAGACAAAACGCTTTGTGAGGACATGTCTTCTAGTTGAACACAATATATATTCTGATTTTTATGACCCACAAACACAATATTATCATTATGAATATCGACAATTTCATAATGAGATGTATAGAAAATGACTTTGTAACCTTTGTCATATAGTTGACTCACACTCAACATATTATGTTTCAAACCATCAACAAAGAAAATGCTATCAATAGAGGTAGAGTCAGAATTACCAATTCTGATAACCTTTGCTTTATTTTTGTTTGGAAAGACAACATTACCTTTATCTTTTCTTTCAATATAGTTGAAGTGTGATATTTTACGTGTCATGTGTCTTGAATAACCGCTATCAACTCTCCATTGATTCTCCTTTGTCTTTGTTTTAAAACATATTTGAGAAAAGCATTATGTCATTTTAGGTACCTAAGTTTTTTTAGGTCCTTCCAGGTTAGTATTTTGATCTTTTAGTCTCCTAACGTACATCTCAAATAATTTCTTTTTATGAAAATTACTATAATGACTAATGTGACCATATTTACCACAACAATCGCACAAAATAGATGAATGATAGTTGATATGATTTTTGCTACTTAACAAGTTCCTACTGTTTTGGCTATAGCTATTGCTAGATTTAACAAAGAAGTTTTTGTATGATGTGATATTATTATTTTCATTATATCCTATTATTTACCACTTCCAAACAATGCATCTAACATCAAGATTCTTCCTTCTGTTAATGAAAATTTCAAGTTCTTTTTCTAGAGATAAGATATTTCTAGCACTTTTCTTCTTTTTAAATTCTAAGGTGGCAACTTTTTCTTCTGACTGCTTTACCTTATCAGAATCATTTTTGAGCAACGTATTTTTCAACTTTGCTACTCTTTGTTCCAAAGCTTCCTTTTCACAAACCTTTTGTTTATAGTCAACCTCAAGAGACATATTCTTAGTCGTCAAAATTTCATTAACATATTCTAATGATTTAATCTCACTCTTCAGAGATACATCATCACTTTGAACTTCTCAACTTCTTTGAAATACTTCATTGTCAACCTTTTATACAGATCATATAATTCATGATATGCATTTTTCAATTCATCAACTTCAATATCAGAGTCAGAATAATATACCTCATCATCTCCTAATTCAGCCATAAAGCAAACATTGCTAACTTCATTTGGTTCTTCTTTTTTAAAGTTTTCAGAATCCTCATCTGACTAGGCTACAATCATCACTTGCTTTCTAAATTTTATATTCTTTGACTTGTCCTTTTGAAGATGAGGACATTACAGTCTTATGTGTCTAGGCTTCTTGCAGTGATATCATATGATTTGATTGTTTTATGTATTGTTATTGCTACTGTTGCCTTTTGATAGGAATTTGTTGTTTCTGGTTTTCTTGCTACCTTCTTTTTTCTTTATCAGCTTCTTTTATAGAAGCGAGCATATTTTCTAACTATAAAGTTGAACTTGTCATCTCCATCTATTTTCAACTCAGTGTGGCTTTCATCACAATTTGATTCGTTAGTTACTTTTAGTGTCATTTCTTTTCTGTAGGAGGATCCTTCATATTGCTTAGGCTTGGTTTCATGGATCATCAAATTTCCTCATAGCCAATTTAGTAAAATAATGTCTAGATCATTTTTCGTTTCTAGAGCTGTCACCTTAGGTCTCCATTCCTTTGGTAGTGACCTCAAAATCTTCGTTACAAGCTCGTCATTAGGATATATCTTTCCCAAGTTTTTTTGGCCGTGATGTTATTGTTAACTCGTCTAAAGAATTCGTTTATGGTCTCCCCCTATTTCATGCCAATAGTTTCGTATTGATGCACTAAAAGACTTATTCTATGCTTCTTTACCTCGTTCATTCCTTCAAATGTGACTTGAATTTTGTGCCATATTTCTTTTGCTGTAGAGTAGTAGGATATCTTTTCATATTTTTCTGAAGACAACGCACATATCAGGTGATGTTTTGCCTTAGCATTTATTTGTGCATTTCTCCTGTCAACATTAGTCCATACTTCTACTTTAACGGAAGTGAGAATTGTGGATCCAACTTTAATTGCTTGCCATACTTCGATATCTACAAATTGGAGATATATGGTCATTCTCTCTTTCCAGTATGAGTAGTTGTTTCTATTGAAGTGAGGAGACTTTGAGATGAATTGTCCTTCAAAACTTCTAAAGGTATTTGCCATGATCTATCACGTGCTGTAAAACACAAAAATGTGAAACCTCACTCTGATACCAAATGATAAAGCAAACAAATACAAGACGGGGGTGAATTGTGTGTGACTTAAAAAAATCGTAAGTTACTTATACTTCGTATAAAGACAAGAGCCTGTTAAAAATTAAAACAATAGGATCTTGTCAGATGATAGTAGCCTATTATTCAATAGGACCCTGCTAAAGTATAAGTCTCATTGAAAAACAAAAAGAAGACGCCTGTTAAAATGAAAATAATCATCAGCAAGTTGAAGTTAGAAGGAACTTATTATAAAAGTAAAGGAGCCTCTTGCCGAAATAAATATACACACAATATAATGCAAAAATATAAAAGATAAGGAGAGAGAGATAAGAAGGATGCAATTAATTTATACTGGTTCAGCTTATAACCCAAGCCTATATATTCAGTCCATAAGTATCCAACTTGAGTGTTTCACTATAAAATCAAGTAGTAATTTGACGAGCCTCTCCAAGCTTACAATATAATATTTTTCAAGGTTCTTCAACCTTTCACACTAGTAGTATTTCACTAGCCTCTACTGTTGGACCCCGAACTTTTCTCAGATTTGTGAATTTTAATTTGACATTAAACGAGAAATTGAGGCGACTTAGTCATG
>JANVCQ010000006.1:29815676-29826077 GCA_025531925.1 Erythroxylum plowmanianum | reverse complement strand
TCAATTTATCCAATTTGAATTCGCTTTGTTTCCTTCGTTTTCCAGTTGGGATCCGGTTTTCGGATCGAGTCCCAACATCTACAAACTCTCACAATAAAAAAAAGGGTTTGCTCGATATAAGCTTCAGTAATCTCTCTCAACAGAATTTCACTTTCTAACGCACAAGATAATTTTTACAAAGATATCCCTTTTAAGAATATATATGCTTTTGATGAATTTTGACAATATAGCTTCGCAAGTTTCTGTATCGTTCAGTTGTATTTCACAGTTGCATTGGCTTTTCCTTAAATAAGCATTTCTTCAGTTAGTCGTTGCTTCACTTATATCCTTAGTCAACTAAATTGATTTGAGATTGAATAACTTCAATGTCATTTTTGCAAAAAATCTTCTAGTAATCACGGAGCAAATATATGACCAGTATAATTAGCAGGATCCTTTCAGATAAACCATTTCTAATAAGATAAGTTTATAAAGAAAGTTTCTGTAAGAGAAAATGTACTTCTTATGATTCTATTTCCTTTTAAGAGTATGATTGTTAATTGTACAAGGAAATAAATCCAATTTGAATTTTGAAATATTATACAGTTATAATCAAAATCATTAATCATAAACCTTGAACTAATATGCAGCCTTATCTTTAACTAATAGAAAGTTTGTATTTAAATGACCCATAAGAAGAAAGAAAATAAAAAACAAAAAAAATAAACTACTTAAAAAAGCTAGATAGGCAAAAAAGACATAGGCTAAATCTCAAAGAGGTGAGTAATACCTATTTATAAGTTAGGCTAACTAAAAGAGGAAGAAGTTAAAAGACTTTTGAAAGTTGTAAAGATCCCTTTACGAGAGATCTTTTATCTCAATTCTTATACGTTAAAATTTTCTATTAAGAGTCATACTTTTGATAGGTTTTAATATTTGCCAAATCTGATGAAAAAATTAAGTCATGCTTGTTTCAGGTTCAAGTAAAATTATTCGACTCTTTGATCTAATAAAAAACCTTAAAGATACCCCTGTAACCCTGTTTTGGTCCTGGTGAAATTTTCTAACACGATATTTCCAAAACCAAATCTAAAATCTCAGTGACCTTACCTTAAAGAGAAAATTTTAACACTTTAAATGACACGTAAATAGTTCAACTTTTATATTCAATAACTTATTCAACTTCCGATCCTTGTTCAAGAAAACTTTGTAATATAAACATATCAACAAGTCAATTATATGTCTACCATAGTATAAATATATCAACAAGTCAATTATATGTCTACCATAATCCCCTGTGATTCTGACCATTTATTTTTATCTTGCAACATTTTATCGAACCCAAAGCACAACGAGACTTTTCGGCGTGACAAGTTTACTTTTGACACAAATGGAGCATCAATGGTCAAGATGGTCTCAATATAGGGAACTGCCTTATTGCTCCTTGCGGATCTTCATCCCAAAAGGTACTTCAAAGCATAAACTACATGGATATCTTCATCCCAAAAGGTACTTTTTATCAAATTTAAGCGTCGGAGCTCTACCATGTCTGCGGGCGTAAGGTCCGTCCAATATTAAATCGATGGGGACCTTCATATCAGGCTCCTACTTACACCCAACATTCCCATCACTTACCTACTCCCCGTTCGCATCCAAGTTGCCATTCATCAGGCAAGCTATAATTCATCATCCGTTTCGAACTAATTGTCCTTGCTCGGCAATCTCTTATTACCTTTTGAACTGTGTGGTCTTTTTTTCTTTTGTCTACAGGAAGTTGGGTTTTTTTAACTCTGCTGCTTGCGCAGGTTTCTCATCCTTTGAGGCAAGGCAGTTTTCTTCTTTTAGTATAAATTGAATATCTGGTTAAGTTCATTTACATTCGAAAATCCTGATTTTTTTTCGTTTATGTGAATTTAAGGTTAAGGATGTTAGTTTTAGACCTCCTGGTACGCAGCTCTATCTTCTCAAGGATGTTAGTTTATCTCTTCCCGAGAAAAGGTACTTCTTTCATTGTTTTCCACTCTGTGTCTAATTCATCTGTTTGTATGGGCTAAATACTTTATGGTTGATTCTTCCAGGTTTGGTTTGATCTTTGGCCAGAGTGGGAGCGGAAAAACTACTCTGTTGCAGGTCTGTTAATTTTATTATCTGACGCTTTATGAGGTTTTATTAACTTTTCTTTATTTTGTCATTCTTAGTGACCCTCAATGTTCCTTAGTTATGTATACATGTTCTTGTAGCTTCTTGCAGGTCTTAGTAAACCCACAACTGGTTCCATTTGTGTGCAAAGATATGATGATAAAGGCCATCCGATTGTATCTCCTGAGAAGCTGACTCCGGAAAGAGTTGGCATTGTCTTTCAATTTCCTGAGAGGTAGCAGAAAATAATTAAATATCTGCAGTTTACATTTCTTGAAAATTGAGATTTATTAGTTTTGTTTTTACAAATTTGGTGGACTTTACACGAAATGTCAAAATTGGCATGTTTGTGGATTTTGACAAAAGCAGTTATATATATAATGCCATCAATTTCATATAAACTCTAATTGATAAATGTTCCTTAAAACATACATATTATAATGGGTAAAATTGTGACCCATTTTCCAGACTTGCTGCATTATTGGAGTTGTGAGAGAGATTTGTGTTGCTATGCAGGTATTTTCTAGCAGATAGTATTCTTGGTGAAATTACATTTGGGTGGCCTAGGCAAAAGGGAAACCTTCAGTTGAAACAGCAGCTTGCTTTGAATCTTCAGAGAGCTATCAATTGGGTACTTACTAATTTCACATTGAACAATGTTATGCTTATATATTTTACTCTTAGTATTGCTTTCTTTAACTTGGTTTTTGTCATGGATATTATGTCACTTAATACTATCCATAACTTATCAATACCCTTAGGTTGGACTGAGTGGGATACCCTTGGATAAAGATCCACATTCCTTGAGTGGTGGCTACAAACGTCGTCTGGCCCTAGCAATCCAATTAGTACGAACTTATTTAACATTCCACTTTCAGATGCTTCAAGTTGTAATCCAATATCTAATACTAAATGACTTCTGTTTGTGTCATGATTGCTTATATGTCTTTGATTGAAATCCAGGTGCAAACTCCAGACCTGTTGATATTGGACGAGCCACTTGCTGGTCTTGGTATACTTTTTATTAGTTTCTTTTTTATTCTTCGGAGATATTCCTGATTTGGACTGTTATGCTTGTTCATTTACTTCATTAAATTTGGATGAATGGCACTTTAGCTTAGGAGTTTCATGATACGCATAGTAGCATTACTAATTTTAATCTTTCTGTATCCACTTATCAAAACTTGTAGTAAGATAATTCTGTTTGCATTATTTTAACTTGTCAACTTCACTGGAGTCAGATTGGAAGGCACGCGCTGAACTTGTTAGGCTATTAAAGTATCTGAAGACAGAACTCACAATACTTGTTGTCAGTCATGACCTCAAGTAAGTCTTAAAACTTGTCCTCCAATAAGGGAAGTTATTCCTTCATGTATGTGATGTTATATGGGTTTCCTCATCATTGCTTTGATGCTGTTTTTCCATTTTCTCATGTTACCTAATTATTGGTTCATAATCATGGCTTTAGCTATTACATAATTTATTGTGCATTACATCCTAGATCGGTGATAAGAAATTCAATCCAAAGTATTATGTTCAGCAAATATCCAGTCAGATTATGCTGGATAGAAATAAATAATTAACGGTAAGAGAGTATTCACAGACAAGTGAATCTGGTTCTTCACTATTAAATTTGTGACGGTCTAAGTAGCAATCTAATGAATATGACGATCTAAAGAAATCTATTTGATGTTTATACTCAGTTTAGGCTTTTTTAATGCAAGTTTTGGCGTTAGCCTATGTGGGTGCGGGACTTTCTGGTGTATTCCACGTGTATAAAATGAAAAAGATTAGTACAATCTCAGTGTACAAGCGGGAAGTTCTACATTTTATGGTAATTGGCGCAAGTTAAGAGGAATTAACCAAACAAATCTATATTTTTACTGCTTTCAAATTGGATTTGGTTACCCAAACCAAAATTAATATCCATAAACTGATGTATTGAAACTTTGTTGTCTTAGAACATTTCAGTAGTATGCATTTCGTATCTCTCTTGCTTTGATCATATCCTTTCTATTCTCGATGATATGCTTTTGGGAGAACCTTTAACGAGGATTTGTTGTCTGTTACAGAGAGCTAGCAGCTCTAGTCGATTGTTCATGGAGGATGGAGATGGGTGGATTGCTGAGGAAAGAACCACTTGCACTGTAGATTCAGAAGTCTAGTTATCCAAGACCAAGACTTGGAAAAATGTAGTCCAATTTTAGTTTTGAGGCACCTTTCTTGATGCACAAATCTCTTAGCAGGTTAGGAAAAACTGAATATTTGTAAAAACTTACGAGTAGGAAACTAGTAGCTATTTATACTAAATTTATTAGACTTCCCCTTCATAAGCCTAATTAGAACCTGGTCCATATTGATAAGGTGTTATTTTTATTAGATTTCAGCCCATTTGATTATATCATTTATTGGACTAATTTGTTATCTTTTCATCAAATTAAAAATTAATTTTCTTAGCCTTAGTTTTTGAAAATGATAATTAATAAATATGCAATAGGAATAAACTTCCAACATTCTCTCTTTATACAAATAATAGTTACTATATTTGTAATAATAAAAATTAATAAAAGGAGAAGAGAATAAAAATAATGATGTATCAATCTACCTTTATAAAATATATTGTTTAAAGATATTCGAAGTTCATTATTTAATCCCAAGGCTTTTGATATTGAAAGGTATCTTAATCATGTCATATATGGAATACAGATCTAATATAATCATGAATATCTAACCTTGCTAACACAAATGAGAAAATATATTATGACAAATAATAGTGGTATCTAAATGATCTATAATGTACCATATTATGTTTGTCAATCTCGATTTATTTGAACTTTATACTAAATTGTAATAGAGAAATGTGTCTATTATTGGTGTATTCTAGATTGTATTAGAGAAAATCTTTATGAGATTAAAACTGATATCACCTTATGTCTCATAAACCTATCAATATGTCGAGACAGCTGAATGTGTCAATAGATAGAGAATCAAGGTCAAACTGTACATATTCCTAATGACTTATAACATGCTTAAGAATGACACAAATGTTAAAACTTTCTATACGTATCATGTCAATACTAAATAATATGTATGGAGTGCGAACAAAATGATGATAATCAATATATGAATAATGTAGTCATACTATATGAAAAAAAATTAAATCTAGAGCAAAAATATAATAATCTCTTACTAATAGTATAAGAGGATTTCAAAATACCCATACATTAGACATGTCTATAAAAAATAGTTAGGCAAAGTTCTTTAGTTTGAGGATCGACCAACATATGCTCAGTTAAAGGATACTTCACTATAATTCCATCTTTATGTACAAATTCATTTATGGTCAAATATTCAACTTTCAAAGGCTTATATTTGTGATATTTTTATTTTTTTTACTAAATAACGCTTTAAAAAGATTATTATAGTAGAATTCATTGAGTCTAATAACTGAATCATCCATAGATAGTTCATAAACCAAATTTCTTAACTAAATTGGATGTGAATCGACTAGGGATGGCAACTGGGTTTGAGTTTGGCCCTACCTGGCCCACCTTGACCTGAAGTCAACGAGTTAGGCTCAGGCTGGCTGGGCCTCAGACTCAGTTTTTCTGAAAAATTGGGCCTCGAGTTGGATTCAGGCTTTGGCTACCTAGGCCTGGTCTAACTTGAGGCCCGATCTTTATAAGCAAAAAGACGTCATTTTATATTTTTAATTTCTAAAAAGTTCAGATTGGGCCTAATTTTTTAATTTAAAAATGCCAAAATGATGACATTTTGCATATAAGGGGTTGGGCCAGACATGGGCAGTCGAAGGCCTAATTTTTTTCAAGACAACTAGGCTAAAGGCCTGACTTGAGGCACGATCAACCCTTGCTTGACCTATTGACCTAAGCCTAGGCCCAGACCCAATTACCAACTATATTTTTTTATTCCTTAATCCCTTTGTTTTTTAGTTCAAAATAACAATCAACTTTAGTTGTGCTTATTTCAAGTGTCTTCATTAATAACTACTTCATTCCTCAATTTATAAATTACTTCAATAACCACCTTATTAAATTTGTCATTGTATTACCTAAAAATCACTTCTCCAAACTTGAAAATGAATTGGGTCATAATCTTTACATTAGAAACTATATTCTTTGATACGCATAACAAAGTAAATCATTCATTAAAAAATTGGGGCATCCATAAAATCTATTCCTTAGGTTATGATCACTCCCTGAAGTTTTTAATGGGATGTTTAACTCATAATAGTAAACCACATTATGAGCATTTGAACTTATGTTGTATTAGTTAATGATGGGGATTCCATAACCATGCTTTGCTTATATGTACGTATACTACTAAAGCTTTTCCTATTATAAATCTATCACCCACTAACTAGGCAAGTGCATACATTATTAGTAACAAAAATAATGGTAAGAAGATACAAAAATAAAAAAGAAGCAATATGGATAAGAAAACCTAGCATATAGTAACTAGTCTAACATTAATTAATAACAAATATGTTTTCTATAGGTTTTGAATAATAAAAGCTTAACCAAAACCTAAATAATATCAATATTAAATGATAAGATAATTGGCTAAAAGAGGATTCATTCAAATAGCTATATTTAGACTTATTCTTTCCTTAGTATTATTTTTGACTTTATGATTCAATTAATCCAGATTTGATATATTTTTTAGACCAACATAAGCTTTTAGAAACTAAAATTGTAGTCTCTCAATCTATAACTATATACTATCTGATTGATTAACCTGTATTTCTACAGTTGCTAACACGCCTCTAAATGTACTAAACTTTATTAAATCATAAACGGTTTCACCTCAATAATAGGAAGATCAATAGGTCTCTCTCAAGTACCTTCTTTGAATCCATTTACTTAAACTATAGGTTACTCATAAGCAGACTCTCTCCAATGGTTCATAAATGAATTTAATTAAAATTTAGACATCGATGCGAATAAATCAATATTAAGATCAACAAAAAATAGTTAATAGAAATACATCTCATATCATAAATTAAATTAAATCAATCTATACAAAATAAACTTTATGCTTTTCCCCATATATAGCAAAGAGTTCACCCCTGATTCTTTAATGAAAAATAACTCTTATCGATAACTAATCTTAACTTTTTAAAAGAAAAATATGTCTTTAGTATGTTTTCTCTTTAAAATTTGGCTAGAGTTCTCCAAAATTAGGGTTTTGCTCTATCTAGGATGGAATTTGGGACATGACTATGACCCATATCATGGACTATTTTTCTTGAAATTGATACATGGCTTCTGGCATAAATGTGTCACTAAAATATGGATCTTTTTGTTTCTTTTTTAACTTGTCTATAATCTCCTACGTAGTTGCAACTCATATCGTATTAGTTGTTGTAGTTAGTCCATCAGGACAAAAGTGGGAAAGTGGGCACACATGTATGAGTTAGGCTTTGTTCCTTAAAGAATTGTATTTTCTTCATGATCTTGCTTGGAATGACTTCTAATTCTTAAATAATATCACCCTAAGGTCCACTTTGTGCAATTACTTGCAAACATATAAGAAAAAACTAAGTAAAACAAGGTAATCTGACATTATAATTAAGTAAAATGTTTAATAAAATATGTGCATAAAAAAATGAGTAAAATAAGGCAATTTAGTATTAGAATTAAATAGAATACTTAAGAAAATATATGCATTTTTCATGCACATGCAATATCCCCAACTTAATCATTTGCTTATCCTTAAGCAAATCAATTCAATCACGTAGCAGTCCTTCAAACATCAACTTAATCTACAAAACCCATCCAAATGCTTAAAGTAGATATATATGAGCAAAATACCTAAACTTTTAAACATTTTAATAACTCAAATTGACAAAAGTAACATTACATTTTTAATTAACAAAGGAGTATTTAGAGACTTGTTTAAAAATCTTTTTTATTCAAAAATAAATACCTCATTATGAATGCTCTTAGTTACTCAGTTAGGTTACTGTTTCAAAGGCTACTAGCATTACTTTTTAACTTCAACCTTTTCACTTAGGTTAAAATTAATGGAGTGAAATTTTTTATGCTCACTTATTCATCAAATTTTATAATTTATTTTATTTTATACCTACATTATACAAAAATATCATTATACAAATTATCCTTTTTCAACATTATTGGAATTATTTATACCTAGCAATAAATACAAATAATTTATTTTAGCCACTATTTGCTATTCATTGTCTAATGTTAATATTGATCAACATTTAGAAATTATTTATACCTAGAAATAAATACAAATACATAAAAACACAATAACAATAAAATTTGAAAGGAAATAAAAATCAAAATATCCAAAATAAAGTATTAAATTAAAATAAATGACAAAACATATATAAAAATAAACACATAATTAGGGAGTATAAGGGGAAAATGGGCTCATCATCACGATCACTATCCTTATTAGGCATCATCGAAGGCTATGGAGGCTACTCAGAGTACCTTAAAAGTAGTCAAACAGTTGATGCTCATCCATCTTAAATATTATATATGCTTCTTTAATTTATGTTTCATTCTAAATAATATAGAAATATAACTTTGCTACTCATTTTTTAAATCAATAATAGTTATGTCAATTTGCTTCCATAATAACTATTACATTGTAGGCTAGACATTTCTACTCTTCGATTCTATCTCCTTTTGAGGTACCTCCACTTTTGCATGGCACTATGTTCTTTCCTGCTCCTTGACTTTAGCCTCCCTCTTTTTCTCTCTCTCCACCAAAATGTTTGCTCTGTTAACTTTCCTAGCTAACCTTATGAACCTTAACATATCTAGGTTAATAGAAGTCATGTGACAACCTATGGTCATCCTTAGAAGAGTGTCAAATCTACTTAGGTTCTTCACCAACCTAGTCAAGGAAGTACCTCCATAAAAGTCTCCCTTTCTTTCTAGTGCCTATCTGTTCCAAATGGTTGACAAAGTGATAACCTAGGTTATAAAGTTGTTGCTTTATTATGCACCACAAATAAAATATAACAGTAAGAGTCACCTCTTCATTGCTCTCCGTCCTCCCGGTAATTGTATATAAAATGCCATATATAAATATCTAAGGATAGGAGAAGGATACGGGCACTTTTACTCTTTGATGGGTCATACATGCTCATTTCACTCAAAATTGAACTGTAAAAGTTCTTAGTTATTGAACTCATATAAGATTTCAATGAAAACACTTTTATACTTCTTTGGCTTCATACTAGTGTACAAAACCCACATTGTATTTCAAAATCATTAAATGGAATCCTATATAGATTTTCACCTGGCCTAAACTTTATCACATTTCTCTTACCTAATTTTGCATTCCAGTCCACCTTAAAGGGCGTATTGTTATTTTTCTTTCACTTACAACACCAAAACCCTAGATTTTGGGTTTCTAAATTGAAGCATGTTATCTTTCTCTAGAAAAGGGTTAGCTGTAAGAAGCTCTCTTTTTGCAATGCCTCCATACCCCACTTTTTTTTTCACTGTAAAACTAAAGGTTACTTTAAGTTCTTAATCCTTTAAGTTAAGTGCTTTTTACCCTTTATTATTTGCAATTTTTCCATTTACAATCTTTTTTTTCACATGGATCTCTTTGGTTTGTTTGGATTTATGGTGGGTTTGGCTTCAAACACTGATTTTCTATTATTAAGATATAATTTTTACCGAATTAGCCTTTGATTGTGTTTTGTACTTCTCTTTACTAGAGACGAGCTTAGCTCTGTGTATAAAATAGACTTGATTGAATTTTTTTTGGTTTTTGGAATGCTCATCTTGCTTTTTATTGGAATCCCACCTCGGTGAGTCATGTGTCTGACGTCCTACGGGACATCTGGACTCGCATCCCACGAGGGAGGAATTCCCCACCAGGTCAAACCTCAAAAACGAACTCATTTCACTCACTTCCGAACAGATCTTGAATATATTACACCCTAATTCCCTCCTGAAATTCAAAAGTCTTAGGGCCCATATTAAAATCCTATTCCTAAGATAAAAAGAAAATCCATGCCTCTAGTTTATTCAAAACCAAAAATTACCTCAATCGGATCTCTCTAGACTGAGATATCACCAAAATACGGAAGCATGATCAAATATTTCCATCTGATCGTCACACTTTGATTTAATCCATAACTTCCATTTAATAACAAAAGCTCTAGGTTTCTATGGAGAGGTAGGAAATTTTCTTAGAAAACCAATGCTTCAAAAATCGAGTAAATCGGAGGTCAAACGAAAGAGTTATAAGCAAAAGAGTGGAAGGAGGTTG
>JANVCQ010000006.1:29784290-29815576 GCA_025531925.1 Erythroxylum plowmanianum | reverse complement strand
TAATGGCATGTATAAATCAACATTAGGATCAATCAAAGATAGTTCACATAAATATATCATATATCATAAATTAAATTAAATCAATCCATAAAAAAATAATCATCATGGTTTTCTTCTGCCTAAATATAGAAAAGAGTTTAACCACGAAGCATATTCTAATCAACAAAATCAAAAGATAAAACTCTTACAAATTTCCCAATGACTCTTAAGCTCCAATTTTTAACTCTAAAGCACCTCGAATAAAAGCCATAACTCCAAATCAACCCAAAAAGCCATAACACCAAATTAAACAAAATTTATAACTTAAAACTCAGACTCAATAGTAGAGTTTTTGGTAAGACTTGCAAGATTAACAGTATAAGGCTGTAAACTCAAATCAAATAAAGAGAGAGAAGTCAAGCCTAGTGTAGGATAATGAGATGGGATGTAACTAACGGTAGCACTATAAAATGACAAAGGAGTGAAGAACAAACCTAAGGAAGCAAATGAAAAAAAGTGAAAAAATATAGTAAAAGTGAGGGAAAGAAGCGGATGAGTGAGTTAAAGCTAAGTAAGTGGTAGCTAGCAAGTTGTAATGGCAGATGAGAAAAAAAGGGGGAAGCATCTAACGATGCTTTTTTTTTAATTTATACATAGTCAAGCGCAGGTTCAGGTCAAATGCCTAAGGCTAACCAGAAGCCTAAAACTTTTTAGAAAAATCATGAACTTAGCTTGAATTTTTGGTAAACTCAAACTAAGCCCAGTGGCTTCGAGTCAAACTAGGCCTGAGCTATTGTGCCAAGCCTAAATACAACCATGAATACTTCGATATGATTGCTTCACATCTATGCAAGCTATGCCTAATGTCTTTAGGTTTTCCTTATTATCGACATATTAACCAACTCAACTAAGTTTCAACTTAAGATCCAACCCGATCTTCAGTTAACTTTGCTCATATAAGATTTGTTACAATAATATCTTCTTTTTTGAGAAGTTAAATATATTAAATAAATGAGAACTTATAAAGTAGATATAAATGATAGCTAAATCTTATACAAGGCTAACAAGTAAAGTTCATGAAGATTGATAACAAAGTTCATGAAGATTGATAACTAAATTCAAAGTAACAATGGACCTAGGAAGTCAAGGAAGTTAAGTTTCATCTCCTCTAATAAAACTTCTACTTCAAGCTTTATTGTTGCACTCCATACCTATTAAATGTTATTACATAGAGATTTTTTAGGAGGATCAATAAATTCTCTAATATAAAATCAATTTCTCCTTTATCAAGCTCTTCAGTTCAAACAATAGGTGTTGCTATTATAAGACCTCAAGTTAAAAAATTAGCAAGTTCTTTTCTCTCCATATAACATATACCAAGCTACCAATTGCAATTTTAAGAATGAGGGAATCTCCTTCGCCTATATTACTTCTCTAAAGTATCCAACTAGTTATCCCTAACTAATCATTAGGTGCTGAAAATATATTGCAGAACCTCAAAATTTCTTTCCAATGCTAATTGAGAAGTTATATTGAAAGAAAAGATGGTTGATAGAACCAGGATCATAGTTACACTACGTATAGCATGGAATCTTGTGGTTTCCTTTAGTTCTATCAACTTCTAAGTCTTTTTCTGTAAATAAGCTAAAGAAGAAATAAATTTCTAGAAGCCATACTAATTTGTACCAATTCAGCTTATGAGTTGAGTTCTTTAAGAGATGTCTACAAGACTGATTGTTAAAGTGGTATGAGGAGTGCTAAGCCAATGAATGGAGTCTTCCTTGCTAAGATTAATAAAAGGAGTGGATAAAATAACTAATATCTTTGACTAATCCATATCACTAATATTGAATTGGTTATTATCTAGAACATCACTAATGGAAGCATTGTTTGGAATCAAATTCCTAAGTAAATTGAACTTACTGATAGAGGAGAGAGGATCCCTATTACTTCACTTGACATTTTAGAAGTTAGTGTTGGATGCATTACCATGTTGTGCTTAATTCCCATAATGATTAGTTTTCTCAACATGAAAATGTGCAACATGGTCCAAGATGTACAACTATTAGATTTAATATTCGAAAACTTTATGTGCTAAGCATGAATCCATCTTACCTAAAGAGCTTGCTTATCTATTAGAATTCTCCAAATTCGTTCAATCAATAAGAGTTTATTAGTAATTCGAATAGAGTTAATGCTAAACCTCCTTCTTTTCTAAGTAAGAAAATGTTTGCCCATTTAACTCTTGCCATTAATCTTCTTATAGTATCACCTAACTATAAGAAATTCCTTATCATTTGTTCCAAGGTTTTGATCAAATTATTTGGAACATCATATGGGAAGCTTAGTAAATATGCAAGCTATTAATAATATAGTTAATCAATTGTGTTCTCTCTGTAAAGGATAAACTTTCATTGGACCAGTTGTTAATTCTTTGCTTGATTCTTTCAATCAAAGGTTAGAAGCCTGCTTAAATAGGTCCTTTTATGGAGATAGGAATACCTAAATATATGAAGCCATAAAGGGAAGATTCATAACTTGGAGTCCTAATAATTATGATAACTAATATGCTAAATGAAGAGCATTTGTAGATATAAAAATCTAACTTTTAGCTTTATGAATGTTGAGACCTAAGGGATTGTTAGAAGTAAGGAGAGTTGATATTAGTATATTAATTGAACTTAGATCAGCTTTTAAGAGAAGAAGAAAATTATTAGTAAAAAAAAAAGCCATAAATGTTCAGCTTCCTATATTGGTGATGGTATTTGAAGCCTTTTTCTTGTTGAGTACATGACCTATAAGCTTGTTGAGGACCTCCATTACTTGAGTGAACAAATAAGGAGATAGTGAATCACCTTGCCTTAGTCTATTTGCTCCTTTGATGAGTTCGTTGGGCTTATAATCCCTAATATGTTATAAGAAACTATTGAGATGCATTGTTTAATTCAATTTTACAATATCGTTTTTTTTTCTACAAGTAACTATGTACAAAAATAATAGTCACAACTTATAAATAATAATTTTGAAATAATATATCCTTGTAGTTTCAGTTATTTTATTCAATTGGTAGTTAATTATAAAAATTACCATCAAATAATTAAAATATCAATTGTAGTAAGAATTGTTAGATTTACTGAATCAATAACTTTATATTCAAACTCAAGAACAAAACAATTGAAGCCAAGCAAATGATGGAAGATGAAGAAGAATAGCTTGTTAAGCTAGGAATGTTAGTTGACATCGGGTAAATTTGAAAATTTTGGGGAGCCACACCAAAATTGGGGATAGGCTAATCTAATTCAAAGGAGATGAAAATGATAATGAAAGAATATTTCAAAGAGTAGGAAATGTTGGAGCATCGAAGAGATTGAATTTGGGTGACTAAGAATTTATAGAGGGTAAGTCATAAATAATTGAGTTTTTTTTAAAATTTTTTTGCCTAATTTTATACATGGCATCCACATGTATCATATAGATTTCACTTTAATACAAATAGTTATCATGTAAAAATAAGAGTAAAAGACATGAAGCTCATTTGTCATTTAAGAAACTTTAGAAAAATTCTTAATCTTTAAAATTTTCTACAAAAAAAAATTCTTACTTTCCAATCTTTTAGAAACACTCTTTTTGTTAGACTTTACTTAGAATCAACAACGAAACATATTTGATATGAACATTATATATGAATCAATTAAATGCCACTGAGATAGTAATCTAAATCATCTATTTAATTTCTCTTAAATTAATTAAACTCGATTTAAATTAATAATTGACGATAATTATAATAAATTATTTTATTCGAGTTTAAGAGTTAAATTAGATTGTCATATAAATAAAATTTGATAAATGCACATGTGACATTTATGCTGTTATATATCATCGTTATTTTTAACTGAAATTTAAGAGCAATACTTTCTTTTAAAAATTTAAAACTAAAAGGATTTTTTTAAATTTCTAAATAATTTTAAACTATAAAAAATCTATACTTTTACCCTAAAAAGTAAAAACATATTATCATTTAATTGATGAAATTTTGAGTAGGTTGAAAAATTTTCAATTAATAAGTTCATCATCATCATCATCATCATCACCCAGTTCGAAATCCCGCACTGAAGTAGAGTCTGGAAAAGTCCGATAGTACGCAGCCTTACTCCTACATAGTAGAGAGGTTGTTTCCGGTGGACCCACATGCAAATGAGATAATATAAGTATGATGCAAGTTACAAAAAAAAAGTAATAATAAAAAATAATAAAAATAAAAAATAAAAAATAAAAAGGCTACAAAGAGTTCGAGAAAGAGAGTTGAAGAAATAGCAAGACCAGGAAAGTTGCTACGACGTACAGGGGTGGAGATTTTGAAGGGAAAGTGGAAGAAAGGAGCACCAAATAAACGACACGAGCAAGAAAGAACTTGCGCAGCGTAAAAACGGTGGCTAAAAAGTTGAGTATCAACGGTTATCTACAGGAGCAGCTGACAATTGCTTGTAGACAACGGCACATAGTCAGGAACGAGAAAGCGGAAAAGTTGATTCATATAAACTTAAAAACATTAAACTATAGCTATGTTTGACAATCAACAGATTACATTAGCTGTTAGCTGATTCTATCGGCGATTAACTGACAACGAATTAATATAGCTGATTTGATCAGCAGATAATATCAACTATTTATTTAAAGATATTTGGTAAAATTAATCATTTAGTATTAGTTGATTATGTATAAAATAACTTATAAAGACATGATTAATTTTTTTATAAGAACATGAATATTATATCTTGATTTTTTTAGTATTCTTATAAATATTTAGATAAAGCAAAATAAGTCAACATTATCATTTAAAGCAAAGGCATCCTATTGAGTGTTCGTGAATTTCTCGCCCGTGCAATTTACTCGATCTTTTTAATTATCTTTATGTTTACTTTCAAAATTAAAAGAAGACATATATAATGAGATGATAACTTTGTATATTCTGACTCAAACTTGATGTTAATTCAACTTTAAAAATTAAAATTAAAATATTAAATCTAAATAATAAACT
Organism: Erythroxylum plowmanianum; assembly: GCA_025531925.1. NCBI lineage: Eukaryota > Viridiplantae > Streptophyta > Magnoliopsida > Malpighiales > Erythroxylaceae > Erythroxylum > Erythroxylum plowmanianum. The sequence goes on along the minus strand of JANVCQ010000006.1, from coordinate 29,810,559 downwards.
TAATATCTAGCTCTATCTCTTTGACTAATTTATAATAAATTTTGGATATAATAGTTTATCTCCTTAGAAGATTTTCAAAATCAGCAGAAGTTTAATTTGTAACCTAATTGATTAATTATCAAATATAATTATCAGTGGTTTAATGCTATAAAACAATTAAAACATTTAAGGGGGAAAAAAAATAAGAAGCCATGTAGCCTAAGGCTGCCAGTTGCATCATCACCGACAACATCGATATTATCGGCATTGTGCATGATGGGCCGTAAATGGACCAAAGTAAACCTCTGTTTATAATTTTACTACTCCGACGTCGGAGATATTTTTGGCAAGCAACCTAAGAACTGTTGCGGCAAACCAACAACACCAATAGTGTCAGAACACGTGGGTAACTAATATTCAGGCGTCTTCTTTACTAATCCAACACCTCGCCCGCACTCTATCAAAATCCATCCCTCACAATACAACATTTGACTCCGTTGAGATAGAAGCATGGGGACGGAGATATCAGAACCGTTATTGTTAGATGAATCCCAGAAAGTCGAGGCCGTGTTTGGGAAGGAGGAGGGGGAGGAGGAGGAGGAGGTTGTTCCAGAATGGAAGGATCAAATTACTATCAGAGGGCTGGCCGTGAGCGCGATACTGGGGGTTCTGTTCTGCATCATCACACACAAGCTCACTTTAACAGTGGGGATCATCCCGTCCTTGAACGTAGCCGCGGGTCTACTGGGATTCTTCTTGGTGAAGTCGTGGACGGAGCTGTTATGGAGGTTTGGGATTAGAGTTGCTCCCTTCACCAAACAAGAGAACACCGTCATTCAGACCTGCGTCGTCGCTTGCTACGGCCTCGCCTCTAGTGGTCGGTCTTGGTGTTAAAACTACAAAAACTTTTGCGTCTGTTATCATCAAATTTTTGTTACCTTTTGTATTTGGAGTTTATATTAATACATATATCTTGATTGATAATAAAACAGGAGGGTTTGGATCGTCCATGATAGCAATGGATGAGAAAACGTACAATTTGATAGGGGCAGATTACAGAGGGAATAGGGCAGAAGATGTGAAGAACCCTGGATTGGGATGGATGATTGGTTTTCTTTTTGTTGTCAGTTTTCTTGGACTTTTCAGTCTTGTTCCCCTTCGTAAGGTGTGTGTATATATGTTGTTTTTGAAGCTAATTTCAAGTCAGTTAGACGGTGTGTTGTGTTTAGTTGATGTAAACTAATTGATCATGGCTTTCTTTTTTGACGTGTCTGTGTGTATTTCAATTGTAAGGTTATGGTGATGGATTACAAGCTTACTTATCCAAGTGGCACAGCCACCGCGATGTTGATTAATAGCTTTCACACCAATGCTGGAGCTGAGCTTGCGCAGTAAATTCAAATTAGATCCTTAATTATTATACCTTTGTACCACTTGTTTAAACTCTTTGTTAAGTAGTTTATTGTCCACGAGGAACATTGAAAAGACCTCTGCCTCTACAATGGGAGGTTTGATTCCATAATTTGTTATTGAGCAAAATAGCAACTCGTCAATTATCAAAGGAAGTTTTGGTTGAGCTTCTGATCTTTAGGTGTCATTTGAACTTTTGTGTTCTTATTTTCTTTTTTTTATTTAATATTTTTAGAAACAATATTAATATTCTTTTTCAAACTTTTGTAGTTTTTTGACATTGTGGTTGACTATGTTCTCAAACTGAAAGTACAGAGCTAAAAGTAGTAATTCCATATAATATGTCTTATATATGACTTGTCTGCAGGAAGCAAGTCAAGTGTCTGGGGAAATACTTAAGCATAAGTTTAGTTTGGAGCTGTTTTAAGTGGTTCTTTAGTGGCATTGGAGATTCATGTGGATTTGATAACTTTCCCACCCTTGGTCTGGCCCTATTCAAAAACACGTAAGTTCATGTTTGGTTTTCTGAGAAAAGAAAAATTATGCTTGTTACCGTGTTGAAGTGATGTGTTTGAAACTGCTTTTGGAGGCCCATAGATCAAACTTCATTTTGGCATGTTTATCAGGGGCACAATAACCAATAATGTTTCTGTTTCTCCTAACTGCTTATGTTCTTTGGTTTTTGATCTTGGTAGATCAATGAAATTCCATATATGAAAATTAATTATACCAATGAGTTGATTACTATGAAAAGAAGTTAAACTAATCAATCAAAACATGCTTCATTCAAATGTCTGTTTTAGATAATGAATGTGTCAAGTTATTTCATTGTGCTACTTTGTTTTGAATCATAGATCCCATCTTATTTCTGCATCATATCATCTGTGCCATTGCCTTTTCAATCAGTTTTTTTGATGATTCCTCTGGCTGCATGATTTCTCTTGTGCAGGTTTTATTTCGACTTTAGTCCAACATATGTGGGATGTGGCCTTATTTGTCCTCACATAGTTAACTGTTCAGTTCTTCTCGGAGCTATAATCTCCTGGGGTTTTCTCTGGCCATTCATTTCCAAACATTCTGGGGACTGGTATCCAGCTGGCCTCGGTGGCAATGATTTTAAGGGTCTTTATGGATATAAGGCATGGTGAATTATCTGATTTAACATACGTAACCTCAGCTTTTAGATGATGAATACCAAAACAAAGAAAGCATTGTGAAAACTATGTTGCCCCTAAAAGATGATTACTTTGTCACTTAAAAGAGAAAAAACAATGATTCTTTCTCCTCGCCAAATCTGGGTAATTGAAAAGTTTTCTTCTAATTATCCCATCAGGAAAGAATGTAAGTGTCTAATATCACGTTAGACTTCTGAATCTATGCCAACAATTACATCTTTCTCCCCTATTGGTTTAAAAATATGTTTATGACTTGGTGCATCAATAAATTTCAATTGACAGTTCTTATGTGATTGCTGAGCTGTTTCTTGGCACTATGCTGTTTGCAGGTCTTTATAGCTATTGCACTTGTCCTTGGGGATGGTCTTTATAATCTGGTAAAGATAATTTCCGTAAGTCTTAAGGAAGTCTGCAATAAAAGCAATGTAGATAGCAAGCTGCCCATTGTGGGAGACAATCAAGGTGAGGATTTTGTATGGAGAAAAGAAAACTTTGCTTCTATGATTTTAATATCTGGACATTTATGTTGGCTAATTGAGCTATTAAGCTCATGCCACTCTACTGACAGGAATTGTTCAACCTCAACGGTGTTTTAAGAATTGGCGTCGCAACCTATTGAATGTAATTTGAGAACTAGCTACATCCAGAAAAGACAACAGGAATGTTCAACAATTTTGTGCAACATACGTTATGTATTGATTTTGGTTTAAAATATACGTAGTGAATCTTGGCAGCAGAATTCATTAGGATTAGCAACTTGAAGATTTGAATTGTAATTGCCTTGTGGATGTTATATCAAAATTTCATTGGGAAAGAAACTCTCAACTGGACTTTAGTTAAAGATCTTTTTAGAAAGAAAAGGACACTCATTTTTTTGATTCAATTCATCTGGATTTGACAAGGTTAAATGTTAAATATGATTTATTTCGTCTAAGAACATAGGACTTTGCTGAAATTTGATCTTTCTATTTGTGAAATTTTAATGGTTATCTTGCCAGTTATGATGCCTACAGTCGTAGTGAATTTTGTGTTGTGTCTATGCACATTCATGCAAAATGTTGATCTGATCTTAAATTCTTAATTCCTTAACTATGAGAAGAACAATTATTCCTGTTGTTTACATGGTAGTGGTTGATTTTTTCATGGACAAGATTTACAGATTGCAGCAGCTACATATGAAAAATGTCATCCTAGTATGTCATGTATGTTATCTTGGTATTTAAGTTGTGTAAGGATTAGTGGATGCATATTAGTTGTTCTATTTCACTGCTGAAAGCAATATTCTCAATATTATGCTTTTGATGTGGATCTTAACAGATATTGAGACATCCAAGTCGCTATTGGAGCAGAGGAAAAGGGATATGGTGTTTATGAAAGATAGGATACCAACCTTGTTTGCAGCTTCTGGATATGTTGGTCTGGCTGCCATATCAACAGCTACAATTCCATGCATTTTCCCCCCACTCAGATGGTATTTCGTTCTCTGTTCATATATTATCGCCCCTGCTCTTGCCTTCTGCAACTCCTATGGCACTGGGCTAACTGACTGCAACCTGACATCAACCTATGGGAAGATTGGCCTTTTCATTATTGCTTCTTTGGTTGGAAATAATGGTGGAGTTATAGCTGGGTTAGCAGCTTGTGGGGTCATGATGTCCATTGTCTCAACTGCATCTGATCTTATGCAGGATTTCAAGACCGGATACCTCACTCTTTCTTCTGCCAAGTCTATGTTTGTTAGCCAGTTGGTTGGAACAGCAATGGGTTGTGTTATTGCCCCACTTACATTTTGGTTATTTTGGACCGCATTTGATATTGGAGCACCAGATGGTCCATACAAAGCTCCATATGCTGTAGTATTCAGGGAAATGGCCATTTTAGGTGTTGAAGGCTTCTCAGAGCTCCCCAAACATTGTCTAGCCTTATGTTGTGGATTTTTTGTGGGTGCTATTGTTTTAAATCTCCTGAGAGATGTGACTCCTATGAGGATTTCACGGTTTATACCAATTCCAATGGCTATGTCAGTCCCATTCTACATTGGAGCTTACTTTGCCATCGACATGTTTGTGGGGACAGTGATATTGTTTGTATGGGAGATGGTGAACAGGAAGGACGCAGAGGATTTTGCGGGGGCAGTTGCTTCAGGTTTAATATGCGGTGATGGGATTTGGACAATGCCATCAGCTATACTTTCTATTTTCAGGATTAGTCCACCCATCTGCATGGATTTCAGGCCTTCTTTGGGTGGCTGAGCCCGAGGCAAGAATCCTATGGCAGTGATTACTTTTACGTTGACTGAACTGAACTGTTTATTGGATGTTGTACATATCTATATAATGCTGAACTGTTCAGGTGTCCCAAATGCAGATTTGCTCCGGAAGCTGAAGCATCATTTCCTACCATGACATCCCACCCCATAAGTGAAGAGAAGGAACTTTGTTTGAGAAGTGATGGTAGAGACACAAGGGAACAACGATTTACAATTTGTTGCAATTGAGTTGGTCATTTGGTTGTAGTAGTTTCCCATTTACCCTGAGTTGATTAAAAGTTTTTAATGTCTCCTAACTTCTTGTTTACATCGATCTTTATGGGGATTTTAGTTTTATTTATTTATTTTCTGAAATTTTATGCTTTTGTCTTAAACACTTATATTTATAAAGATTTAAATAATGAAAGGTAGCATTGTAAATTTAATTATACCGTTTCGATTTTAGTAATTATGTAAACTTTTGAAAACAAGATGTAATATCAGATATGCTGTTAACTTGGAAAATAAAATGTTCGTGGAGGGACGTGAACGAACTTCACCTCATATTCTATTCGGTCTTCGGAGCAAGATGTATCATCCTACACCGTTAAGTGTTAACCTTGTCAGTATCGGTTGGGGAGGCTTAGGGTTTTGTTTGTAGAAATGTGGCCGCAACGTAAACCTACTTCACCAATAGTATATACTATGTATGGTGTGTACTCGTCTTCAGTTACCTTACATCATCAACTATTTTCAAGGTGAAACTCTCTTTATCTTTTCATGTCCTCTTACTCTTCTTCCTCTACCTCAACGTGCATGCTACTTTAGTGAAACTGATATGATCATGGTTTCAGTCAGCTAAACAATACTCTTCTTGTCTTAATTAGAATAGTAATATTAGTAGCTAGTTGACACCAAAAAAATTGCAATATTGATTTGTTTTGAGAAGGGAAAAGAGAAATCCCAAGGGGGCATGTCGCATGTATTTTGATTTTGGTGAAGAATCTTCTGGTCCATTATCAGAATTAAAAAGCATTATCTAAAGTAAGAGTGGGTTAGAAGAAAACACATAATTGATTGAGAGGGCGGAGCCAGACGTCCAGAGCTTAAGCTTCCACATGGACAGTCAATCGATTCCCTTGCAAGTTGCAGGACAAGAGAATCATATGTTTTTGCTGTTTCAATTATAACATTAACGTGCGATAGAAAGAGTGGGAGTTAAGTTACTTACCCAGAATTGAATTCTTAAAATCAAAACTAAATAACTAATATTCAAATTGACCATTACCTTCTTTTTTTTAAAAAAAAATTATTATCCTTTGTTACCAGAACAGTTAAAAACTTTTTTCAAAAGAAGGAACAGTTAAAAACTAATCGATTAGTGTTTTGTGCAGGACTGACTTGTGGCTTCTTTCTGAGTCTCAGGTCCAGTTTCTTCAATCAAAGAGCGAGAGGAATACGCACATACACACATATACACACAAAGCTTCCAGCTTTCCTTCTTTTACATGGATCCCAAGAGCGCTTCTAACTCCACAAACCCACCAGTGCCACCGCCACAACCACCACATGAAGACCAACAACAAGTATCCAACTTCTTGACCCAGTCTTCACAACATCACATGGGAGACAGCAACAAGGCAGCTGAAATCAAAGACTTCCAGATACTGATTGCAGACAAGGAAGAACAAAAGAAGCACTTGGCACCTAAAAGAAGTTCTAACAAAGACAGACACACAAAGGTTGAAGGTAGGGGCCGGAGGATTAGGATGCCTGCTCTTTGTGCAGCTAGAATCTTTCAGTTGACCAGAGAATTGGGTCACAAATCTGATGGGGAAACCATCCAGTGGCTTTTGCAACAAGCTGAACCTTCTATTATCACAGCAACGGGGACTGGGACGATACCTGCTTCTGCTTTGGCAGCCGCTGGCTCTGTTTCTTCTCACCAACCCACCTCCCTATCAGCTGGCTTACATCATAAATTTGATGAATTGAGTGGGTCCGGTGGTAGTAGGACCAGTTGGGCGATGGTTGGTGCCAATATTGTCAGACCGCATCAAGGTTTATGGCCCCAAGTTGGTAACTTTGGGTTCCAGTCATCATCTACCACTGGTCCATCAACAACCAATTTGGGGGGTGAGAATTCGTCTAATTTTATTGTGCCAAAAATTGGGTTTCCTGGGTTTGACTTACCTGGAAATAATATGGGTCCTATGAGTTTTACCTCAATTTTGGGAGGGACTAGCCAGCAGTTGCCTGGTTTGGAGCTTGGATTGTCTCAGGATGGTCATATTGGAGTGTTGACCCCTCAGGCTTTTAGCCAGATTTATCAGCAGATGGGACAGGGTAGAGTGCAGCAGCAGCACCAAAATACTACTAAAGATGATTCTCAAGGATCTGAACAGTAGTAGACGAGCGTTGATGATGTAGAGATTTGAGAGTGGTTGAAGAGTGACTTCTGTAATGGTTTTCTCTGTAGTATAATTGGTTTTGATAAATATTAGAGGAAAAAAAGAAAAAAGAGATACCTGATGAGATTGACTGGATTTGGGTTTTACCACTTGCTTCCCCTCTATTTCGTCCATAAAGCCTTTACATACAGGTGCTTTTGGGTCTCTGCGTCTCTCTCTCTCTCACACACACACTCATTTCCTCTTTGTTCTTGACCTTTTTGGTTTTGTGAAAATATGTTGGATTATTAAACTGGTTGTTTTTGGCGAAAATATGCAGGTGGAATTGCTCGCAGCCAACTAGCTTAGCTTTGGGCTTATCTTCATATTAAGTTGAGATGTTTAGATATTGTGTAAGGCATCTTGTCTGTCCTTCTGTTGGCCTGATGAAGTGATGATAAATTTGTTTGTGGGATTGGAAACAGAGTTCAGTGGTCATACTTGTCCAATTTCTATCTAGATATACTGAGGCTTTTTGATCATCAAAGGATAGCTCACAAGATGGGCTGTTGATTACCATGTTCTGCTATCTATTACATGAATTTCCTTGCAGCGTTTGGCTTCTCAACTCCAGCCTTATTTGGCTCGGTTATCATTTGCATGTCCTTATTGCTTGATTTTATCTTTTTGAATGATTTAAATCTCCATTTTTCATAAAACTTATTCTTAAAAGGGCAATCTGCATGTGTGATTCCCTCGCATTCATGTCCTGTCTTCTTCTGCTTTCAACACTTACGCACTTGTAAGTGATTTAGAGAATGCTGTGATTCTACCCTTGAGTAGAATGGTACATAGGAGCAGCGGCCATCTTTTTGGTTGGATTTGATATTGGATTTCCGTTCTCACAGCAACTCATAGTTCAGACGGTTTCGGATACACGCCTAATAAAATAATTGATGTTCTCTTATGAAAATGGCTTGGAATTTTATTTTATCAACAACTAAATGAGTTTAATTTGTTTAAGCTAGGTAGCAGTTTACATTCCCAAGCCTCATAGAGATTAGCATTCATTATATATAACATAATGTGTATCTGTTCATTTGAGACTACAATTTCTGAAATTGTCAAGTAAGCTTCGTTAGAAAGAAGTTAATGTGGATTTTGGACCTTAGATAATTCTGTCTCTCCATTTCTGTCAACTGATTTCTTTGGTAAGTCTTTTTATATATATATATTTCTGTAGAAAAAGTTCTGCAAGATAGTTTCTTTGAATAAGGTGGATGTCTGTGTTGAAGGGTACAAGTTAAGATCTCCCTGAATTCTCTCATTAGAAAGGAAAAAAAAGAATAGTTCCCTGAATTCTGGAAAATAAGATTATTAATACGGCAAGTTGTAATATGGCAATGGTTACTTATGATGTTACACTGGCTAAGCGTAGCAGATGTCATTGCTTTTAAGAAGAACTGTTAGTTTATTACGCATGAAGCACAGGTAAACATAGCCTTCCGTTTCAACATTTTCTCTTCCAGCAGGCTACTCCTTTGTACTAAAGCTTCCAATAAGTTCATGATACTTTATTTCTTGTGCTGTCAGAATGTTTTGTGCTAACTTTTGTTATGATGTCTAATAATTTGCCCCTGTTGGAAGGACTCTTTTATGTTCTTCAGTGAGTCTGATCTTTTGCACTAGTTTCCTGGCATGAAGATGCAGACAGAAAATGGCAAGGTGAAGTTTCAGAAAAGTTAATTTTCCCAGATGTAGGAACTTGCAAACTTTCTCTTGGATGATGAACAAAGGCTAGAATAGAAATCTGAGGTTGAGAATTTTGAGATAAGGCGCAATTATTGTATTATCTAACTTTGTCAGCAAATAGTATCCATTGTTGACTTTGTCTTTTCAGTAGTTCCTGTGGTTGGAAAAGAAATCATTGTCCTTGTCTTTTCTTCTCTGTGGAGTAGCCTTGTTTTCTTGCTTTCCCTGTCTTGGCAATTTGGTGCTGCAGTCCCTATAATTGAATGTGACACATAGTATGCGTAAGCAATTTCCTGCAGCCATCCTTTATGCTTTTTCTGGCTATTTGAAATCTATCCTCATCTTTTCTTGGGGATTCAAGCCAAGAATTATATTCATATTCATACCGCAGCTTAAACTCCACAAGATCTAACAAAAGGCTTGCAGAGTTGGAATCCAATGTTATGTGATGTTGTTGGGAGCGTTTACGAGTTCACGAGAATAGAATAGTGATGAGCTCCCAATCAAGCCCTTCGCTAGAAACACAATAAGTGTGGACTATGCAAGCTTAGTTTAATCATCAGTTTGAACCCAAAGTGATGGGAAGTTTATTTATGTGATAAAGTTCACATCATGTTTTGCTCTGGTTCCGTGTTTTGCGGTAAGAGTTTGATCTTTGTTACAGCAGTTGGTTTTATAGGCTTCGACCTTAAGAAAATCCATGGAAAAGCCTCATGAAAGCCCATCAGGGTGAATGTGTGAGTTGAATCAGAGGATTATGATTCCAAAGATAACGAGAGCAACCAGTAAACGTGTTCTTTTTTAAGGATCAAGAGATCATTTGGTAAGACAGACTTATTAATATGCATTGACATATAATTCAAAATTTATTTGATGCTTCTGATTCCTTTGACATAATCATCTTTTTTTATTTAATTTTTATCTATTTTTTTTCTGTTAACGTTTCAGGTATGTTTGTGCAGAGAAAAGTTCGACAAAGATGCGTACATACAGTTGTTTTTTTTAGAATTAAAATGCGTATCTATAGCTGTAAGGTAAATTATATTAACGTTTCTTGTAATATGACATTCAAAACAGTTTTTTTTCAAATTGATTTTATAAGTTTCAGTGCCTTGATAATTAATAAATATGCTTTTCTCCCCAATATGATGTTACAAATTAAGCTATTACTGACCAATTTTTTAATGAAAATTAAAATTACTAATGGTCAAAATTTTTCTATACATTATGAAATTTAATATATTCATATATTTTGAATATTCATCTTCAGCTTCTAAAGGTTAGAGCTATTATTAAACAAAAAAATTGCTTTTTTGTTACAAGTTGAAAATCCTTTCCTAAATGTTATCTTCATGCCATAAATAACACTTCTCATGTTATTTTTTTCTCAAGTTAGTATTCACATTAACGACAAAGTGTTCTACCTTTCTTAAAGTAATAAAATGTCAGTTATCATGCAAGAGGTGTTTGACAAACAACTTTAAAAAATTAAAAAACAACTGATTAGTTATTTTTTTAACTTTTTGACTATCTTAAAAAGTTATTAATATGTTTGGTGAATAATTTATTGGTTAACTTATTTAATCTCAATAAGTTGATTTTTAAAAGCTCTAAAAAGGAGTTTTTTTATGATCAACCAAAAATTAATAGGAAAAAAATCAATTATACCCTCCTTACATAATTTTTGAATTATGCTATAGTGATATTATGGATAATTTAAACTAAAAATCATGCATATATTCTACAGTGATAAATTTTTTTATAATGAAGTAAGTTTTTTAGTTACAAAACTTGGGAGTTTTTTTACTAATGAAATAAGTTTTTTGGTTACAAAATAAAAAATGTTATGGTGACAATTTTTAAGAATGTTCTATGTTTTTTATTAGAGCTAAAAACTTAAATTTTTGTAAAATTAAATATCTAATCATGATCTTATAAATTCTTTCTTTTTATGTCATGCCCTCATAAGTTATTTAGACTTAAACAGTTAATATTAAACAATTAATTTTATCAAACATTTTTAATAAGCAGCTAATATTATCCGCTGAGCAAATCAGCTAATATAATCAGTTGTTAGCTAACTGTTGATAGAATCAGCTGACAACTAATGCAATTCGTTGATAGTCAAACGGAACTATAGTTCATCTCTATAAAAATTTGGATTAGCAAATAATATCTTTAACACTAAGGTATCTTCAGGGGTTATTGTTGGGTTATTTAAATGATAATCCTTAATCCCTTCTTGAATCTATCTAAAAGTAATGATATCTCAAGAAACTCTAGATTAGTCAAATATATAGCCTTTATCGTTCCAAAATCATACCAATCGCTAATAGCTTGAGGATAAGTTCCTAATAAAAAGTTTAACCTTGGATATATCTCAAAAAATCAATATAGCATCAATTAAAAAAACATCACTATAGCATCACTATTTTGTAGAGTATGTAAATCTCTCACTACTCCATATGTGCTTGAACAGTACGATGACTCTTTAGAAGACTATCAATCATGACATTTTTTGGTATCATTATTTTGTGCATAGTATCAGGCCTGAGAGAAATATTATCAAGAGTAATCTTTTCTGGCTTAATCTGTTGACTAGTAAATTCTTTTTTTGAGGAAGAAGAGCTTATTGATTAGGCTATAAAGTTTTTGTTCTAAATAATTACCGTAGTTTATCTTGGCTTACCATATATTGAAAATGAAAAAAGTAGCTCTATCGAGTTGAAGTTTGCTATTAATAAATCTTTGATATGTGCTTGACAAGTCTATCCGAAAAAGTCAAATATCTCTTCTTTGAGGTTGATCATCTCTAGTTAAAAAATCTGCAAGAATTTTGTGTATTAGATTTGATAATCTCAACATTAATGGTATATTATGCTAATAAAGTTTGCCATTTGATGTATATTTTATATTGAGGTTCAATAGGGTAAATTATCTTGAATAAAAGCCTTAACTTAAGTATTATAAGTTCTTAGTTTTTTAGACAATAAAAAATAATAAATTTTTGATAGCTTTTTACTACTGCCAATAATACCTTTTTATTTATATGATATCTTTGTTAGGTATCTATAAAGGTGCCCAAAGTATACCTGCAAAAAGACTCATCGATCTTGATATTAGAATTACCATAAAGTATCTTTTTTAATACTGTACTACATACGTGATTAGAAGTGTTAGTTTTAAGAATTAAATCATCATCATTAGATGGTAAAGAAAGTTTTGGCAATGTAATATACAAAATCTTAATTTTTTTAACCTATTCAATTAAATAGGGTGAAAATTCAAATCTTTTGATTTCTCCAAAAGCATTTGAATTTTTTTTTAATCTCAGCTAGTTTTTGAATAAAATTTAAAGCATAATTTAATACTTCTAAAAAATTGTGGACTTATTTTTTATCTATTAACTTATCAGAAAATTGTGAGATTTTTTTCGAGGATATGAGGTTGAATTTTAACTCTGCTCCATCAATCTCCATGCTAAGGAATTCTATTTCAATATGATGCATCATAGTTTTTTTCAGAGAGAGTTAGATTATGTTGTTCACAAAAATCTACAAATTTATTTGTTAGGTTCCGAGAGGGTTCATCGCGGCAAACTGAGAGTTTTTCTGCGGCGAAATGATGGGAGCACTCATAAGGATCTTTCGAGAAAAAAATGTCGCGAAGAAAGTCCGAGACTTTGTCGCGTCGAAGTTCTTGATTAATTCCAATCCCTCCCTGGAAAAATATGCCGCGGCGAAAGTTTGTCCTTTGCCACGACGAAGTTTCCAAGGACAAGCAAGAGTCACTCTCGAGAAAGATTCGCCACGGTGAAACCCCTGAATCCTCAACCCTGACCCCAACATCAAACAGTGCAAATACACACACACACACACACACACACACACACAAACAAACACAAACACAAACACAAACACAAATGTATCTATATATATATATACATCTCTCAACATCCCTCGACCTACTTCTAATATCCCAAAAGTTTCATACATTATGTGATTGGAAAGCTAAATGAATGCAATGTGAAAACTTGGAAATTCATGAGCTAAAACACAAACACATTTGATTAACAACAAAAGAAAGAGTTTTACAAGGCTTTAATGGGTATTTCAAGCCACAATACAACATTGTGTCAAAATCCAAATGAAAAAAGATACATGAACACGAAATACTCGAAACGCAACTAAAGCCTTGTGTGTTTTGCCTAAATTAGCTTCAAAACAAAATATACAGATTTTGGAGTGATGCCTTGACTCTTGGTTACTCAATCTCTTGCTCATCACCTGAAGATGGGGAAGAATGAGGGTAAGCTTAAAAGCCCGTGGATAACAAATTTATAACGGAGAATAAGCAAAACCATTGAAAATGTTCATTACCATAGCACAATTGCATTTAATCCATAAAACAAATATTTCTCGAATTCTCAACTCCTCAAACAACTCACAAAGCAAATCAAAATGGTTTGGGTAAGTCCATAAGGGAATTCTTGCGAATCTCCAATGATAACAAAATGATCTATCGCAATCCTACATAATGGTCTTGCATAGTTCATAAACAGAGGGGGATCCATAAAGGAGCTCCATGTCACTAGTAGGCAGAGGGAAGAACCTTTAACAGAGTCAATATGCACTTAATAGAACATAATGGATCACCACAAATCCACACAACATGTATTTCATGACTTGTAAGCATATTGCCCAAAAAGGCACATTTCCAAAACGTGATTTTCACAATCATAATATATTTCAATTTCCATTTCGTAAATCATCAACCAAACTCAAGTGCCAAACATGTAGCAAATTCTCAAATCATTTAAGAAACATTAAACGCGATATTTAAGATGCCCTAAATGCAACATTCAAGAAGAAATAAATGCAACATTTATAAAACAATTAAAATCATTCAATTTTTTTGATTTGAAAAGATAGTCATAGCTCATTAACTCAATTATAAACATGTAACCCACCTTGATTTCCTTGCTTATAAACTTGCTTGAGGGTGCCTCTCCTCTTGCTCCTTTTGCCTTTCTTGATTCTCTTTAAAATTGGCAAAAATTCCCATTCAATAGGAATGCAAATTGAAAACGTATAAAGCACATTCACGAAAATTGATTCTAAAATACTTAACCCCATGCATTTCCTAAGCTTCATGAACTAAAACCCTTCCAAAAATTCAAAGGATTCATAATGCACTTACCTTGAATCTCCACCAAATAAAGGGATATTTTGCTCAAACGAAAGCTCTTCCCTTCCTCTTTCTTTTTTCTATTCTTGAACAACATCAAAATCTCTCTTGAAAACTAAGAAAAGATGAAACCTAGCTTGTTCTTCCTTCTTTCTTTCCTTTCTCTCTTCTTTTCATTACTTTCTCCCTTCTTTTCTCTCATTGACGTTTTCTTCCCTCTCAAATGCAAAACAACACTTCCTTCTTCCAATTTTACCCTTAATGATTGTAAAATGTCCACTTTGTCCTTCTTTTAATGCCTTATGACTTTTAAACTTAAGTGGTCTACCAAAAATACCCTTTTTATACTACGCTCTTACTAATTTAATTCAATTAACTAAAGTACTAAAATCCTACCAACAGTGACATACTAAATAACTCCAAAAATAATTAATCTATCAAGGCCTCATAATTTAATTAAATCATGCGTAAAAACAATAAAAAATATTCGGGGCCAACATTGTTGACATGTATAATATGTTGAGCAATATGATTAAAAGCTATTAAAATATCATCCATATAAACATGTAGGAAATTATGATACTTAAAGATATTATCCATTTTTCTTTGAAATATTTGTGGGGCATTTTGTAAACTAAAAAGGCATCACTAACCATTCGTAATGGCCTTGTGGAGTAGAGAAAGTAGTATATGGAATACTATCTTTGTTTATTTTTATCTGCCAAAAGTCTTACAATCAAATTTAGAGAAGATTTGTTTTCCTCTTGTTAAGTTTAATATTTCTTTATACAGTAAGAAGTATCCACATCAAATACTGTGTTATCATTTAGTTTTTTATTTAATTAACTACCTTTCTAGCTTTATTTCTAATTAAATATGTATAACTTCTAACCATAAAAGCAGGGGAAGAATAAGGGAAATTACTAGGCCTAACTATCTTTAGATTTTCTAGTTCAAAAAACTGTTTTCTAAATTCATCTTGATCTTTTAAATTATATCTCATAACAATTACTCTAATATTTTTGTTTATTTATCATTTTTACGTTTGCTTCTTCTTTATTTTTATCCAAAATTGTAATGTTTTGTTAGAGTAACTTTTCTTTATCTTTTGTTTTACTTATTATAATCCATCTTTGATGGTTTTATCTGATGATACCTAGGAGGTGGATTTTCATAAGTACTAGGAATATCACTAATATTAGGATTTCAATGAAATTTCATGTTTAATTAAATCAGGTTTTATATGTGCTCAAGTTTTTAAGTTTATATTTCCTCTCTAGTTATTTAATTATTCAAATTTTGAATTAGAAGCTTGTATAAAATTTTTCATGTTATCTGTAATTATGAGGCATTTTCATTTTTAAAGTCAAATCAATGTCTTTTTTCCTTACAACTTTTATTGGGTTTATTCTCTAGATCTTATTTTTTTCCCATCATATCTTGCATACCCATTATTTGTTTTTAAAGTTTTTCTATATGGAAAATAATGTTATCATAATATACTATCTTTTCTGAATTTCTATCAAATCAATTTCTTTTTTTAATCCTTCAAGTTTTAATTTTAAATAGTTATCTTCTACCATTTAGATGATAATTTTTAATTGGACTTTATCCTATCTTTCCTCATTCAATCATATTTATCTTCATGTTTACAAAATTTTCAAAGGTTAAAGGTGTCTTTTTGGCTAGAGCTATCGTTAGAGAAGAAAATTTGCTTTTTCCATGATAGATTTAATGCTACCTCCATATCATAAATAACAGTTCTGATGTCAATTCCTTGTTTATAATAGATATCATTTTTAGTTAGAAATTTTTTTCTTAATTTAGTATCAACAATAATGGTAAAATGTTTTGCCTTTCCCAAAGTAATGAAATGGTAGGCATCATATCGTTCATCTTCATGAAAAACTATACCAGTAGATAACATCTTTAATATTAAGGCATCTTTAGGGGTTACTATAGGGTTATTTAAATAACAATCCTTAACCCCTTCTTGAATTCAATTTAGGAAGTAATGATATCTCAAGAAACTTTGGATTAGTCAATTATATAGCATTTACTGTTCTAAAATTATACCAATCTCTAATAGCTTGAGGATGAGCTCCTTATACAAAGTTCAATATTATATATAGCCTAGAAAAATCAATATTGTTGGACCCCAAAATTATTATTATTATTGATTTATTGATTTAATTATTTTTAGAATCTAGCCTATTAATTTAGTGAGCCTAAGTAGAAATTAGAGCTTGAATGGGAATGTTAGAACTAAATTGGAGTATAGTATGGTTTTTAATGGATTAAAGGAGTTAGAAGATATGACATTAAAATGAAGGGCATAATGGGCAAGACAAACAAAGAGAAGGGTAATTTTGGAAGACAAGAGTAAAACTTAGTCTTGAATAAGTGAGAAAGAAGACAGAATCAGGGAAGAGAGAAAAAGAGAAGAAAAAAAACACAGAGAAGAATAAATCGTGGGAGAAGCTAGGAAAGAGAGAAAATCATGGAGAAACAGGAAGAAGGAAGAAGATTTGGGCTTAATGTAAGGTAAGTTCATTTTTGTTTCTTACTTAGGTGGGCAAAGAAGTAGAGAATGAGTTTGTGTTGGAGGAAGATGAGACCCATTTTGATTTTCGTGGGTTTTCAATTAGGGTATTGGTTTTACTAACTTAGATAAACTATGGGTAGGTTAAATCTAAGCCCATTTTGTTAGTTATTTTGTTTATGTGATTATTGAAGTTTATAGATTTTCGTTGGAATATTGTTTGAATAGAAATTGGTTTATTTGAAGGGAATCAAGAAAATCCTACTCAAGAGCAAGAGGAAAGACAACAGTAGGATTTTTGCAAGTGAAATTATATGGTAATGTATTTATGGTTGTTGTAAAAATGAGAAAATTCTTGCCAATGTGTGTATGTTGATTTCTTGAATTTGACTTGTTTGTGAATGTTGGAGATTGCTTCATGATTGATGATTATGTTATTCCTTGAAAAAGGTTATGACTTTTGTATAATGGAAAGAAGAAAAAGAAAAAGAAGCATGAGACTAAGAATTTGTGATTGATTGAATTGAGCATAAATTTGTTTGTGACTGGGCAAGAGAAGAACCTATTTCATTTGTTACAGGCACGTTGACCTATAGCCTTCTCCCGGCTGCCTGCTTGAGGCTGAGATCATAAGAAATCGGACTCGTTTTATTCACGGTGTAAACTTCGATTTCTTCTTTTTGTTCCATGAAACTCTCAAGCCTTTTGTTTGTGCATTGCATCTTTGAATTGTTAAGTATGATGCATTTGAGTGTTATGTTAATGACTAACGTCTATGTTATATGTTGTGCCTATGGCTATAAATGCATTAGCCACTGAACTGCACAGCTCAACCCATCCTTTTTCCACTCCTCAGGTGCAGAACAAGATAGTTAGCAATCCTTACAAGGCATCGGAAAACTCCAAGATAGTTAAAGACTTTTGTCCTAAGTTAGTGAACATTTTGGATAGCTTTATCGGCATATCAACATTGAGCATCCTTTTGTATTTTGTTTTAAGTTAGTGATGTGTATGTTGATTTGTAATGGAAGCTTGTATAAACTCTGTTTGGATTCATTAATGAAATATGATTGTGGTTGGCTTGTGATTTTCAAAATTGGTATATTGCATTTCAATCCTTTCACAGGTGTAGAAATTGTGTTCTAACTTCAAAGGAAAAACTGTATCGACCTAGGCAAAAGTAGACAAGGTTTCTTCATAAAAGTTGTAGATTATCCTCTTAGCTTTCCAATGGTATAAAGTCTGTGATTTTTGGACTTTGGATGAAAGAGATATGGCTTTTACACATTAACATCACTAGTGTTAGCATAAGCTGTAGCGCTATCCCTGACATAAATTATGTCTTGATTTTAACGATTAAACTGCATCAATCTAGGTAGAATTAGCCAAAGTTTCTTCATGAATGCTTATCTTTATAGATTTCCAACGGTATATAGTATGTAATTTTTGGACATCGGAGTTGAAAGTTATGATCATTTGAAGTTAGTAATGTCGCAAAGGATATATATGCGGGACAGCTTCGGTTGCGATCGCACCAAGCACCCTCACGATCAGACCAAGAGTTCTTGTGATTGCACCTTCCGTCCTCGGGATCGCACCTCTCTCCTTGCGATTGCACTAGCCTTCCTTGCGAGCACACCTTCATTCTCGCGATCGCACCCAAAGGGTCTTCCAACTCTAAACATGTTTTACTCTTTTGGCCATAACTTTATCATCTGACTTCCAAATGACCTGATTTTTGAACCAATGAATTTATAACACATTTATATATCTCTCCATAAAATTTATATCCTTATATTCTGATTTGAAAAAAGATTGATTGAATCAAAGTAAGGGTATCGGTTGGAAGAGAATGAATTGGATATTTTACTGAACATACTTCAATATTTTGATGATATCTTGATATGTAAAGCTCCGAATGAGTTGGTTCTTGCTTCAGAATAAACTAGAAACATAGGGATACAAATTGTATGAAGGAATAGAGTTTTAATTCAGTCCCTAAGAATTTAAAATTTGGGATGGAATTTGAGTATAGAATATTTATTTCAGTATAAGAATAGTTTAGATATGGGCCCTAACACTTATGGTAATCAGAGAATGAAGATGATCCGAAGTTGGCTAATGAGAGTTCATTGAAAAAACCCTACAAGGTAATATGCACGCTCACTGGTTATGACATCTGGATAGTTGGATTCTGAAAACGGGGTCCAACAAATATAGCAAGTATTGGTTTTTTGTAGAGCATATAAATCTCTCATCACCTTGTAATGTGCCTGAATAGTAGGATGAATCTTTCGAAGACTATTAATCATACATTTCTCTATGCCATTATTTTACATGTCATATCAGGTCTAATAGAAATATTATCAAGAGTAACCTTTTCTGGCTTAATCTGTTGACTAGTAGCTTCCTTTATTAAGGAAGAATAGCCTGTGCATGATGAATGTTTAACTATCTTAGCCTTATTGACTAAGCTATGAAGTTTTTGTTTTGAATAATTATAATGGTTTATCTTGGCTTCCCTATATATCAAAATGAAAAAATTAGCTCCATAACTTCTTTTGGTATCAAATTGAAGTTTGTAATATCTAATAAATCTTTAATCTATGATTGGCAAGTCAATCCTAATTAGTCAAAAATCTTTTCTTTGATAATCTCAATATCAAAGGTATATTTTACTAATAAAGTCCATTTTCTATATTCTTTATATTCAGGTTTAGGAGGTAAATTATTTTGAATAAAATCCTTAACTTGAGTATATTCAGTTCTTAATAAAAACGTTTTACGCAGTAAAAATTAATAAAGATTTTGACAACTTTTTTCTATTGCCAATTAGTCCTTTTTTATTTATGTGATATCTCTACTGGGTATCTATAAAGGTTTCTTGTAACATCCCATTACCTACGTTAAGGCTAGAACAGTATATATATGAGAGATTATTGAGATATTAGAAAATGTATTTCATGCTCATGCATTATATGATATGCACATACACGTGAATATTGAATTTTTGCACATAAAAATAATTGTATATGCGTTCATTGACAATTTCAGGGTATAATTGTTTATAAATGTGATTATATTGAGAATTGTAGTTTTTATATATTGAAAACTGATTTGGAGAGTGTATTTAGTGATTTAAAATTTGTGGTAAAATTTAGGAAAATTCCTGAATTTTTGGGTATTTTAGACTAGAAAAAATGTCAAATAGCAATAGAATTGATGAATGGTAGTAAAATTTACAGTTAAATGGAAATGAAAATTTTGATAAATGATTATGGGGTTTATTGACAAGTGTCAATGAAAATTGGGAGACAATTGGAGTAAAAATTGGATTTGATTGGACTAGTTAAATGAAAGAACATAGTCTGAATTCATAGGAATTGGACATGTGGAAAGTGACAAGTGCACTTGCCAATCCATGTCTTAAGTCCACTAATCTTTAAATTTTAAATACCATTTTTGTTTGTCTCTCACGTTGCTTTTAATTTAGAAGACCAAGTAAGTGTTTTATTCTTGCTCTCTCCATCTTCTTCATGGGATCTTCTTCTTCTTCTCCTTCATTCTCAATTTTCATCACTCACTCTGACATCACCCACATTGAAACTTGCCTCCATGTTTCAATTGCTATTTCCATCTTATTGTTTCTTCCATTTACTACAAGAAAATCCAACCTAATCCACCTTTAGAAGATGAAGATCATGTGATGATTAGGAGCTAGGGTTGAGTAAAACTTTGAAGATTTTGGAACTAAATCAAGTAAGTATCTTGTTAATCTTCATGAGTATTGTTAAATGAAACTATAATGATGAGTAAGGTAAGATTGATGATTTGATTATGTGAGTTTTTATGTGTGTGTCATGGATGATGAAAAGCCTAGGTAAATTTTTTGCTTTTGTATATGTATGATGATTAATGATTTATAATTTGTTAGATAGAGATGCTTTTGTGATAGAATGATCATCACAATGGTGTTAGGATGAGTGCAGAAAATTGATGATGAATGGGGACATGTTTGATGCCCTATTTTTGGGTTAATGATCAAATGTAGAACATGATTTGTCTTGTGAATGTTTTGGAGTTGAAATGGAGTTTAGAATGAAGAGGAAATGAAGTAGAAAGATGTTTTAGGTGTAAAATGTAGGAAGTTACAAAAATCTAGAAAATCGGAAGAGAGAAATAGAGAGATGGAAAATGCTAGCTATAACAATTTCACTTATCATACTTTTGTGTTTTAGCCATAACTTGCTCTGTAGTTGTTCAAATGAGATTATTCTTGGTTTTGATTAAACTAGAGACATATGGATACATTTCTTATGAAGATATTGAATTTAAATTTTTTCTTTAAGAGTCTCAAAATTTGATAAAGTTGAGAATTAGGTACAGTACACTATTGGATGAATGTATATGATGTGTTCTATTTAGAGTGTATGAGAATGTGTTATATTTTGAGTGTTTATGATTAAGTAAGGAATATGAATTGTGTATGGATGATGTTGAGTTGAAATTAGGTATACTTGAAGAAGTTATCAACTTAAAATAATGAATTTTGAATATGAAGTGCTTGATACTTAGGAATAAGATATGTTACAGAAAAAGGATAGGAATTATGAATGATGATATGCAGTTGAATGTGATGAATCAAATGAGTTAAGATTTGAGAGTTTAATGAAATCAATTTGGTAGTTGAATGGTTAAGAAGTGATATTGCATTAAAAGAGGCGAATTTGGGAAGATTATGAGTGAAAGTTGTTAGGATGGATGTAGGAACCATTGGAAATGCTTTAGAGGGAGTTTTGTCTCACCTATGTCTATTAGACGGACTTTAGGTCCTCTAAATAGACCTTTTCGGGTTTGGAAATGTCCCCAGCCTCATCCATGTCTGTTAACGGACATCAGGTCCGTTAAACGGAGCTTCACGGGTCTGGAAAACACTTCAGATCCCATTTATGTCCGTTACGTCGAGGTGTATGTTCGTTTATTTTGACCCTATGGATGGCAAAAGCTCTCTTTAGAGTCTTCATGAAAGTTATAGATCTCAAAGTTCTCTTCGAAACCATCCTAGAATGGCATTAATCTAACATCTACAAAAAAAAGTTATTCCTTTTATCCCAAAAGATGTTTGTTTACAAATGATTGACTTATCAATGTTTGTCCAGTGAGATATTTAGGCTTATTAGTGATATTAAATGAGCCTAATTGAAGTAGGATTGAGATATTAATGTAAGAAGAGTGTATTAGGTGTTAAGGAATGATTAAAGATCTTGATAGTTGGTTATGAGGCATGTATTAAGGATATATACCCAGGAATGTCATTGAACATGCATCGTACATATTTCATATACATAAATGTGCATCAATGAATACTTACAATTGTGCAAAATTGTGATATCTGTATATATTGCACAATATAGAGGAAAATATAGAGCGCCATCAACCAGACGTTGCCAGGACTTCAAGGCAATAACTTCTGGAGCAAACTGTGAGTAACCTAAACGGTCTCGCTCAATTAATTATTTGTTTTATATTATGCTTGAATTATTGAATGAATGTGATTTATTGTGTTGATTTTGGGCAACGAAGGTCCAAAATTTCTGATGAATGAATGTGATACTGAAGTGCTATTTATATGTGAATGTGACAGAATAAATTATTTCTCAACTGATTGTTGAATGTCGGACCTTGGATCTGATGATAAATGTGGTTTGAACATGAATGTGGAAGCATGTGATTGATTGAGAATATGATATGTGAAGCATTTCAATACATGAATGCATGCAAGATAAAGGAAGTTGTGATCAGAGTCACCAGTATAAGAGCTTAAAGCTCAGATTGTGATCGGAGCCTCAGGCTCGATTGTGAATATACCCAATATCTACTGAGAGATATGGGACATTATTTGACATAGCTCAGTATCCACTAAGGGATATGAGCTAGTAAAAAGGCACTTGATCACAACGACAATAATAAATAAAAGTGAGTCTCACATGCATTGCATTTATAATTGATATGTGTATTTTGTATGAATTAAATGATCGATATGGTTATTTTGAAGTGAAATGTGATACTTTATGCACGTACAAAGATGTGAATTATATGTTATGTATATTAAGGTGTTGCATGAATTGAGTGAACCATCGATGATGGTTACCTTATTGAGTTCACAAAACTCACCAAAATTGCAACGTTGATTATTCAACTTTGAGAGAGGACTTTAGGTACCGAGAGATGCTACAAGAAGTATAGTCTTGTACTTTTGGGATCAAGAAGAAATGACTCAAAGGTCGGTCAATTGGGATTGGAAAGATTAGATAGACTTTTTGTGTAATTTCCTCTTTCATGTAGCACATTTGGTATTAGGATAGACCGAGAGAGGACTTTAGCTATCGAGAGACACTACAAGAAGTGTAGTCTTGTACTTTTGAGATCAAGAAGAAATGACTCAAAGATCGATCAGTTGGGATTGGAAAGATTAGATAAACTTTTTGTGTAATTTCCTCTTTCATCTAGCACATTTGGTATTAGGATATGATGATGTACATGTATGGGTGTTTAAAAGCTACAATGTAAATACGTTAGAATTTATGAAATGAAATGAGGAAAATTTTGGTTTTATAATATTGTGAGTTTCATGATGATGCCAGGTTAAGTGAACGCTGTGATTGAACGTAGCGCACCATTATGATGGGTTAGGTACTAGAATATCCATAGGGCATTTTGGTGCATACCTCGTGGTAGTGGTGCATTACATTCCTGAAGTATAACTACAAAGGGACTTATTCATCTTGATATTAGAATTATCATAATTTATCTTCTTAGTACTCCACTCGATACATGATTAGAAGCATCAGTTTTAAGAATTAAATCATCATCATCATATTGTAAAGAAAGTTTTAGCAATGTAGTACACAAAATCTTAATTTTCTTTACCTGTTCAATTAAATAGGGTGAAAATTCAAATCTTTGATTTTTCTTTAAAAGAATTTGAAAAGGTGTTCTAATCTTAGCTATATTTTGTATAAAATCTGAAGCATAATTTAATACTTCTAAAAAACTTTAGATTTATTTTTTTATCTAGTTAGTAGCCCCCACTCTCTCATCTTTTGCTTTGTCTCAATTTTCACAAGGATTTCACACTTTTCTTTCACTTCTCTGCCATTTTAACATTTTTTACCTTCAAATCTAGTATTTCCTACACTAGAAAACATCTTTTTAAATATGTTTTGCAAGAAATTTTTTTACTCTCTCTCATACATTTTTGGTGTTTTTGTGCTTATTTTGTAGGTTTTCTAACAAGATGCACCAAGAGTGAAACAAAGTGTGCATAGGTATGAACCTAAGGGCAAATAGAAGGTATCTAAAATTGGTTCATGTGATTTGGTAGTTGATTTTGGCACTCCTTTCTTGATCTTCTCACAAGAAGAAGGTAAGAGATTTTAAAAACTTCAATCCAAAACTAGAGCTGCATTAAAATATTTCAATTTCAAAATTTTGGAGGATTTGAGTTTGAAAGAAAAAGTTGAATCTTTAAGTGCTAGAATTCATTGAGATAAATTCATTCATTGTGATTATTTTGTATATGAAGAATTAACTCTTAAATTCTACACTACATTGATTTATGCCTAAAAAGGTAGATAGTTTTTTAAGATTAAAAGGGAACTAATGAAATTTGGATTATTTTATTATGGAAGAAACACTTGGTTTCCTTAATTCAAAATTGTCGAAATGCATAATAATTTTCATATTGCTTCATTTTGGACTAAATTGATTAGTTTAGATGTGTCTGAACCACGTAATGTAATAAATAATGTCATTCGGAGTCCAAAACATTATTACCCCATAAATTCATGTGTCACACTATGTTTGCTAAAAGTTATGGTAACAAATATTGAAAAAAATGATTTATTTTTACTTTGGTTTATGGAGCATAAAATCAATGTTTACACATTGACCCATATTCTTTTAGATAATATTTACTTCACTTTTAAAAAAGTAGCTATTTATGCATGAGAT
Organism: Erythroxylum plowmanianum; assembly: GCA_025531925.1. Taxonomy (NCBI): domain Eukaryota; kingdom Viridiplantae; phylum Streptophyta; class Magnoliopsida; order Malpighiales; family Erythroxylaceae; genus Erythroxylum; species Erythroxylum plowmanianum. The sequence goes on along the minus strand of JANVCQ010000006.1, from coordinate 29,785,863 downwards.
TTTTAATAACTACTTTAGCTAAATACCATGGTGTTGCTATTGATGGACTAACCCCTGTTTTGCCTAAAAGATTAAATAATACTCACTTAAGGAGGGATAAGATCTTAGAGTACTAAGGTATGGAAGTCTGAGATCCCAGCTCTATATATAAAGTTAAGCACAGAACAAGATAGGCGGTATCTAGTTTCGCACTTCCATAACAACATCAAATGGTATCATTAAGTGAATAATATAATGATGAAGAAGAAGGTTAGGAGATAGTGCTCAACAAACTTGAGGATAAAAACAAGCACCCCATAAAGAAACAATTGAAGGAAGTAGTGAGACGTTAACGCTGCCAAATTAAGAAATTACTAAAGTTTTTCAGTGCATGGCATCCAAGTCCCATCTACTACACCATCACTACCACAATATCCATGAGTATTCTTGCCTTCATTTTCTATTCTTTTAATTTTTTGTTCTACTAGTTCATATTTTCTTATGTTTGAGTTTTGTTTCCATATTAAGGACAAAGTTATTTAAGTATGGGGACATATATGCAATTGCATATCATTTATTTGTGAATTTGCATTTGCATTATGTAAGTTTTTGATTATGTTAACATTGTCTAAAAATTTTGTTTCATGATATTTTCATTGTGTGAATGTGACAATGACATGAAATTGAAAGGAATTAGCTTATCTATGAATATGATCATTTAATTTGTGAACACATATTAGCTTGTGAAATTTGTGTTTTAAGTGCTTTTGAGGTGAATATGTATGTTGATTAGAATATTGTAATTATTCTTTCATTTTATGACACTTATTTGGATGCACTTATCATTACATTCATTTAAATTAGTAGACATCATTAGCAGTATTTCTTGGGAGTACTTGATTAGGAAGAAATGATGTAGGTAAAAAATGTGTTGAAAAAATTTGTTAAACAAGTTTCCTATTTTAATAGCCAATTTTAAAAAAGGGTTAAGAATAGAGCTAATAGCCAGTTATGAATTGTAATATAGTTAAGTAATTAAGAGCATTCACGATAAAGTATTTTTCTTCACATTAAAAGGTTAGAATTACACTCCAAACAAGCTTGATAAAACATAACTTAGATGAGTAATTAGGGGACATTCATAACAAGGTGTTTGCCATCATGTCAAAATACTAGGTTATCGTTAAATAAAATCTAAAAATATAATGTTGTCATCTTTTTAAATGTCAAAAAATTCCATGAGCGGGTATTTAGTGATGGCCTACCTATTTAATTGATAAATAAGAATCAATGCATGCTTATAAGTGATATAGATGTATGAATAGATGTCAATATTTTGGTTAACATGCATATTTAAATCAAAGCACTTGAACATAAATGAAGTAAGTTAATTTCATGAGATTTAATGCCATGATTGCATAATTGCATTATTATGTGATGTTTTGTGTTTTTATTTTTTATTTTGTATTTGTTTGTGATCCGACAGTTCGTCTTGGGTTATTCCTTGGAAACTGAATCAAAAATTTAATTCCAAGGATTGCAATATAGAGTGCAACCTCGGGTCGTCTCACTTAATCGGAACCTAGTGCAAATG
>JANVCQ010000006.1:29771634-29784190 GCA_025531925.1 Erythroxylum plowmanianum | reverse complement strand
CGATCCTTGCAAGGCATTGGAACTCCAAGATAGTTAAGGACTTTTGTAATTAAGTTAGTTCAGGATCTTTGTATTTTTATAATCATATCAAGCATAGACATTAAACTGTATCACGTGTATTTTTGTATTTTGTAATTGTATTAAGCCAAAAAGGGTGGTTTTTGAAATGTAAAGATGTTTTAAAAACAAGCTTTGTGTTCTATGATGGGCCCAAGTAATTACTGAAACTCTGATGTGTTCCATAATGTTTGCATCTTTGTGACAAAAATTGTTTTAAATAAACCGGGTTGATTTGATTATCGATTTTTTCGCGTATGCGTTATTGTTTAAAAAAAAATTGCAATGTGATTTGACTGTTAAATGTCTTCAAATGTTGGGCTCCGGAAGTGGGGTCCAGCAGGATTCTTCGTGTTTCACCACGGCGACAGGTCTACTTTGCCGCAACGAACTTCTCCTGTAGCGCTAGTCTCCTGTTGACTTCAATTCAGCACATTGACTCCCTTCTCCTTGAGGTTCCTACAATCAACAATAGCAATTTGCAGTATCAATTGTTCTCAGAAAAATTAAGTAGTGCAATTAATACCAATTTGTGACAATTTTTACTATCAAATTGCATAAAATAACAGTGCACACTCAAGGGTTAATTTAAGCATAAAATCAAGAATTAGGAGTCAAAAAGTATAGTAAAAGCCATGAAAGTGTCACCAATTTAGACAGTAAACTTGGGCTCAATCAGTTTGTTTTGTGGTTTTAATTTTGCTTGGGGATAAGTAAAGATTTAAGTGTGGGGAAGTTAACAGGTGTGAACTATAAGATGTTTTTTAGGTGTTAGAGTGCACTTTTAGTGTTTAATTGGATGATAATCATATGTTTAAGACTTATTTATGTTCTTTTTAGTGTTTTGTGTGTTTTGTTTAGCTGATTATTGTTTAAGGCAAGATTTTGATCTTAATTGTATGTTTCAATGGTTGTTTGATGTGTTTGATGATGAGTAGAGACCAAAAAATTTGAAGAAAAGATGAAGAAAAATCTAGAAAATAGGATCTGCATGATCAGGCATGAGATGCAGAATCATGCATACAACAGTAGCACTGTTGAGAGACCTCTGGCACAATCATGCATAGACTGCTACTTTATAAATGATCATGATAGAGATTTGGAGAAAGGCCTTGTATGATCGTGCAAGGAGCTTTTCTAGGTTGCGATTTTTTATACTTTTGATGATTTAAGGTTATTTTTGAAACAAAAACACATGGATAAACCTTACTTAAAACCCTAGGAGGCTCAAGAGTATATAAAGGAAGAGAAAAACATTAATTGGCAGTTAGGAAACATAAAAAGAGAAGATCAAAAAGAATAAAAATATGAAGAACCAAAATTACACTTTCCAATTCAAGGCAAAGAAGAGAAGACATCCAAATTCAATTCTCTACTAATTTTCTTTTATTTCCTTGTTGTTAAATATTAATGATGATTCAATTGGCATATATAATTATATCTATAGATTGCTAAATTCCTTTTAGGAATTACTCCTAATTTATTTGTTAAACTTTACATTATTAATTTAATGAAATATATTTATGATGTTTATTACTTTATATTCAATTTGAATCAAGATATTAGAGCTGATACCTTGATAGAACTAAAAACATCAAATCAATAGACAACTAAAGAGAGGTATTAATTGCTTATTATTTAACCATAGGATTGCTTCAAATCCAATTGTATAGTTAGGAAAAGTTTTGATAGATTGTGGGATCACAATTTAATTTCTATCTATTTTAATTGGGATTACTTGATTAGAATCGAGAAAGGGTAATAAAAATTATTAGATATAAAGGGTTAAGTAGTATTAAATCAAGAAGGTGAAGAGAAAAAAATAAGGGCAAAAGTATTTCTTACTTTCTATCATTGATTAATCAACCAATTCTCTACTACTTATTTCATTATTTAATTATCAATTCTCTATTTTTAGTTTAACTTTTAGTAAATTATCTTATTGTTTACCATTAATAAAGTGTATAAGAATTATTAGGTGACTACTCTAATCCTCGTTTAATGATATTTTTTATGCTATAAGATACAATTGTATACTTGTAGTAAACATTTATTAATATCACTGACTACTAATATAACTAGGGAATTTTCCAAAATCACAAAGATAGAAGATGAAACACCTATCACTATATTTGACATTACGTGCTACTGTCCTTTCAATCATCATTTCTAAGAGTCTTCTTATTATGCCTCCACAATGTCGCTTATTCCAGATACTTCTTCTCTAGTTGCACTCAGTATCGAGCAAGACATTGTCGTGGTTAGTAGTTTGCGTCTCCACTATAATTGTAACCTAAAAATTAATCAAAATATAACAAACTCCAAGAAAAGATCCACAAACACTAGCCAACTGTCATAATAAAACTCAATGCTTTGTAATTCTCAACCACTGGTATATTAATGACGATATGGGGAATTACTTAATTTATTTTTAATTATGTTATAGTACCTACCATTAGTTTCCTATTGGCAAAGTGCTAGCATTATTTGCTCCAATCTCCACCAACATTGCCTACGTGTGTGTCTCTAGCATTTAGCTTGTGGTTGATCTACTCTCAATCTATAAAAAGTGTTTGTGAATAGTACTTATCTAGCCTTGTCGCTACAAAAATTTCTTTGTTTGATGGATGATATATATGAGTTTATGTCCATTACAACTTCAAAACAAGGATCAGCTAGTCCTCAGACTCAGTCATCTTCAATATTGATTGAGTGCTTGCAGATGCCTATTATAAATAATATGAAAGAGAATACTAGTGGTAGAAGGAAGACATGGGTACAAGTTACTGGAGACAACAAAATCAGAAACTAAACTTAGATGTTTTCCACCAAAAAATGTGATGAACAATTTATTGTATTGTCTCCCATTTGATTTTGAAAGCTAGTGTATAAAAATGAAATTCCACATTGATTGGACATTTTCTTGACAAAAGAGGTGTTTAACCTACCATGAAGTAGTGACAAAAACACATTGGAAAACATATGGTTTGGTGAACATGTTGGTAAATAAGGATGCACTTCTTTATTTAAATTGTCTTACAATGTTGCTGTAGCTTTGGAGTCCTGAACTGAAAATTAATGAAATCAAGCCAATTTGGGTGTTTAAACATGGAGTATCATTAAAGTATTAGACCACAAGTGGATTAAGCTATCTTGGTAGCTTCATTGGCAAACCAATTTGTTGGGACCAAGCCACTATAGAGAAACCCAAAATCAAATTTTCTAGGTTATGTGCTTTGGTGAATTCTGTAACTTATTTGCAACCTTTAGATGGTTAAAGATACTCTCAAAGTACCCTATGCTTGGATATCCAAGCAACTAAATTCTACACAGGTAGACATTTTAGTATTGGATTTGGATAAGAACTTAATGAAATTGGAGAAAAGAAGTAAGAAAACAATGTTCAAAAAGTTTAAATAAATTTCAGAGCTTGGAAGGTACATGTTACAGCACTGAGGCTAATCCTAGATCTGGTGAAAAGCATTTGTTGGAAGAATGTATAGAGAATGAAAATATTTATGACCATTTCCCAAAAGGAGGTTGGAGTAAGGAAGAAGAGTACAAATAGAGATGAATAGGTAACTATATCCATTGATAGTGAGAAGGAATTTGAACCTATATTAAGGAGAAGATTTGGCAAAAGGAAGAAGCTACCGGCTTCTAATTCCAAAATAGTAATCACTTGGAATATAAGAGGAGCTAGTGCTCCTTCTAAGAAAATTTTGTTCAAGAACCTTATCTTGGAGCATAAACCAAATATATTTTGCTTGTTAGAATCAAGAATAAAAGATGAGAAATGTGATCTATTGGAGATGTTATGTTCTAACTAGAGGCAAGTCACAAACCATCCTCATCATTATAAAGGGAGGATCCTCTTATACTTTAATCATGAAACTGTAAATGCAAAAATATTAAGAATGTCTAATCAGGCTATACATGTTAATGTATTATGCAATACCACAACTAAAGTTGTTGTAATATCCCTTGTTTATGCACACAAAAATGTATTTAAGTGGAATCAATTAATAAGAGGTATCTACAGTGACAAAAAACCATGACTATTGATTGGAAATTTCATTACTACATGAATTCTAAAAAAACTAAGGGTGTATATGCTTCTAAACAATTTGTTCATAGTTCATACATTGTATTACAGATATTCAGATATAAGATATACCTTGGGGTGGAAACTATTTCACATAGAACAATAATTAGCATGGAAGTAGTTTACATTAGGTAAAAATTGGATAGATGTATGGTAAATCTAGAATCGATTAGCAATTCCCAAGTTTAGAGATGCCAAATATAGTCAGGCCCGACCCAACCCAATTTTGGCTCAGGTTGACCGAGCCACGAGCGGGCCACCCGACTTGTGGCCTGACTGTTAAAATGACGTCGTTTGTGATTTTTTTATTTTTTAAAAAATATGGTGGCTAGGCCACGAGCTTACCTATCCCAGCTTATCGAGCTATGCCACGGGCCACCCTAGTTCATCTTCAATTCTCATTATAGACAGTCTCTCTAATCACTCAATGTGCATCATACAAAGTCTAACACAAGCTGTAAGTATCAGAATACCTTTCAAATTTAATAATTTCTTAACCTCTTTGGCAATTTTGATGAAATCATCTAGAGAGTTATCTCCGCTAAATTTCAAGGCACCAAGCATTTTGTTTACACAACAATAAATGAAACTTATTAACCTCTTTGGCAATTTTTGATGAAACCATCTAGAGAGTTATCTCTGCTGAATTTCAAGGCACCAAGCATTTTGTTTACACAAAAATAAATGAAACTCATCAGAATGTCCATAAAGCAGTTGTATAACAAAAATATCAAAAACACTCATCATTTGTTAACAACATCCAAAGAGACATTTAGAATTATACAAGATGAGTTGTACTGAAATCATAAGTCTAATGAACTTCAACAAAATGAGAAGATTGCAATTTTTAACTTGTCAAGAGCTTTATTATATGATCATTCTATGATAAAGCAAAGATCAAAGGTACAATAGCTTAAAGAGGGTGATAGAAATTCCACTTTCTAATATAAATATTTGTTAACAAGGAAATGCTTCAATATAATTGTCAATGTGATTAAAGGAAATCAAAACATATAAGAAAATAATAAGTTAGTTGAAGAAGATTTTAATTACTTTAATTTAATCATGAATGCACTAGCTAATGCTCACTCATAGTTGAACTACTTAAGGAGATCATATTGGGAACCATAACTCCTAAAAATGTAAAATCATTGTCCAAGCCTATCACTAATGAGGAGATTGATGAAGCGATAAACTCAATCAATCCACATAAAGTTCCTAATCCATATGGTTTCAATATGATTTTCTTTAACAAAACCTAGAATTTAACTAGGAATATGATTCATAAAGTTGTTCTAGAATTCTTTAATTGCATGTAATTTATTAAGGAGATTAATAGAAACTTCATAACTCTAATTCCAAAAGGGGCAGAGGTGAAGCACTTCAGTGATTACATACCAATTGCTTGCTCCAATTCTATATATAAAATCTTCTCCAAGGTTATAGATAATAGATTAAAAGGGATTTTGGTCAAATATGTGCGTGAAAAATAAGAGGTATATATCCCTATCAGATCAATAATTGACAACATTCTTCTTATGCATGAGTTTATGAAATGTTATTGCAGAAGAAAAGGGGGTCAAAATTGCACCTTAAAGTTCGATTTAAGGAAAGCCTATGATAATATGGAGTTGTAATTTCTTATTAATATTATAAAGAAATAGCTTTTCTTGAAATATTCATTGAGTGGATTTCTCAGTACATCACCACTCTGTCTTTTAATGAACTTATAAATGGGGAACCTTCAAGGAGTTTTAGAAGTGGAAAAGGTATAAGGCAAGGAGATTCTTCATCTTCTTACCTATTTTCTCTTATTATGGGGCTTTTGTCGAATACTTAAGAGGGTGGTGGAGAGAACAAAGTAGCTCAGATATCATTTTAAGTGTAAGTGGCTAAGTATAACAAATCTGGTCTTTGTTGATGATTTATTGTTGTTATCCTTATCAGATAAAATATTTGTGGTGGCTCTGATGAGTACAATCAAAATGCTTTTTGAAATGTCTGGACTTGAAGTGAACTTTGAAAAAGTTCTCTTATTACATCTCTAACAAAGCTATAGATTAGGAAGTAATGATATTTGAAGTTATAGGTTTTAGAAGATTAAAACCTATAACTAATTCTAATCTAACTTATCGAGATTAAAAATTGCTAATTGATAAAATATAGGCTAGGATATCAGGCTAGAATCTAAAGGCTTTGTGACTAGCTAAAAGAGCACAACTCATCTTTTCTATACTCAATACACTAACTATACATTGAGCAACTCACGTGTATTTTCCAAAGGATGTTATCAAGACAATTGATGTTATTCTTAAAAAGTTTTTGTGGTCTAGAAACAAAAAAAATAAACACTAAAATCCCATCAAATTGTTAGAAATTTGCTTTCTAAAAAAACATGGTGGAATGAATGTGCTCCCTTTAAGGATTTTTAATTTGGTTATTCTTACCAAAAAATTATGGATGACCATTGAAAACAAGCAATCCTTATAGGTTAAGTGGATCAATGCTTATTACATTAAAGGGAGAAATCCATGGAAAGTCAATATACTAGAAAATGCCTCAAACACAGCTAAAACAATCTTCAAACTCATAAGCAAAGTCAGACCATATGTGATCAAATTATTAGGAAAAGGTATCAATACTTCCTTTTGGTATGATTGATGGTTAATTGCTGAAATATGTGAGGATATTGGTGAGCTCAATCCAATCAAAAATATCATTAGGCACACAAAACTGAAATTTTATCAAAGATTCGAAATTTTGGTTAGTCTAATCATATCAATAACAGTGAGCTTAAGGAAAACAAAGCAAATGTCAAATTGTGGAATTTGTCTAGAAATAGTAAATTCAACAATTTGACTTGTAGAAAGTTGTTTCAAGAGTAGGGAAATATGGTAGCATGGCATAAACTTGTCTAGTGCAAGTATATGATTGTTAGAGCTTCAATCAAAATGTGGAGAGTAATCAAGAACAAATTACCTATAATTGATAGATTAAACAAATTTATGGCTATTCCAAACAAATGTGTTTTTTGCGAGTAGGAATAGGAAAGTATTACTCACTTACTCTTCAAATCTAGTTCACTCAATGGAAGGACATAACTCAAAGATGTTTGTTAGGAGATGCACTAAATGAGTGGTATCATATTGTAGCTTGGAGTTCAACTTTAAACATGCATGATAAAACAAAGCAATGGTACCTTTTCATTGCTATGTCATATCTAATACAAGCTGTATGGGATGAAAGGAATATGAGAATGTTCATAGACATTAAGAAACAACTGTAAAAGATACAAAGAGAAACAATCAAAGCAATCAAGTTACATTTTGTCACCTTTGAAGATAAAATGAAGATTAGCTCCAACCTCATGTCAGTATGGGATTAATGATTAGCATGCACACTTGTGTTTGATCCTTTATAATAACATCATGGTGGTTTGTTAACCCATTCATTTGATGGATGGTTTATGATTGTGACAATTGTTATTGCCTTTCATAGCTTAATCTAATTTACAATTTTTTTAAAAAAATACTTACTATAAAGAAAATTTTTCATTTAAACTTTAAAAGTGGAGATGCAAATGGAAGTGTAATAAGAAACTTTATTTACCAGCTCCTATGAGACAGAAACTTAATATTGAGATAAGCAGAGCATAAAGTTCGCAGGTGACATGAGCTAACATGCTTAGCAATTAAAGAGACAAATTTTAATTTAATTAAAAAGTTTAGGAAATTTTAAGAATTAAATATAAATCTAGAAATTTTAAATTTTTAATAAATCTAAAAAGTTTAATTATGTTAATTTTAAATTTCTAATAAATCTAGAAAGTCATTTTTAATTATTTGAAAATTATTTTCAAAAAGATAAATTTAATTAGGAAAACTTATGGAATTTAATTTAATTTTCCAGGAATTGAATTATTAAATTAAATTAGTTATCAAAACGATAACTACAATCAAGCAAAGTTTTCAAGAATTATCTTTCATGATTAGATGATGTTAGATAAAATTAGTATGATGAGATTACATTAATTATGAAATGATAATTTAAGATTTTAATCCTTTAATCAAATATTAAATATACGTTAAAAAGTAATTATAGCCTTCCATTATTTAAGTATAAAATAAGATTTTTATTTATTGTAAAATTTGTTCAGCAAACTTAAGAATTGTTTTCAAATATCAATTACAAATTGGTTACTAAGTAGTAAGAATTAATATAATTGGATTTAAGTAGAGTAGAGATGCTCTATATCCAATCGAAATATTGAATAATAAAATGATTGAATTATATGTTAAGTTAAACTATTTTAACGTTTTAATATTTGGGTGGTCACGACCTGTTGCTAGATATGAATCTTGATCTATGATTACAAATTATTTAACTAGAGAATTAAATATAAATTTAAAGAATATAATTAAAATTATAATATATAATATATAATTATTACCAAAATATCAAGAACTTAATAGGTCATACAAAAAGAACAATTAAAAAGAAATGTTTTAATTAATTTTAAAGTTTAAGAAACATATTAAATGTTAAATATTTGATTAGATTAAAATTAAATTCTATTTTAATTATATTTATATTTTAATTATAATTATGTAAGAAAGAAATACTAATATTTTTTATAAAAAGGAAAGAAATAAGAGAGATAACATTCTTATCAATTTATATTAAATAGATGAATTTTCTTTTTTATTTTGTAAATACCATTAAAAATTACATATTTAAATAGCTTGTGATGATAATTTTGCCAATGAGGAAAAACTTTTAAAGAATGTCAAATCAAGTTTAACTATTTTATTTCCTAATTTATTTTTGAAATTATTATATAGAAAAGATCATATTAGAAATTATAAAAATTGTTTGATGCCCCAGTTACTTTCTCGATAACGTTGGCATTCAATAACACAAGGTGTGTGCTTACATTAAATTAAACCAACGTAACTATTTCTTGTAACCTTAACGATTATGTCCATACACTCCTTGCGAAACACAAATTGTCTCTAAATCTTAATCTTATTTCCCATCTTTCTCTTGGTTAGTTCTCTATTTGATGACTGTGTAAAACTTCAAATTAATCCTATTTTCAACTTTCAAGAGTGCAAGATTTAACATCAAACATCCAACCATAGCAGTCACTTGGTTACATAAAATAGTAAATTAAGTGGATGATGCTAATATGGGTTGCAAGGAAAGTGAGAAAGAAAGATGTCGGATTGCCACAAGAAAAGTATAGTTAGCCCCTCAACACATGAATGCATTTCACAACAAGCTGAAAATGGACCTTGGGTTGAAGGTTAGCTGGACCATAAGCATAATGGAAAGAAGAAATGTAACTTAGCAACTTAGATTAAGTATAGTGCAAGTTTTGTTAAAGTTTGGAACCATGTATGGATTGACTTACTAAGACTAAGTTCTTGATGGATTAAGGACTTAGTGTATGATTAAACAAATGAAACATGGCTAATAGAGTTCATGTAGCGCCCAAATACCCCCTGGGAGGATATGTGGATGCCACACAAGACAGTACAAACAAACCAAAACATTTCGTGGAAGCATAGCATATTGGAAGCAATTCAGAACAAACACACATCATACCGATGCAGAAGCATTTCAAAACACACTAAACATTCATCACATGCGTTTCCAGCAACTGAAGTAAACATATATTACATATCATAAGTTCAAAAACCAATATGTATTATGGTTATTACAAACCTTCATACAAATTCCAGATACAAGTCAAAAATTAAAAACTCAAAAAATACATTTTTTTGTCAAAATAAGACTCAAACTCCATTGGTCATTACGGTTGACTCATCTCAGTCTTTATAATCCTCGCTCTAAACCTACACAGGCAAATCTACCATGCTAAGTATATAGCTTAGTGAGTAATAACTAATCTATACATAAACTGACAACTAATTATACAAAATCATGATATAATAGAAGCATACATTAACAATTTATCGAAACGAACAATTCAAACATACTGTATCTCAAAATAGATTATATAGGAAACATAACTGCATATCAAAAGAGGGTATAAACCCTTCAGAATTAGAACATAATATCTTTGTTTAGATTAAAAATCAAACATATTTTAGAATACAAAAATCAGATGACTGTTAATCCATTTATAGAAGCGGGTAATGGCACTTATACAGAGGAAGACCGAAGTCTCGACACTGAAGTGTCACATGGGGAGATCAAAGTCTCAACATTGAAGTGTCACAGAGGGAGATCGAAGTTTTGACACCAAAATGTCATAGAAGCAGCTACAGACCCTTGTAGGCATGCATATTTACCCACAACTAGGACTAAATAGATTCAAAAACAGAAATGTTTGAAATTCAATTCACATATCAATCAATGTTTTCATATCATGTATTCAAGTATATCACGTTCTTATAGCCTTGAAAATCATTCAATGATCCAAATTAATAGCAAACAAAATAGTCAAAGCAAAACTATCAAATATTATTTATTGAATTTCTTACAAAAATTGACCATCTAAATTACTTACAAAAACTCAAGGATTACTTATTGAATTTCTTACGAATATTCATCAAAAATTATTTACAAAAGACCATACTAGATTACTTACAAAAGAGACTATCTAAATTACTTACAAAAGCTCCCTTTTTGTTTATTGCCTCGAAGTCTTGGCAATATCTAGAATCGGTCGCTCTATGGGTTCCTCTAAAACATTTAATACAAACACATATCACTATTGTGCACAATTACGAATTCAATTATGCACATTCATGTATACCGAATATGTATGATGCATGTTCATGACAAATTCCCGGGTTTCTTATCCTTAATCTTGTCACATTATCATTCATGTGAAACCATACTCAATTGCTCAATCTAGATTTATCTCACAACCAACTTTCGGGTCCACTTTACTCAATTATTCATATCAAGAAGATGAGGTAAATTGATACACTTCCTTCTAGAAAGTTGTTCTCCCATGTCTTAAGTTTCTAATGAGACCAAGATCATTCCATTTGGTTATGTATACTGAAATTTATACTCAAAAGATCTCAGACTGTACTTAAGCTTTAGCAGAATTCTTATCTCAACTTCTAATTAGATTCTAAAATTCTTAGAGGCAGAATTAGAATTTAATCTCTTTAGACAATTTGTATCTTTATTTCTCTAGCTTAATTCAAATTAAGAATCATTCCATTCGAAAATCTATAGATCAAGATATAATCAAAATATCAAAGTATGTTTAGTAAAATCATCCCAGTTATCATACTTCAGTACATCACAATTTCATCTTATATTCTTCAATCAATCCATTTCATATGGTCCTAATTTCTAATGGAGATGAAGAAAAATGTCGTATGAGTCCATTAGTTCAAGAATCAAGTCATTTGAATATTAGGTGAAGAAGTTATATCGAATTGAATGACAGAAGTTCAAAAACAATCTTTCTCCAGAAAATGTGACTCGCGACCCTTTGCAAACGACTTGCGATCTTCTTCTCTTCTTCACTGAACTAGAACCAGATTTTTCTCCATCTTCTTTCATTCTTTTCCCATATTTATACACTTACATTCACCACTTTATTTCACTTATAAATCATCTAAACTCATTCTCATACAACTTAAAATCAAGTTTATATCAAACATTAAAAATCGATGCATGCACATGAAACCATTTTCAACTTTCTCTCTCGATTGTGAATTCCTATCTTTCATCTTATGCTTTTGTTTTCACTTTCCTCTATGCTTTCACTTCATTTAACTCTCTTATATATTAATAGCTCACCAAATCCTTTAAACACTTTATGAACAAACCCCATACAATCGGTATTACACCTCCACTGTACATTATTATCAGCTCATCTCACCATCACTTTCACCGAAACTACTCAACTTTCAAAATTCATGCATGAATTCATTTCTAAATCGTAAAATATTCATCAAACTCATTCACAGATCTAGAACGTTAGAAACATCACTTACTTCATTTTTCTCTAAATTCTTCAACAGAGAGAGTGAAGAATAGGGTTTGGTGGTTAGACAGAAAGCAAGGAGATTAAGTATAAACAAGCACTAGTTAGATGGAAATGTTTGTTTGCACCGGATAACACTAATGCAAAGATCAAAGTTGTGGTTTGGTGAAGATCAAAGCAAAACTAAAGAGAAACAAAGTTATAGTGATATGGTTTTTGTAACATCCCACCCCCGACGGGAAGGGTAAAATAGTAATTTGGTCAGGGGTGAGAGTGAATAGGACTGATTTGGCATTTTTATGCATACTGGTATTTGTGAACAGTGAATTTTTGCACATAAAAAATAACTGTACATGCATTCATGACATTCCCGGTATTGTGCCTAAATGGGATTTTATTTTGGAAAATGTGGTTTA
>JANVCQ010000006.1:29744238-29765925 GCA_025531925.1 Erythroxylum plowmanianum | reverse complement strand
CCCGAGGTTGCATCCTGTATTGCAATCCTTGGTACAAATTTATTTGACCGGTTTCCAAGGATCAATCTTAGGATTGAGTGATAAGCCGCCGATCAGTGTGATATAATCTCATAAGGATAATATGTAATCTAGTTAGTTTAGTTCAGTTAGAATTCTGAATTATAATTTGGCCATCAAGTCAGTGGTGCTTATAAATAGCTCATTTGAGCCTTAATTTTAATCAACTTAAGAGAGAGCATTCCTTTGTATACTTGAGGGAAGTAATAAAGGTTAGCATTTGTTGTATTTCTTTCATGCTTCTATTGTTACATTCAAAGGGTTGTTAGGAATCTAAGAACAAGGTTTTGTTAGTTAACAATTAAGTGGGGAGAGTAGATCTTGCTTAAACGGGCCTGAGTGCGACAGCCATGTAGAGATGTAAAGGTAAATTGAGATATAATTTTGGTGCTTAAAAGATCTTTGTAACAACTCTGATAGTTTCACAAGAGAGTAGATATTTAACAAGTTGAATCGTCCTTTCTATTGAAAAGAATGTGAGTTAATGGTGAAATAGAGAGATTGAAGTTACTTCTTTTCACTAGAGGAGTTGTCGCTATTGCCAATGAGATTTTTGGAAACCAGTCAATAAACCAAGTAAATTGTTAGTTAGATAACGGAATCAACGTTGTCTCTAACTGTGATAAATAATGACATGTGGCATCTAACTCAAACCATGTCAATACTACAAAAATTTTGTCACTAATCATTTACAAAACATAATATCTAAGTTACTTCTATTTTAGTTAATTAATACTTAAGATTGAACTAAAATTTTTTAAAATTTCAAAACTATAAAATTTTAAGACGCATGACTTACAATGGGCTGGTCACCCTAGAGTTTAAAGGACGATGGCACTCCTATGATGTACAAGTTCATGATGGAGAAGCAAGAGTTGTTGAATGAGGCGAGGTGTAGTCTTCGAAAAGCTTCTTGACGGATAAAGAAATAAGTAGACTTATGGAGGAGACTGTTGGAGTTTGATGTGGCAGATAAAGTATTATTGAAATTTATTCCACATATTTATGAAAAGATCTCTAGTAAGCAAGTGCATTGAGGATTGATGCCTAAGTACGATGGATTGTTTGAAGTGTTAAGTCAAATGGAGAACATAGTATACAGATTAAAGTTGCCTAAGAGATTAAAGGTACACCCTACTTTTCATGTTATTTTTATCAAACCTTATTAAGAGGATGCATTAGATTCGAATAGGAGTTAGGTGAAGAGAGTTCCACCAGTTGTGAGAAAATAGTTCGAGGATCAAGTGGAGAAGATCTTGAATTATCGAACGATGAGGCAATATAAGAAGATTTGAGGACCAAGTTCTTAATCCAATAAAAGGGAAAGCCTATCACAAAAGCCACATAGGGTGTTAAATTCATTTAATGGTGGTGGACTGTTAGCCCTTTAGCACATGAAAGAATTTCATTACTACTTAGAAACAAGCCTTGGGTTGAAAGTTAGTTGGACCTTACATATGACAAAAGGACATAAAATCTCTAACTTAACTTAGAAAGTTAGATAAAGTATGGTACAAGTCTTGTTCAAGTTTTATACCTCGTATAGACTGAATTGACCAAGATTAAGTTCTTGATGAACTAAGGACTTAGTGTATGCTCAAATAAATGGACCATGACTAATGAACTTAACATAGGTAAGCATTGGATCAAACTAGTATGCTATAAAAGGCTTTAGGCTTAGAGTCAATCAATGGATAAAGATTATGGGGCGATCTTGAATCATGTGGCAGATAAGATCACAGATGATAAATGTCAACTTTAAAAAATATAGATCATGTGAGAGGATCATTTGACGATAATGGAGATCTTCATAGATATGGATGTATCATTCCTAGATAGATGTAATCTCTTATCTTGTTAGTTAGGTGATAGCTAAATCATATCAGATAAAGTCCTATTTAGATGAGAGTATCATCCAATTAGTTTGTGTAATATAATATAATAAGGATAAGATGTAATCGAGTTAGTTTAGTTTAGTTAGGATTCTAGATTATAACTTGGCCATCAAGCTAAAGGTACCTATACATAACTCATCTGAGCCTTGCTCTTAATCACATTGAAAGAAAGCATTCCTTTGTATATTTTAATGGAAGTAATAAACGTTAGCATTTTCTATCTCTTTTTTGCTTCTATTGTTGCCTTCCGAGAGTAGTAAGGAGTTCAAAAATAAGGTTTTGTTGACAATCACGTGGGGAGAAGTATAGGTGCAACTTATGATATAAGTTTAGTGCTTAGAAAATCTCTGTAACAACTACCATAGTTTTACAAGAGAGTGGATATTTGACAAGATGACTCGTCCTTTTTATGAAAAAGAAGAATTTAAGTTATTGGCTTAGTGTAATAGAGAGAGAAGCATTGCCTCTTTTCACAATAGGAGTTGCCACTATTGCTAATGAGTAGGTGGTGAGGTGGCAACACCTTTGAGACAAACATTTTCGAAAACCCATCAATAAACCAAGTAAATTGTCTTTTAGTTAGGTAGGGGAATCAGTGTCTCTGACTTGGACAAGTAGTGATGTGTGGCATCTAACTCATGCCAGGTTACTACCATATAAAGTTCATCACTAATCCTTTACAAAACATAATATCTAAGTTACTTATATTTTAGTTTATTGATGTTTAAAATTGAATTGAAAATTTTTAAAATTTAAAAGGTGTAAATATTGATAAAAGTATACAATTAAAAAGGTTTGTTATTCATTAAAATAATATATCCTACCATAAACAATCTTTCTATATCTTTCCAAATACAAGATATGAATTTTATGTGGTTTTGATATATATCTTCCAAAAATTATTATTATTTTGAATTATTAAAATAATAATGCAGTCCTAAATTTAAAAAAAAACAAAATATTATATAACCAATTATTATTATGTATATGATAATGTTTATATAAATTTTTTTATGTGTAAAACTAAATAATAAATATAACTTTGGAATAAAATAAAATTACAAGAGAATCTACTTCTTTAATTACATCTTTTAGAATGTTAAATTTAATTATATTTCAATTATCTTTTGAAGAAGGAAACAAGGTGCAACTACAATGAATAAAGCAATTATGAATTTCAAATCAATTATGATTTTTAGTTTGATATTTTTTCTTTTAGAAAAGGAATATATTATGAATTTTTATTAGGCAAAGGGATCCTCTATCCCCGTATCTATCCACTCTTGCCAAAGAACGTTGTTCTAGTCTCATCTCTAAACTGGTGGAATGCAAGTCATTTTCAGTTTCATTTCAAGTGTGGTGATATTTCTTTATCTCTTTTGATCTGTACTGATGATTTGATTCTCTTATGTAAGGTTGATTCCTATTCTATTATGATGATGTGGAATATGCTGGATACTTTCTCTGATTGGTCTGGTATGAAAGTCAATATTAGGAAAAGTGGCTTGTATCTATCTGTTGATGTCAGGGACTAGGAGTAGTTTAGGTTCATGGTCGAGTTTGAATTATCCTCTCTCCCTTTCAAATGTCTAGGCATTTCAGTTACTCCTAATAAGCCTAAATTCTCATATTTTGTTCCTTTGATTGATAAACTTAAAGTTCGAATCAATGCTTGGCAAAACAAATTTATGTCTCTTACTAGTCGCTTGCTTCTTATCAATGTTGTTTTGAATAGTATGCATCTACATTGGTCTGCTCATATGGTTTTACCGAGGAGGGTCACTAAAGAGATAGATAGAATACTAAAAGCTTTCCTTTAGTCTAGTAAAATTGAGAATGGAAAGCAAGCTAAGGTGAAATGGAGTGAAATCACTATACCTAAGAGGTCAGGAGGGCTTGGGATCATCCCGATTGTGCAAATGTAGAAAGTAATGTTTGGTAAACAGATATGGAGACTTTGTACAGACAAAAATGGTTTATGGATTAAATGGGCTAATGAGTACTATCTCTAAGATCGAAATCTGTGGTAGCTGGACATTGCTAAAGAATTTTCATGGTCATTCAAGCATCTATTGAAGTTGAGAAGTTTGTTCTTCGTGCACATCAAATTTAGGTTAGAGGATGGAGAGGATATATGGTTTTGGGTTCAATAACTAGACCAATCATAGTCCTCTTATCCTCAGACCTGATCTTTGTAGACTCAGAAATAGAATCCCTCTTATTGCTAGAGGATCGATGTTCGTATTAAATGGTGATTAGATCGGTGGATTCAAAGGTTTTCAATTGTTGACAGATTATCTGCCTAACATTCTTGCAAGAAGGAGGAAGGATAGCTTAGCCTGGATTCCACATTCTAGTGGCATTTTCAACAATAGATCTTGTCACTAGGTACTGGCTAATCATCATGAAGTGGCTCCCTAGTTTAAGATTATCTGGAAGCAAAATTAAACCGTAAAGCTACTATGTTCACTTGATTAGCGTCCAAAAATAGGTTTCGAATCAAGGACAGATGATTTGGAGCCTTTGACCCTATATGCACACTTTGTATAAGTTGTTGAATGAGAATAGAAACCATCTTTTTTTTTAATGTGTATATACCAAAACAATTTGGAGCATAATTATGGTCATGTTACAATTACTTAGATATAATTTTGTGTGGACGGGAACTTTGAATTTTCTTACACAATATGTCGGACACAGTAGAGCAAATGACATGATAATCTTGACTGCTTTTCATACGGCTATGCACACAATTTGGAGGAAAAGGAATCGGAGGATATACAAAGGTCTTGAAGAGAGTCATCAACAACTTACGAAACATATAGTTAATTGGATTCATTGCAAATGAGCAAGAACAGTGTATTAGTAATGATTTGAAAC
Source organism: Erythroxylum plowmanianum (assembly GCA_025531925.1). Lineage (NCBI taxonomy): Eukaryota > Viridiplantae > Streptophyta > Magnoliopsida > Malpighiales > Erythroxylaceae > Erythroxylum > Erythroxylum plowmanianum. The sequence goes on along the minus strand of JANVCQ010000006.1, from coordinate 29,761,093 downwards.
TGATTTAGTCATTATGAAGCTATTTGTTGTCATTGTTATGTAGTTTGGTTAGCGAGAATTTTTTGTAAGTAGCTAACTTATGGTCTCATGATAATGCTTGTATGTAGCTTCTGCTAAACCAATATATTCACCTTTTAACTTTCAAAAAAATATATTATGAATTTTAAATCAGTTGTGGTTTTCGGTTTGACCTTTTCTTTTAGAAAAGCAACGTAGAGAATGATTGTTTTGGCCGTTAGCGTATTAAAATCGTATCCAACTAAATTGGGTTTCTTTTCTGAAATGATTGTTTTGGCCGTTAGCGTATTAAAATCGTATCCAACTAAATCGGGTTTCTTTTCTGAAATATTACAGATAATGATATCTGTTAATACGGTTGGGTTTGGACGATGTTGGCTCTATTTCCTAAGTAGACTAAGCAAACGAAAGAGAAGAAGTGGGCATACGAAATATCTACATAGAAAACAAAATATCAAAAGGAAAAAGATGGGCAGCACCATCGCAGGTGTATGCTGTTGGTGAAATTGCATAAAGTATTATTCCTCATCTCAAATTCTCAACAACAAAAGACGTGATTCGCACACCAGAAAACCAGCTGGCAGCACCCACGTGTCCATTAATTATTCAAGCCCTCCGGCTAGGGCTTCTGCTTCTTTGAAAACCATTCCATTGTCATGCCGTAGCAGTCCTTGAGGATAAGAATTTGCAGAAATGCTGGCAACTTGAAGGATTTTGAAAATCCAGGATTACATAATGAATCTAATATGCATCATAGGATTAATATTACTTACTTTGATATTAATCATATTCCACAAATTAAGAGATTTCACTTTCTACGATCCTTATCCAATTTGAATATAATGATTAATGATAACTTTTTGGTTTTGAAATTTAAACTCATACTTCATATAATTTAATTCAAAATTATAATTATCCTTTAACAGTTGAAACACGAATAATTTATAATATTCAACTATAACTTATTTATAAGTGTCATCTCAGACTTACACATGATAAGCTACTATTTTCGTATATTTGTTATGAATATATGACATCTCGAAATAACAATTCAATTCTTGAACAAATTTAATATGCTGCACCTTAAATTATATCTCATATTTTTAATCTCGTGTCATAAATGTATTTAATTTTTTTAAATAATCAATTTTGAATATAAATTTTTATGAGTCACTAATTATAATAACCTTTCTTTGTTTTCGATGCTATTAAATTTAATTGAATTTGCTTTCTTAAAATTGCCCTATAAAATTCTATTATGCTTGATTTTTTAGTAACAATCTAAAATAAAAAACCTTAAATTTAAATCTTAAGAATTATAAGATTATAATGACGAACATTTAATCTATAAGGTCTCTCTCGCAATATAAATTGAGATTAACAATTTTTTGTTTGGCCTGAGTAAACTCAATAGACTAGATTCAAGTTTATTGAAACTTTGGGTCAAGCTCAAATTTTTGAATGATAATTTCGAGTGTAATAATTTGATACAATGTAATTTATTTGGGCTGAATTATAAGTGTAATTTTGAGTTAGAGATATATCTCACATCCAAATTTTAAGTTTAAGTTGAGGTGTTTGAGATTAATTTAATTTTTTGTAAAATTTTCAAATTCAAGTTTAAAATCAAGTGCTTGAGAAATATGAAATAACTTTCAATTATAGATCAAGCTCTCAATGTTAGGTCTTTTACATTGGGTTAAAAATATAGTTTTAAGTTAAGTGTCTTAAATTAAGGACTTGTTTGGTAAACTACTTATCAGCCATTGTTTGGCAGATTGAAAGGTTTTAGTTATTTGACTATATCAAGCAGCTGAGAATTATGTTTAGTAATTAATTAATTGAGTTGACATATTGAACTCAATCTGCTAATTTTGAAAACGCTATTATGAGGAGTGTTTTCTTCCTATAACTAAGAAATTAAGGGACTAAAACACAATTATATTCAAAAGTTATTACAAATTAGCAAAAGAGATAGAGTTAGAAATATAAATTTGATTTAATTTATACAAATTTTAAAAAGTTGCTCATTAAATTAAAATATTCAAAAAATTGAATATATTTTAAATTTGTTATCTCTAATTATATTACATTAATTACTGTTGTATAGATTACTGTTGTATAGATCCGATATTTAGGTCCTTTTTATATCAATATTTAGTACATAATATTATTATCATTTGCATGTTGTGTTTAATTCAATTCAATTTAGTCTAAAATTAATAAGTTAAAATTAAATTAATTATTTTTATCTATGTTTAAATTTTACGAGATTAATATAAACAATTGTTTCCAAAATAATTTTATTTTAATTTAATATATTAAAAATATAGTTTCAGTTTTTAAAATTAAAAAAATTAAAATTAAAATAACAAAAAATTATATTTCCTTTAATTAGAAATTAAATCAATATCATTTTTATATACCCAATTTTATATTAAGCTTGTTGGTGCTGCATTTGAGGAAAAACTTTTGGTGTGATCATACCGATCTCATTTTCAAACTTATTTTTAATAATATTTTAGTGATCTCTTAAATTTTTTAATTGGTCTTTCGTGGTGCAAATTTAAGAGAATTTTGAGAAGTTTTAAATCTAACTTATTTGTCATTGGAAAGTTGTATTAAGAGGGTTTTCGTTATTCTTAAGACTCGATATATTAATATGATATTAGCTAATTGCTGATAGAATCAATTAACAACTAATACAATAGATTATAAGATTTTAAGTTCTTTAAACATTGTCATTTATCCTCATTTGCACTTTTAAGCTTATTTAATTCCATCAAATTTTCTTTTGGGATTGATGTCTTTTGAAAATCTTATTAGTCTTATGTTTAATCTTAAAACTTTTTTATTAGTTAATTAATAAGATAGGTTGGAAATTTTTAATAAAAATAATGCTATTTTTATTTTTTGAAAATTAAAAAATATGTAATTTAATTTAGTTCGAATTTAATTAAACTTATTCAAATTCGATTTAGCTGAAGCTATGATATAGAGCCTCGAGCTTGATCAAACTTCAAGTCTGACAACAAAATTGTAAAAATTAATGTGTGAATTTGTACATAATATTAGGTTGTTCAAATATTATTTTAATGATAATGGAGATTTTCAATATATTTATTATTAATGCTTTACATATATTAATTTATTAAATAAAAAAGATTCTAATTTAATTCCAACTATTAAACAAAATGCTAAATTTATAATTTAAAATTTTGAATAGACCATTTTATATTAACCCAATACAAAGCAAGTACCAATGATTCAAAAATTACAATGACAAATGAGAGGTCTCCGAATTGAACTCTTCATAACATTGACAGATGAGAAGTCTCCGAATTGAACTTTTCATACATATAATCTCCCAATCTAAAGACATCCAACTTAATTTATAGTCGTTAAAAAATTGTCTTCATATCAGGACAGTGATCATTGAATTTGTTAATTGTTACTGAAACTCGAGAAAAAGGTCACTTACTGGATATAATATCAATACGCTCTCTCGCTCTTTTGTACGTTTCCCCTGGATACTGTATAAATCGTATGTAATTGGTTGTTTAAGGTTTTGTAAATAAGTTCCTGTGGGTAATTCTTCCAAGATATTTGGAGGGTTTGTTTCAGAGTTGGTCATTAGGAACTCTGTGCGGTTATGGACGACGAGTTTGCTAAGCTTATCAGGAGGATGAACCCACCCAGGTTAATGCTTCTTTTATTTTCTTGTTGTCCATTGTAAATTATTGTTGTCCATGTTGGTGCTCTTGGGTTTCTATGCCTTTTATCTTTACTTCTGCCTTTTCTTTTCTTGCCTTTCTTTTTGTTCTGTTTTTATGGTCAATATTTGAGTTTGTCTTTGAGGTGTTAACATTATGGTAGTTCTGCTTCAATATTCTTCACTTTCCCTCGACACCCACTTCCTTTAATAGAGAAATCATGGCCCGTACATTTGAATTTTGATGTATAACGTGTAAAAGAACTGAGACTTTCTGCTTTCTCTTGCGTCCTTTTATGTTTATTGATAACAGATGCAAAGCTTATTGTTTATGACTGCAGAGTGGTTATTGACAATGATGCTTGTGAAGATGCCACTGTTATCCAGGTACCGCAACATTCAATCATGTTGGTTCTGCTTTCTTCCGACATTAATTGGATGCGGCAATTAGCTAGACGCTATCCATTTGTATCACTGAATTATTGATTTGCTAGATGGATATTTGATATCTTTGCTTATCCAGTAATATCGATGGTTCACTTTTCCTTTCAGGTTGACAGTGTCAATAAACATGGCATTCTTCTTGAAGTTGTCCAGGTGCTCACCGACATGAATCTTACAATAATAAAAGCTTATATATCATCTGATGTGGGATGGTTCATGGATGGTGAGTTTCTTCACAGACTAAAAGGATAAGGGAAGAGAAGGTTATCATCTTATTATATCTTTTTACTTTATGTTTCCCAGTGTTTAATGTGGTCGATCAAGACGGGAAGAAAATCAGAGAGAAGGAGGTCATTGATTGCATTCAAAGGGTAAAGACTTACTCATAACCACTACTTTTTATTTTGATTTCCAAGGTGGTCATAGTAATGCAACAAATCAAAGTTTCTTTCTTTTGATCTGCTTCGGTTATGCAATTCGTCTAAATTTAAAGTAAAGCTACATACTTATACCAGTAACTGTACATTGTATGCTTCTCTTTTCTTGTCCATGATACTTGATAGTAGTAATTTTGAGGTAGACTTTATTCTCTTTTGTTATCACCATACCTTGTCAGCAGAAAAGGCAATTGACATGGACTTTTCATGATAAAAAGCTTCAACGGTTCTGACATTCAGATGACACTTCTTTCTTGTGAATTGTCACCGAGTTGACCAAGGAGCAGATAGTTTCTATACAAATTGAATTGGAATATCCATGACTGGAAGATCTCTCTACCTATCTGATAGTTAGAGTTTTTGTTTGCAAATTTGCTATTCCATAGTCTACGGTACTCTTTTCGTTGTCTTTTTCATGAACCAAACTGTTAAAGCCTATCATCTTCATTTACTCCTTGATTTTGCAGAGACTTGAAAGCAATGCAAGCTTTTCACCATCATTGAGAAGATCAGTTGGGGTAATGCCTGCCGAAGAGCATACCTCAATTGAACTCACTGGTACTGACAGGCCGGGTTTATTATCTGAAGTTTGTGCAGTCCTTACAGACCTTCAGTGCAATGTGGTAAATGCTGAGATATGGACCCATAATGCTAGGGCTGCTGCTGTGGTTCATGTCACTGATGATTCCTCGGGCAGTGCAATTCACGATCCAAAACGTCTCTCAACCATGAAGCAATTGCTTTGCAATGTCCTCAAAGGAAATAATGATTTGAAGACGGCAAAATTGACTCTATCTCCTCCTGGTGTGACTAGTAGGGAGAGAAGATTGCACCAGATTATGTTTGCAGACAGAGACTATGAGAGGGGGGGATTGCGGAAGCGTGAAGAAAAAAGTTCAAAACCCCAGGTTACATTGTTGAATATTGAGAAAGATTACACTGTGATCACTATGAGGTCAAAAGATAGGCCTAAACTGCTGTTTGACATAGTTTGCACTTTAACGGACATGGAGTATGTAGTCTTTCATGGAATGGTCAACACAGGAAAGATGGAAGCTTATCAGGTGAGCTACAAAGTTAATAAAGCGGGAATACTTGATCAAGTAGCATTTTTTGCTCTCTGGATCATCATGAATGAAGCAAGTTGTGATCAAAGCAATTGATGAAGCATTAGTGACTAGCTTATAAGTAATTAAGTCTTTCAATTGTGCTTCTTCTCTCTGCTGGGATTTCCGCATCACTTGAGTGTTGTTTGATATTTCTACCTTTTGCTCTATGGATCAGTTCTACATGTTGACTGTTCTCTTTTTTGTTTTCCATTAAGCAAAAAATTGTGTTTGGTTGTAGGAATTCTACATTCGTCATGTAGATGGACTCCCTATACGCTCGGAAGCTGAACGGGAACGTGTGATACAATGCCTTGAAGCTGCCATTGAAAGGAGGACATCTGAGGTTTGTATAAACGGCAGTTAAGAATGTGTAGTTTGTCTGTGCTAGGGGCTCCTTGAAAGCGATTCTATGCTAACATATGATACCTGGAGTGCAGGGACTTGAGCTTGAATTTTGTGGAGACGACCGGCTTGGACTCCTATCCGACATCACCAGGATATTTCGAGAAAATAGCTTGTGTATCAAGAGGGCAGCAATTGCAACAAAGTGCGGTAGAGCAAAGGACACGTTCTATGTCACTGATGTGACTGGTACCCCAGTAGACCCTAATATTATTGATTCAATTCGCCAACAGATTGGACAAGCAATGCTGCTGGTAAAACGTAACTCCAGTCTTATCCCGCAGCCCTCCCAAGAGACAAGATTGGGTTACCTTTTCGGGAACCTCTTTAAAGCCAGAGCCTTCCAAAATCTCTAGCTGATCAAATCTTACTCATGATTCCTTCATGTGCATTCTCATTGGCGTATATGTTTAGATAAACATAGATGGATAAACTCCCAAGAAATCAATAGTACGGGCCAGATGTCCGAAGCCATGCAGCTTCTGAGCCATGTCTTGTACAAAAGATTAAGTTCCTGTAGGAAAAAGGCAAATGACTACATGCTCATAATTTGTACAGTATTATGTTGAACTTGATACTGTAAGATCTCTGTTGAGCACAATGGAACATGTACATATTGCTGATACAGCAACAGAAAAGATGCACTCATCATAAAAGGATAAAAGAGTTACCGAACCAGCTCAACAACCTGGAATGAGAGCCGTTGGGTAACTGCATATGAAGTCGAGAATAAAAGATTTAGAACTACATGCTCGTCGCTGTTTGACCCAAAATTTGAGGCGGTTCCTGAAGTATTCAGCAAGTCATTTGATTAGGATGTAAAGCTTGGGTGAAGTTCTTGGGCATGCTTATCTTAAATCTTTCTACTGATGTATCTTCTTTTGCATAAAAACTGGCTTTGAGGAGATCCCTTTTTCTTGTTGCCCTTTATCCTCTGAAGGTTTACCACTCATGTCCTCCCTTTACTAATGCCTATGATATGTTACACTTGCTTCAAGCAGATGTCGGCAGTGAAATCGCGGGACTTGCTGTTTCTATCATCCTTGCTTGTTGTTCATATAGCTACTGTTAATTCTACAAAATCAATTGGTCTATAGCTACCTATATCTAAACATTTGTTCTACAATTCCTCTAATCTTCATTTACTACATTTATGTGCTGTTGCACCACCAAGATCATGGTATGGCCCATGAACTCCGAAGTAGCCTAGGCATTTTCAATTGTTCCCAATTCTTTTTCATCATCCCGATCAGTGATCCGTGATAGAAGTGTTGAAGAGCTATCATGATGCCTTCCCACTATCACTGGTTCATAATTATTCTCCATGGGCATCATCACATAAAGAGTCACTCGTCCATCCATTACCACCTCCTCCATGTGCATGACCCGATCATTATTTTCCATTACAATTCTAAACTCTCCCCATCATGTCATTATCAAATTTCCTTTCGTTTGCATCACAGGTAGAGATATTTCCACTCTGAAGGAGCCGTACTAGTGTTAGGGAAATGTTTAGACGTTCAGCCATCCGCACTGCTATAGCTAGTGCCTCCCTATCATGGAGTCCACCAGAAACAGGATGATGCATACGCGATAAGAAGACCAGGTGTCCAATATAGGACTTCAGGATGATGCATACGCGATAAGAAGACCAGGTGTCCAATATAGGACTTGAAGCATTCAGCAGCCCCCGTTGAACAAGAATTCCAATTGAGGAAGGTGCTTTGTCAAGAACATTATTGTTATTGGTCTTCACAGTTTCATCAAGGGACTCTATCACACCATTGGGTTGGAATTTCTTGTTGAAAGGAACTATAATGAGCCTAACTCTGAGCAATGGCAAAAAGAACACCTGTTCGAAGTCCACTCTCATAAAGAACAAGATAGGTAATAAAAAGGATTCATTTTTTCTCATTTTGTTCTTTACAAGACTCTTGACCTTCATAAAGAGAGAACAAAGGGCTCCTATTTTACCTCTTTTTGTTCTTTACGAGAGTCCACTCTTAATCCTCATAAAGAATAAAAAGCGGTAAAATAGGAACTTTTCTTATTTTACTCAAGGCTTATAAAATGTCAATAATGACCCTGACTATAACGAGGGAGATCCTTTTGTGTAGTGCTATCATATACACAGGACCCTACATTATTTGAGGAGGAGAAAAAACAGTGAAAGGCTCAACTGTAACAGCATCATGTTTGAAATGCTCATAGCATCTCAAGGTATCAACCATGTCTTACGAGCTTTTAACACTTTTATGGGGACTTGCACTGCGAACAAGTTCAATGTGGTCTAGAAAATAGGTTGCCAAAGGGCTCCCCATTTTATTTAAGACTTCCAGGATGTTAATAGTAGTAGGTATAATTTTCTGGTCATGGATGCAGACTAGTACTCCAAGTTCTTGGTTGGGCTTTGAAAGCATCATAGTTCTTTTATTGAAAACTGCATTTCTTTTTGAAGGATCACAAAAGGTGTTTTATGGCCGGTGGGGATGTTGCTAGTACAAGGTGATGGAAAATCGGGCAAAATTCGATCCCACACTTAGCAGAATAATTACAAAAATTTTTCTTATTTAATTTTCTAAAGCCAAGATCACTTAAATTTAATAAAATGATTAACAAATTAATTTTAATAAAAACTTAATCTTAATTTGTACCTTATTCTGAAACATGATTTTTTCTTGTCGTATCCGTCAAATTATTTTCAAAACTGACTCATCTCAACTACCGTAGTTGCACAAATGTCTGCCTCTAATGATATCCACAAAACAAGTTGAGAGAATTCTGCAATTATTGTAGAGAGGGTTAGGCAAGAAGTATTAGCTTTATATGAATTTAAACCTTTTTATAATATGTTTTTGGATATTCTATTAATTTTTAAATAGCATTACTAATAAATCTAATTAAATACCACATATGTCCAAATAAGATTTAATATCTCATATTTATCTTTATTTATTAAATATTTTATATTTAATCATAAAATTTTTCAAACTTTACAATCAAGTCCAATTTTATTAAAATATCTTTACTCTTTTTAACCCGTTCTTTATATGTGACTTATTAGGTTCTCAAATTTGTTGACAATAGACATAAATTATAACCTCAAATCATATTTAGGATTCTATACATTAAACTTCTTTAATTTATCTTTAATTACATAATTACACAATAAATAGTTTTGACTAATCTTTCCATAAATGATTTTTTTTCATATAATTTAATATTTTCATCATATAATGTTTCGATTAGACATATAGTATGAAATTAATCTCTACTCTATTTGAGTCCAATCATATTAGTTCTCCTCCATTAAATATTGATTCAATTAATGATATTTGTAAATTATCTACAAATGTCATTCCACCTTGGCCAAAGATTTTTTGAATAAATGCTAATCGAGAATAATGCAACATGCTCCTTAGTTACTTTAGGATGATGAATCATATTTTGATCACTCAACTACCTTCATATAGTTCATACTATATTTAATGACTAATTACAGGGCTGTCCTTGACTAGAACAAGTCATAAGTAATATAATTTTGGAGATCCCTGTACAAGATAATTTTGGAGATCTCAAATCAAAGAAACATTTATACAATCATCACAATGAGAATTTCTATAAATATACAAGTTATGTTCCAACTGGATTTCTCATATGGGGTCAGTTCAGTGAACTTTTTTTCTAACAATTACCTACACATTTGTTTAAGTATCTCAATATTTTAGTATATGAGATCGACTACTTCCTTTATTAAAAAAAAATAACATGTGCTAGTCTTTTTACGTTCTATTAATCTCTAGTCTTAATAGAACAATGACTACGAATAATTTATAGGTAATATATAAATACAATATGAATCTCATAATTATAATCTCATTATAATTTCATTTGCAATGTATAATTATCCTATAGACTTTATCATTTATATCCAAATATGTACAAGATAAAAATGCCTTTAAATTATTTTATGATTAAACTACAACCAATTGATTGACTGTAAGACATAAACCAATAATCTCTTACTTGCACTAAGTCAATCGTTTAAGCATCTTATACCATATTAACATATGGCGATCATGCTACTGTTGGGATAATGACATAATGTGAGAATTCCATAAGATTCCCTATAGTGAACACTTTCTTAAATCTTACAACTTTCATCTTAATTATCATCATAATTAAGTACAACTGCCTAAAATACGTCCTTGGATCTTTGATGAGACCTTAGCTCCTTTTATATGCTCAATGGCTCTAATGTTCCACAGTAGATTACTATCTTGAACAATGCAAGGAGCTATACTAAGTTCATTAAAGAAATTATTGATCTAATTAATCATTTCCATCAAATGAAAATTGTATTATAGCTTAATTAGCAACTATTGCTGCATTGGGACCTTTCTAATCTAAAAATGATATTATTCTAAGTAAAATAGACCATAATTAGGATTTATTTCTAAAGTTAATATCCTTATTACCTTGAACTCAAATATCAACTCATACATAGAATAATGAATATCTTTAATATTTCACAAGTATCAGATATCTCAAATACTAAATATCTATAATACGTTATCTATGTATCTGGTCTTGGAATAGGTTAACAACTTCTAATATATCTCTATAGATCTAATTCTCAAAATTAAATTGTTACTTTTTCATATCCAACAATAGTTGTCATTCGAAAATTATATTTTTAACAATGGAAAATTAGAATTGTTGTTCTCTATAAGCAATAAGTCTCTACATACTCTCACCGAAGAGGATAAATATGCTCCCACTAATCTTGTTGTAGACATGATAAATTCATATTCATCTCCGAAACAAATTATTTAAATTCCTCATAAAAATGAATTTTCTAATGTCTCGTATCCTTTCAATTATACATCAAATGTATCAATAACAACACTTGTTCTAATTAGGTGTATTGCATAAGATTTGAACATTTCGTTTTTCATCTTATTCACATTACTTATCATGAGAACCATTCTTTTATAAATGTTTTCAATGAAACAAACAATTTTTTCAATAGGTTTGTAAGATTATATCTAACCCTATGGATATCTCATAACTTTTTATTACCAAATTTGGCTATAAACTTAATGGATAATTTATACTTCAATTAAGTATCACATCCTTAAATTATTAACTTTGACTCTTTCAAAGACTTAGTGTTTCATATCTAATGTGAAATCTTGCTAATTGATTTAATTGGAATTATTAAAGGTAAGTCACCATACTAAACATAGCTGTAGAACAAATAACATTGCATTATACAATATCTCATAGTTTATTTTCCTCCTTACATAAATACATACTCTTATAGAATTTTATTATGAAGGTATTTACCAGAGAATCTCATTTCCTATAGATCACTGAAAATTTAATACTCACCAAATCAATCTCTTCGAAGTGATTTAGCATTCTCAATGCTTAATTTCTATTTAGATTTGACCAATATGGCATAAAAGGATTGTCTTAATTATCCAACTTTGTATTCTTTCCACTTATGTTAAGTATAAGTCTCCTTTGATCTAATACATACAAACTAATTGTGTAAAGTAACTAATTTTACTCAACAATCTATTTCTTAGCATGCTTTGAACATTGTAGTAATGTTGAATTTGAATTCAGTATTAAAAATTCAAAAGCATGTATTAGAAATACATATGATCTCTATCATATTATGTATAGGAAAGAACAATCATGCAATCATTTTCTTTTTTTGACAACTGTTATCATACTATATCAAAACCTTTAATTGATGTCCATGTTTATGCTTTTTATAGGCTAAATTAAGTGGAAAAATTCTATCAAGGTACTATACCTTTCAACTCTACTCAGTGCAACTTTATGATATTGACATATAGCTTACATGCTGTCAAAGTTTTTGAGACGTTATTCAACTCAAAATGTCAATACATTTTGTTATCTATATGATTTTGAGATATCTCTAAAACTTTAATACCAAATCCTCAATAAGGATTAATAGAAAAATTGCATAATAGACATACAAATTTTCTATATATTATAACTTATGTCCAAGAAATTTAGTTTGCTAACTCTTAGTATCAACTATACTAAACAAGATAAATTCCACTTTTAATAAAAACATAAATGCAAGAAAAGCAAGTAATTGAATATATGCCATAACTACTAATTGAGATTAAGACTTTAATCATACATTTGGTTACTCCTATTATTTTATTCAAAATAATAGCCCTCTCCAATTTATAGAAAGATTATTCTAACTTTCTAATAGGCTATGATCTCATTCAAATTTAGTTGATCTTGAGTTTGTCCTACAAATCAAATAAACTTAAATTAGGTGGATAGCAACTTTATTAATCACATCTCATGAGATTTTTAGATTTGTTAGATGATAATTCCTGCCAAAACATATCTTATATGTCACTCATAATCTTGCCTTTAAACTTATGTGAAGTTTTTTCATTCAAATCACAAATTTAGTTAAATAGGACCTATTGTTATAAGACTAAACATAGTTGGTTAAAGCAGCCTTAAGTTTGCTCAATAAGCCTAATAGTAAATAAAACTCTATTTTATTCTTATAAAAATAGAAGATAATAATCACGTTCTCAACGTGTACTTAATATTTTAAATGAGGGATTTAATTTTGTTCGCTTCATCAAATACTAAATTACATGTAATAATATCACATACATAAAGCATGCAATTTAACATGCATCTAATATATATCAAACATACACCTAAATGAATTAAATTTCTATTACAAATATAAATTTGATTTGATGTGAAAACAATTTTAACTCCAATTGAAAACTATTTCCAATTATCTTGATTCCTTTAACAAATTTAATTGAAAACAATTTTCAATAAGTTGCTTTTCTTACTTATTATAATTTTAAAACTCCTTTTTGAAACTTCAACAAGCAAGAAATTCTAATCCAATTAGAAAAATATTTCTAATCTAATTAGAAATTATTTTTCTTTAATTAGAAAACTATTTCTAATATTAAAAAGAAGCTACTTTTAAAATTAAATAAAATACTTTTAAATTTAATTAAGAAAGTCCTTTACATTATTTGTCTAGAGATTAATTTCTTAATTAATTAGAAAATCTCTCTTTAATAAATTAGAAAAAGTATTAAGTAATACGAAAGCTCATTTTTCTTAGTTAATAAATGAAAATACTTTTCATAATTTAACCAAGAAAAATACTTTTTTAACAAATCAAGAGACTTATTATTCATAAATAAAGAAACAATTTTCAAATAAATTGAATAATAATTCTTTAAAAAATAAAGCTATAAATTTAATTTCTCTCAATCAAATTAAAAAAAATAAATATAATTAAAATACTATTTACTAAAATTAATTAAGCTTGAATCTAATTATTATTCTTAATCATATTAAGAAAAATAGTTAATTTAGTTTTGGAATTGATTTTTAATTTTAAAAAATTTTAAGACCAATTTAGAATAAAGTTGTTCTAAAAAAAATTAGCTTATTATAATTATCAGTTTAGACAATCTCATTGCCAAACATACCTTATTCAAGACCAAGGATACACTATCCTAGTTTCCAATAAGCCATATTTTATCCTAAGAATACCTTATGCTTATTTCCAAGTTGAATTGTAGGATTTAAAAATTCCAGTCTAAACTTTTGAGATTAAAATTAATTAGATCTATTTTGACTTATAATATTTATGATTTTAATTCCATAATTAAAGCTCAATAATAATCAAACAATTTAATCAAATCATATAATTAAAGTTGGCTCTGATACCATTGTTGGAAAATTAAGCCAGGATCTGATCTTGCACAGTGAAATAATTATGAAACTTTTTTATATTTAATTTTTTGAAGCCAAGATCACTAAAATTCATAAAACATGAATCCTAATTCATACTTCATTCCAAAGCTTGATCATTTACTTGTCGTATCTCTCGAACTATTTCTAAAACTGGTTCATCTTAACCACCATAGCAACACAAATGTTCAGTCTCTAATAATATCCACAGAACGAGTTAACAGAACTCTACAACTATTGCAGAGAGTTAGACAAGAAGTGTTAGCTCCATTATAGCTTAAACCTATTTATAATAAGTTTTGGACATTCTAATAATTTAATTGAAATTAAATTCTAATTTCAACTAAACTTTAGTTAAAATTGCAAAATAATTTTAATTAAATATCAATGATGCCTAAATAAGATCAAATACCTCTTATTTAATCATAAAGTTTCTTAAACTTTACAATCAAGTCCAACTTGATTAAAATATCTTTGCTCTTTTTAACTGGTTCTTTATGTGTGACTCATTAAGTTCTCAAATATGTTGGCATTGGATATAAATTATAACCCTAAATAATATTTAGGATTACATAAATTAAACTCTTTTAATTCTTTTTTAGTTCTCTAATTAAATGATTTATATTCATAGATCAAGATTGACATCTAGTAATACATCATAAACACCCAAATATTTAGGAACATCAAAGTAACTTTGACTAACCTTTTCAAGCATAGTTTTTCTATATAATTCAATCATTTTATTATATAATGTTCTGATTAGACGTAGAGTATAAAATTAATGTCTACTTTATTTTGAGTCCAATCATATTATTCTCTACCATTAGATATTAATTCAATTAATGACATTTGTAAACTATATACAAAATGTCATTCCACCTTGGCCAAGAATTTTTGAAATCAATACTAATCGAGAATAATGAAACATTCTCCCTAATTAATTTAGGATGGTGGATCTTATCTTGATCACTCAACTACTTAGGTATAGTTCATGTTACATGTAATGACTACCGACTGAGCTATCCTTGACTAAAATAGGCCATAATTAGTATCAAAATATAACAATCCCTATATAAGATAACTTTGGATATCTCTAGTCAAATGATTATTTATACAATCATTACAATAAGAATTTCTATAGACATACAAGTAATGTTCTAAATGGATTTCTCATATAGGGTCGGTTCAATGAACTTGTTCTTTAACAAGCACCCACATATTTATTTAAGTATCTTCATACTTTATTCTATGAGATTGATTACTTCCTTCGCAAGTAAAAACATAATCTGTGGTAGTCTTTCTATTTTTTATTAATGTTAATAGAATAAGGACTACATATAATTTTGGAATAATACATAAATACAATATGAATCTCATAATTATAATCTTATCTTAATTTCATTTATAATGTATAATTATTTCATAGGCTTTATCCTATACATATAAATATGTACAAGATAAATAATGTCTTTAAAAGCATTTTGACAACGAACCTATTGGCTGTAGGACATAAACTAGCACAAGGATTATGATGATAAAAGTCTCATCATATATTTCTTGTAATGAAAATCAAGGTAGGGACAACTTCTGAATGGTGATCCAAGTAAGGTGATAAATAAGTAAGGCACACTAAGAGTGACACAATGGCCATCTGAAGATGTGAACATGAATGAAGTAATGAAAGACAAAATGTACAGACCTTGTTTTTCTTCATTAATTTGAACATTCCCAATTTAACAACCCATTGGATGTTTATGATAAGGCCTAATGATGCACTGTCTTTCAATGGTATCTTGCAGCAAAGTGCAACTAAAAATGTACCCAGAAACTATTAGATATGGGTCCCTCTTACATGGAGGGACGCCATATGTGAATGGTAGGCATAGTAGGCGTCGTTTTCGGCACCTACCAATGTTAAAGCCTACCAAAATTGAAAGAAGTAAAAGGATAGCTGGATTTAGCCAACTATCCCACGTCTCCTGTCTATAAATAGGCAGGAGATGAAGAACAAAAACACAGAAAACAGACAGAAAACTAAGAGAAAACTAGAGCATTGTTCTTGCTCAGAAGTCGGGAAATATTTTCCTAAAGGGTTGGTGAGTGATACAATAGTGAGCTTAGTATTTTTAGGTTAGGAAACACCTTGTGAGCCACTATTTTAGTTTTATCTCTGTATATCTACTATTTGTAATAGTGGAAGAATTATTCTGAGTTTTGTCCGTTGATGTAGCCCAAAGTTAAGGGTGAACCACGTTAAAAATCCTGTGTCTATTTTGCTCATTTTATTTTTTCTTTTCACAAAATACACCTGCTGCGCCCAACAAGTGATATCAAAGCTGTGTTGTCATTGAAGGTATTTTTTGAAAAGAAGCACATCATCGGGAAGAGAAAATTACAACGAATTTTTTAGCGTGATCCGTTCGAAAAGTTGACGTAAAACGGCAAAGGTGATGAATAGTACTAAATAGTATTTTAAGTTGTTTTAATTAATTTGATGCACTGTGTAGTAATAGTAATTAGGTCCCGCAGCACTATTTGCAGTACTATTCACAAGTTACTGTTTACTGGGTCCCGCGATACTATTCCAGTGGGGTCCGATGAGTTACTATTTATCAAGTCCCGCAGTACTATTCTGGTGGAGTTCGGCAATATTATTTCGATTCCGTGGTGAAAATTTAGAAGATATACCTCAAATTTGACTTAATTTGGCAAATGGAGGTGAAAACGAGCAAAATGATCAATTTAAACGGTATTAACTACCGTATATGGCGAACCAAGATGAAGGTTCACTTGATGATTACAAAGATGCATTTGCTAGTATTTTTGACAACTAAACCGGAGGAGATGTCCAACGAAGATTGGGAGTTTGAGCATGAACGAGCATGTGGTTATATTCGACAGTTTGTCGATGATAATGTGTACAATCACATTTGTAA
>JANVCQ010000006.1:29718598-29735875 GCA_025531925.1 Erythroxylum plowmanianum | reverse complement strand
CATAAATCATGATCCTCTGTGTATTTGTTAATGTTATGATCATTTAATATTTAGTTGGTTATGTAAACTTATAAATTAAGTCATTTATATTTCATACAAATATGTAAACTTAAGCATATTGTCAATTTATTGGGGCCTTTTTTTTAAATTTCGCCCAGGGCCTATAAAACTATAGGAACGGCCCTGATGACCCAGTAGGCGATTTTAAGGTGCTGTAGCAGATCGGGACAGTGTTAGACTACTGTGCTCAGTTCGATCATCACTCCAATCATTTAGCACTTTTATAGGAGTATCTAGTTGGATTTTTTGTGAAGGGTCTTAAACCTGAAGTCGGAGTAGCGATGAAACTACATGAGCCACAATCATTGCATCAGGCATATACATTGGCAAGGAAACAAGAAGCTATCATAACAACGACTGGCATTTCCATGTTGAATTGCACCCCACAAACCCTGCCCTTGATCAACGGGAAGCCACCAATGCAGCACATTGCGATTCCTCCACATTCACTGAATGCGAACAAGTTATTACCCACACCACCCATCACCCTACGTTCCCCAACGGGACGTTACAAGACACCTCGCACTGTCAGTAGTAAGGACTTCGATGAGAAACACGTCAAGGGCCTATGTTTTTGGTGTGACAAGAAATACACGTTGGGACATAAATGCCGGAAGAGGCAATTCCAATTTTTCTTGGTACCTGAAGATGAACCAGGGATAGAAGTAAATGATTATGTAGGAGAGAATCAGGTTGTTGGTGAGGTAGAGGAAGAGTGCCCAACGATCTCCATGCAAGCGATGACTGGGTTTGCTAGCGAGGCTGAATTTAGGCAAATGTGGTTGATTGGGGTTCATCAACAGAAGTAGATTCATATACTTGTCGATAATGGCAGCACCTACAATTTTGTAGATGTGTCCATGGTAAAAAAGGGAACGTGTGAGGTGCGGGACATTGCACCCATAACCATCGTGGTGTGTAGAGGTTTACAATTGCGATGTACTCAATGTTGTAAGAATTTTGCATGGACGATGTAGGGACTATCATTCTGCATGGATGCATTGGTGCTAGCATTAGGAGGTTGCGACGTCGTCTTGGGAGTCTAGTGGCTTGTGGGTTTGGATGATGTCCTATGTAACTTCCGCATGAGGAAGATGACATTTCGATGGGATGGGAAGGTGGTAATGTTAAAGGGGGGCTCGGATAGCAAATCCAGGGTCATTACTAGTATAGGCCTTCATAAAACATTACAGGGAACTGGGAGGGGGTAGCTATTCATGTTGCAATTGTCAACACCCATGGAGTACCAGTTCCAGCAGAGGTAGCGTGTTCGACGAAGTTAACGTGGTGCTGGCTAATTATGCCGAAGTGTTTCAGGAGCCGACTCAACTACCTTCAAATCGCCCGTATAATCATCAGATTGTGCTGCAGGAAGGAATTGATGCTATCAACGTGTGACCATACCGATATACAAGAACGCAGAAGGATATCATAGAGTAGGAAGTTCAGCATCTCCTAAAATAGGGCTTTATACGCCATAGTTATGGTCCGTATGCTTCGCCGGTGGTACTCATCAAGAAAAAGGACAACTCGTAGAGAATGTGCATCGACTACCGTGAGTTGAATCGGTATACAGTGAAGGACAAATTCCCAATACCCTTAATTGAAGAACTCCTCGACTTATTGCATGGGGTGAGTTGGTTCTCAAAGCTGGACCTCTATTCGGGTTATCACTAGATCCGCATGCGGCCCAAAGATATCCAGAAAACCACCTTTAAAACACATGAAGGGCATTACGAATTTCTGGTGATGCCCTTCGGTTGACAAATGCACCATCTACGTTACAACGGGTGATGAATGAATTGTTTAAACCTTACCTCCGTCGTTTCATCTTAGTTTTTTTCGACAATATTTTGATCTACAGCTCTTCGTTGGCCATGCATATAGAACACTTATCAGTGGTGCTTAATACACTGTTGGGCAATCAGTTGTACCTAAGAGAAAGCAAATGCATTTTCGGGGCTCACTAGATTGATTATTTGGGCTATACAATTTCAGAAGCAGGGGTAGCCACTAATCTCCGGAAAGTTAAAACAATCAAGGATTGGCCGACCCCTAAATGTCTTAAAGACTTGCGAGGATTCTTGGGTATCACGGGGTACTACCGGAGGTTCATTAAAGGTTATGGAGTTACAGTGTCTTAACCGAATTGCTCACCAAGGAGAAGGTGGACAACTGGACTTAGCAACAGGAGGAACAGGGAGCCTTTGACACACTAAAGAAGGCGATCATGAGTGCCCCGGTACTGGCATTGCCTGACTTCTCCAAAACCTTTGTAGTTGAAGCAGATGCTTGTGGCCAAGGAATCGAAGTTGTATTACAACAGGAGGGACATCCTATTGCTTGTCTAAGCAAATCTTTAGCACCAAGACATCAAGGTTTATCTACGTACGAGAAGGAATTTTTGGCAGTCATTAAGGCCATCAAACAATGGCACCATTACCTGAACCCGAAACCTTTCATTGTTCGCACCGATCATCGAAGCTTGAAGTACCTGTAGGAGCAACGGTTGTCCACACCGTTCCAACAATCTTGGTTGCCGAAACTGCTGGGGTACAACTTTGAGGTGCAATACTGTAGTGGTAAAGAGAACGTAGTGGCGGATGCACTCTCTAGAATTACAAGTGCCGAAATGTTGATGATGACCATGTCGCAGATATAGAGTGAGATGTTAGATGACATCAAGCGAAGTTGGCAAGAGGACAGCATCATTTGAGAGTTGATTAAACATTTAGAGGCGGGCACTGCTAAGACTAATGTATATGAATGGAAGGAAGGATTATTGCGGTGGAAAGGGCGTCTGGTGATCGGAGCTAACCCAAACCTTCGTTAATTGATTATTCGAATCAGTCACGATGACACTATGGGAGGCAATGCAGGGGCGGTGGCAACCATTAAGAAACTGCAAGCAATGTTTTGTTGGAAGGGGATGGACAGGGATGTGCACGTTTACGTGCAGAATTGCATGATTTGCCAACGTAATAATTATGATAACTCTGCATATCCTAGGTTGCTTCAGCCGATTAGTATACTGGAAGGAAGTTGGAAAGAAGTGAGTATGGATTTCGTTGAAGGCTTACCACAATCACGGGGGAAGTTGGTAATTCTGGTGGTAGTTGACAGGTTTACATAGTATAGCCATTTTATTTCGATGAAACATCCTTACACTGCTTGTGATATTGCTGAATTGTTCCTTAATAATGTGTTTAAGCTGCATGAGATGCCAGAATCAATTATTAGCGACAGGGATCCCGTGTTTTTAAGCAAGTTTTGGCCAGGAATTGTTGCAGCTACAAGGCGTTCATCTGAAGTTCTCGATGACATATCATTCGCAGTCGGATGGTCAAACCGAAACTATGAATAAGATTTTGGAGACATTTACGATGTTTTTGTGGTGAAACTCCTCAGAAATGGGGGGAATGGTTCGCTTTGGCGGAGTGGTGGTACAACACCACCTATCGGACTGCAATTAGTACTACACCGTTCGAAGTTGTATACGGGTACTCACCTCCAGTGTATACACTGTACATCACCGAGGATTCTAAGATAATGAAGGTTGATCAAGTACTAGAGAGTCGAGAAACAATGCTTAATATTACCAAATTTCGCTTGCAAAGGGCTTAGAATCGAATGAAGCAATATGCAGATGCTAAGCAAACAATAGAGAGTTTCAGGAGGGAGATATGGTTTGCTAAAGTTACAACCCTACAAACAATTCTCACTTCAGCGCCGGAGCAATCAAAAATTAGCACCTTTGTATTACGATCCTTACAGAGTTATTCAAAGGATTGGAAAGGTAGCTTATAAATTGGAACTTCCGGCTTTTACTTTGCTACACTCAGTTTTTCACGTGTCTCAACTTAAAAAAGCTTACGAGCGTCAGTCTCGCATTACTACTACCCTGTCGGAATTTCTAACGCCGGCGAAGCGGGTGCCTTTGGCCATTTTGGATCGACGCATTACCAAGCGAAACAATAGAGTAGTAACGCAATGACTGATACAATGGTTTGATGGGGAGCATTTTAATGCTACATGGGAATACGTTTTTGATCTGCAGAAGCGTTTCCCTGAGAATAATTTGATTGACAAGGTTATTAAGAGGAAGGGGATTGTTACAGGGAATTTGGAAGATGAAGACATTTAAACATGGAACGACACAGTAAGGGAGATGTCGAGCGTTACGCAGCATTTAGCAATAAGAGTAGGGAACTTAGCGTGTACACGGGTGTAGGGGAACAATGTGAGAGACTTTATATCGTAGGCTTTAGAACATTGTACGCTATGTCTGAAGTTGTTATCACTGTCGTGTTTTATTCCCCGTCCCCCTGTAATCTTCTTGTCTGTCTTTCTTACTACCGCTTCTGTATTCGAATATTCAAAAACGTGTTTTGGTTGAATGCAGTGTTACACCTTTTTATTTCTTCTTGTTTTCTTTTTCTTCCAGGAGCAAGGAGCAAGATTCAGATTGCAAATGGTTAGCTCACAAGTAAATGCAGCAGCAAATGTACTAATACTAAGTATGGATGACATTGACAGCTTTGAAAGAGAAGGTAACAATGTCTTGTCCAAGGTGGCTTGGAGTGAAATCAAATTTAGATATTTTAAAATATTATTATTTTATTCAAATTTATTTCCAACTTAATCATGGACTATTGTTTCTCTCGTTGTTGGCTTTTAGTAAGTCTTTTAAAATGCAAGGAAGATCTTGTTTCACAACTATCACAATTTAAAGGGAAGAATATGACATATATTTTGGGTTAACGATAAAATGCTTTTCATTAGAAAACCATAACAATGAGCAAGTTAGAGATTTTAGATTGCAATAATTACTCTCAACTATGAAAGTGCCCACAATGCTCAAGATTTTACTTACGAATCACGTATCACATTTTGGTTGGGTTTTAGTGCAATTTTCAATTTTATACAAAATTTAAATAGGTCCTGTAGTTTTCTTATGTATTAAATGCCTAATCTAATAGGCATACAAGAATTTGGCAACTTTGATGCGACTTTGAAGCGGTAGAGGAAGAAGAAGAAGCAAAGCTCAAACTCTACGCCATGGATAACAGAAATGTAGTCGTCTGCGATAATGGAACTGGAGTACTACTCGCTTCAAATCTCTACTTGCTTTATGCTTCACCACTTCTTTTTCACCTTTTCTTTTTATTTATTATCGTTCATACGATGATTAGATCTCTGAATTCGTTATGCGATTTTATCTTATTTTGTTTTCGCCCTAAACGGTTTGGTGTCAGATCTTAGCAAATCTCTTTACCTACCATGATACAAAATTAATTAACATATTATGCTTCAATTGCGGAATTCAGTATGTGAAATGTGGATTTGCTGGAGAGAATTTCCCAACTTCTGTGTTCCCGTGTGTTGTTGGAAGGCCAATGCTCCGGTACGAGGAGTCCCTTATGGAACAACAGCTTAAGGTCATGACGTTTTTCTTGTTTTTGCATCTTAACTTCTTTCTTTCCTTTTTTTGGTTGCAAGAGTTTATAAACAAGGAATTATATTTTGTTGAGCGTTAATGCTGGAGATTATGTTGTCTAATTGCTATAAAACTGCAGACTGACGGCCAACCTCTCTGTTTGCATAAAATGTTCTGAGACTCGGTTTTGTTCTTTCTTCTATTTCAACTAGGATGTTGTTGTTGGAGAAGGTTGCGCAGAGTTGAGGCATCAGCTAGACATATCTTACCCTGTCAATAATGGAATCATTCAAAACTGGGATGACATGGGCTATGTTTGGGACCATGCTTTTTTCAATGAACTTAAAGTAAACTTCTGCTGCTTTAGTTTGTTTTATACGCATGTAGTTTCAGCTTTCTGTTTATTCTTTTTCCTTTGCATGATTTCACTAGATTTTTAGTATCCAACTTTCTTCTCTCTTCTACTTGAACAGATAGATCCAGCAGAATGTAAGATTTTACTCACTGACCCTCCTCTTAATCCCTCCAAAAATCGTGAAAAAATGGTTTGTAGTCCTGCCTTTTCTTTTTGATTTGTCCTTCACTGATGCAGTTTTTACTTTGTTCGGTATTTTTATGATCTAATGATTTTGTTTCCACTTTATGACGCAGGTTGAGACTATGTTTGAAAAGTACAACTTTTCTGGTGTCTTCATTCAGATCCAAGCCGTTCTAACACTCTATGCCCAAGGTGCTTGTGGAGATGATTGAAGGTTTAAGTCTTTTTGGTTGTTGCATATTGTTCTACAACATGATGACATCCTTCTTAAGACACTTTGAAGTCTTAGCACAAATAATCGATGATGCTCCTTATCTTTGTTACTTTTATTGCTACAGTTAAGTCACCATTTTCCTTCTTTGGTCCTTTTTCCTGTCTTTTCTGTTTTTCTTTATGTTTCCATTACTTCCTACAGGTTTACTAACTGGATTAGTGATTGACTCTGGAGATGGTGTCACTCATGTGGTGAGATCAACAAAGACCTCTTTTAAACAATAAGCCGGTCTTTTTCTTTTGTTATTGTTTCCTATTTTGAACATGGAATTCTTATTGAAGTTTTCATTTCTGCTTAATTAATATTCTAGTGATCCTGTCAGACTAAATTGTTAGTGCATATGTGACAATATGCAATCCAGATATTCATTTTGCTTAGTTGTTGTTCTGATGTTGTGTATAATAAATGTGTCAGGTTTTTCATCTCTAATCTTTGTCTGGAAGTGATTAATTTGAGTTCATTTCTTGTGTTTTGTTTAGTGGTTCACTATTTGAGATGCTGGGTTCATCTATTGATTTTTTCTTGCTGATTGTCACAATGAATCTTGTACCGAAGAAGTGTCGTTTCATCTACTAACTGTATAGATATATTAATTAATTAAAATTCTATGTCCAGGTTCCTGTTGTTGATGGCTACTCATTTCCTCATCTCACCAAGCGAATGAATGTGGCTGGTCGGCACATAACATCTTATCTAGTTGATTTATTATCACGGAGAGGGTAAGGGCCAGAATATACTCAAATGCCTTTTTTACAGTGGACATGAAAGTGATGTGTGCACACACACATCCATCCTTTACATACATTGTTAGTTATGATATCCTCCATTTTCTGTAGGTATGCAATGAACAAAAATGCTGATTTTGAGACTGTTAGGGAAATCAAGGAGAAGCTCTGCTACATAAGGTGAGCCAACATTTTTATGCTCAAGTATGATATCTCCAAACACCTGGCACATGATCTGACTTTGAATCTATTCCTCTTCAGTTATGATTATAGCAGGGAAGGTCAATTGGGACGTGAGACTACCATCCTGGTTAAGAACTACACTGTAAGTTATTCTCTAAACTATATATCTATCTGTATATGTATGCATACTATATATATATATAACAAATCATTTTATGCATTTTTAAATAGCTTTGATTAGAAAACTGACCAGGGTATGAAAAGAAGCAAGTTCTTTTCTTTATCTGAATTCAGAAAGGTTTATCAGTTGCATGGTTCATTACTTTCTTTTTCAAAATCCATCTGGTCACTCACCTCACATGGATATATATTTCTTAAGTAGCTAAACTTCTTACTATGAATTGCTAATTCTGAGCTTTGAAGGCCCTATCCGCATTAGTTTGTGAATGATGTTATGTGAGGCTTTGGCTTGACATTTTCCTTCTTGTTTTCCAAAGCATCGGAGCACTAGAAGATTGCTACTTATCAATCAAATATTGTACGCTAATAAGTTTTACGTTTATAGTTACCTGATGGACGAGTCATTAAAGTGGGCACCGAACGGTTCCAGGCTCCTGAGGCGCTTTTCACTCCGGTGAGCCTATGTTCTATGTCTTTCTCATTTTATGCCTTTCTTTACCATGGTTTTTAGGCCCTGTATAAATTTTCCTTTGAGTTGATGTTGTATAGTAGTGCAGTACATTGCTATAAATATTCTATGTATTGCTATGTTCTGTCATGCTTCTGTTGCTCATCTGTATGTTAGGTCCTGTAAAGCTATCTATAAGCACATTCCCTGGAAGTTACTCCTACATCCCTACCACCAGGCCAAAAACATGGTGGTTTGAGAGAAGGATCTTAAAACTCTGCAATATTTGGTTACTAGTTTGTTTATGTGCACTACCATAGTTGGCAACTACGTCGTGGGTCATGACAGTATAGTTTACTAGTTATATTTCCTTTCAGAAGGACAAGAACTATCTCTATTATGAATTTCATCATTAGTAGTACATTAAACCTGGGAGAGTTTGCAGAAATATGAATCTGATTTCTCTTTTTTTTTCAAGTCTTTAGCTTTTGACTGTTGGACACTGTTACTAGTGTTTGGAGGATGTTATTGTGTTTCTACTATTCAGTATGTCAGACTC
The DNA here is from genome assembly GCA_025531925.1 of Erythroxylum plowmanianum. NCBI lineage: Eukaryota > Viridiplantae > Streptophyta > Magnoliopsida > Malpighiales > Erythroxylaceae > Erythroxylum > Erythroxylum plowmanianum. The sequence continues at coordinate 29,727,471 of JANVCQ010000006.1, read as the reverse complement.
TGCTTTTAATTTGATGCTTCTCCAATGACACTTCTAATGTCTTTAAAAATAACCAAATACGAAAGAGAAAAGGCAGTTAAATTGGCTTGTGACCAGGATTGTGGCTGGCTTTTGAGATTTTACCCAGGCTATGGATCTGTGAGGTCATGCATTCAAAATAAGATTTTGATTTCATAAGTTCTCAAGATCATTAGGTTTTACTTCTTGCAGGATTTGATAGATGTTGAAGGTGATGGAATGGCTGACATGGTTTTTCGCTGCATTCAGGAAATGGATATAGATAACAGGATGATGGTAACAACATTATGCCTAATTGTTGTATAATGCACTGAAGAATCTGATGTTACTTAAAACCAACATTTACTCATTTGTACTGACATTTTTTTCTGTTGGTTATATAGTCTAACACACTATATTATCACTATTTAAAGTTGTTCCCTTTTTTATTATTTAATTTGTCCTTCAAGGTTTAGGCATTATTTATCTCCTTGCTTACTTGTTGTGGACGGTAAAATCTGTTTTATTAGTACCTTTTGTTAGATATGGCTGGCTAAAAGGATTGAAATAGCATGATATGTACGATTTTTTCTTACTTAGTTGATATTAGTTTACTGTAAGTTATTTTAGGTCTTCCATTATTTGGAGGCATGTCCTTACAAGCTATATATATTGTGCTTTTACACACGACCTAGATTTTGGCTTCATCATACTCTTACATGCTAAAATATGAACATGTAGAATCCAACATGTTGAAGCATTGTCACCTATTTCTTTCTCAGTGGCCATTTTAGAAATCCATGCTAAAGATTTTGGATTGATAAGCATGCATACTTATGTGTCAGGCAAGGTCATGCAATTGCTGAACCACATATTCATGTTCTTTGTTGTCTTTTTGACTATGCACATAGACTGCTAGCTATGAGATTTTGGACCCTAATTTTCTTTATCCTTTGCAGCTTTACCAGCATATAGTATTGAGTGGAGGGAGTACCATGTATCCTGGATTACCTAGTCGGTAGTACTCCTAATCCCTTTAAGAATATTTTCTACCTTTAGGTATAGCTGTTGAGCTATCTCGGTGCTTTTTGCCATATCCTTCTAGGAGACTCTTAGAGGATCATTTTGGCATTGGAATTCTGAGAAAATTTTCTTTTTTTTCTTTGTTCAGAATAAATCAGAACTGAAAAATGAAAATCCAAAAATGTAATTCTTTGTGCACTATTGGTTGCTGGTAGGGTTGTCATGAGGGACTGTATGTTGTTTTGCAAGTCAAACCATCTTCACATTCTCTGCTTGTTTTGCTTTTTTGAGTGGCTTACCAGACGTAGTAGTATTCAAGATCTAGGACTCCGATTCTACAATAGTTTGAAAACCTTTAGAACTACCTCAACCAATTTGTTGTTATATCTTGGTTATGCTGTTATTATTGTTATTATTTTTGACATCAAGCATCTGAAAACCAGGCACTGCTAATCGTATTTCATTTATTGGTTCAGCCTAGAGAAAGAAATACTGGATCGATATCTTGAGGTGGTTCTGAAGGGAAACAAAGATGGGCTAAAAGTAAGTTCAATCTTGTGTATTATGTGTGAAAAACCTAGCAGAGTATTTGGCAGAGTTTGCTTGGCAGTCGTTTTTACTACTTCTTTAGAACAAACATGTGATATTTTCTGTCTTTATCCATATTCACTGATGTTTTCATGATTCCACGATATTCGATTCTCAACTGGATAAAAATTAATTCACTGCACTTAATTAAAATCTACTTAATTATTTTGTATTCAGGTTTCATAACTTTTAAGGCCCAAAGTGGATCATACATTGCTCTTAACATTTCCTTTTACGCAGTCTTGAGAAATCGCAAGAATCACGAACTCGTCTTAGGGATAGGTAACATGACTCGTATTTAGTACCTTTCAGACCATAAAAGGTTATGATATTATGTCAAGCAACTATTTAACTTGAAAATTTTTGGGGAGGCCGAGGAATGATGCTTATATTATTCTAACAATCATAATCAACAATCAAGGGTCTTGACCAAATTTAGCTTGGAAAAATGTAGAGTTTCAACCAATTTAGGATATGGATTTTAGTACATATGGAGGCGTTCTATTAATTTATCTTGGTGGCCTTTTACTAGTGATGCTGATTATAATTCTTGAAACTTTTTGAAACTGTGATTGTTAGAAAGAAGACTTGATTATTGAGATAATCTTCCCCAAACTATAATCTTTTACATGCACTAATCTTGGAACAGAAACTGAGATTGCGAATAGAGGATCCACCTCGCAGGAAACATATGGTCTACCTGGGGGGTGCAGTTCTTGCAGGAATTATGAAGGTAATAACTCTTTGTGCCTTTGGCATGACTTGATTAAAAGTTGTCTTCCCACAATTATGTTAAAGATTAAACGTCCTTTTCCTTCGTTCCCACAATGAAACTCGTGAAATGAAATCTGGTTGCTCGACAATTTTCTCAGGATGCACCTGAGTTCTGGATTAGCAGAGATGATTATATGGAAGAAGGAATTGGTTGTTTGAGCAAGTGTGGTCACGCTTGACCTTTTGATTACTGCAGTCACTAAGAACATACAAATGAGGGTGCTTATCTTTTTTTTCTTTCTCTCGCCTTTTCCTTTTTCTTTCTTTAGTTTTGGTTAATCAAATGATGGTGTTGTTCACGAATCACAAGTAAGGGGTTACACTTCTACATGTCTATATTTCCATGTGCACAAGTGTCAAAGCTATTTGAGATAGCTATTAATGTGGTTTCCATGTTATTCTGCCATGTGTATGGGACTTCCAACATTGAAACTGAGACTTTGCAACTGTTTTACCTAGGACATGGCATTGAAATTATGATCACATAGACAATTTGGAGGAGCTCTTTGTTTCCTCCCATCCCATGTTAATTTTCTGAGAGAGAGCGAAGAATGAGGAGTATGATCGAGTAAAATTTAAGAATTCAGCAAAATATTTTGATTTTGGATGATAGAGACGTAGTTTTATACTGATTTCTGAAAATAACTGTAGTGAAATCAATACATGTCCAGTACATGCTTGCTGGTTCTATAAAACAATCCGAAAAGCCGCGAATCTCTATCTCTGTCATTTGTTAGGAATTAACTAACAATTCATCATCAATTAATGTCACTAAACTATATTTTGAGAGTGAATATCCCATCTTGACTGTGTCGACTCTCGTTGGATCTCCACATTTTAAGGATTTATTTACTAATTATTTTTGTTTTTATAAAAATGTGACTTATTAGAGAAAGCAACAATGATTATAGGTTGATTGTGACTTCTCAACGGATTTGGTAAACTGAAAACACGTCATCAGAAAGTCGTACAAAATTTTTATGCTTTCGAAGTTTAATATGGGGTTTACTTTTTAACTATGAAGATACCTTTCATGTTAATTAAAGATAATATATAAATGTAATTCCGCAAAGCATGCTCTCAAAATATTAAAAATGCTAAAATTTTAAATTCAAGATATTGATATAGTTAACTTAGCTCTGGTTGGTTTGGACAGTGGCACAACTTATAAATGAATTTCATATTACGTAGATTATAGTATTCATTAAGTAAAATATTGATAAACTCGGAAGCTTGTTTCCAGTAGCTTTACTCAAAAAGATTTCTGTTATGTGCTATTATTTATAAGAAAGCAAGTTTGACCATTGAAGAGATGAGATGAAGCGAGCAGAAATGGGAGACCAACCCCAACAACCAAGCTCACAGTAAGCCAATCTGGTGATCTGCGTCTAGTTATTAGGTCACCTAAGTATCATGAGTCGAAACTGTCAAATACCATGTTTATTTCAAATAAGAACAAAAACATGATCTAATCACATACATTCAACATGAGCTGATCTCTCCAATCAGCTGCAATCTCTTTTTGTTGGCTTCTGTAAGGATTAGAAATACTTTTATGGTGTTTTCTATATATGTCATCCACTGACACCGGTTGCTATATAAACCATCCATGCCATAGGCAATTCAATTCTGTGCAAGCCATCTTCCTCTATTCAGAATTCTCTGCTCTTTACTTCCTTTGGATACATTCTCAGCTTGTTCACATGGTTTCTACTCTTATCAATAGCATCTGCTTTTGCATTAAATTGAATGGTAGCCATATTCCCCTACTCCTTTCATAACATTGTTGGTGTTGATGCATTTTCTTTTCATTGTGTCCAGGTTGTGGAGCTTGAAAAATTTGCAGCAATGGGAATCTCCAATGGTGAAGCGTTTCAACTCGATGTGAAACAAGGGGGGCCAACTCTGGTCTGTCCAGCAGAGGAAACAGAGAAGGGTTTGTATTTCCTCTCTAACCTTGACCAGAACATCGCAGTGATTGTTCGTACAATCTACTGCTTCAAGTCTGATGAGAAAGAGAATGGTGATGCTACTCAAGTGCTCAAGAATGCCTTGAAAAAGGTTCTTGTTCCATACTACCCTCTTGCTGGGAGGCTAACAATCAGCTCAGAGGGAAAGCTTATAATTAACTGCACCGGAGAAGGTGCTGTTTTTGTTGCTGCTGAGGCAAACTGTAAACTGGAAGAAATTGGTGACATAACAAAGCCTGATCCAGAAACTCTTGGGAAGCTGGTTTATGACATTCCTGGTGCAAAGAACATACTTGAAATGCCTCCACTGGTGGCTCAGGTTTGAAACTTTCTAGTTGTGCTTTTCAAGTAATGGGCATGCTTGGGGGACATAGCTATATCCATTACTTTGACATCAAAGTTTCATAGGGCGTAGTACTCTGACTTTATGTCAAATGTATTCATATTTTACGCATAGCTTCTCTAGAAATCCTCTCAAATATTCATCATATACCAAAACAAAAAAGATATAAATTCTGAGAGAAGGAAGAAAAAAAGAAAAGAGTTTAGTGCAAGAGAGTGGGTGCTGTTGGGTACAACTTTTAGGCAGAAAGATTAGTCGAATAGGATTGAAATTAGTAAATAATTCTTCACTTGACTTCAATGTCCAGGTGACCAAGTTCAACTGTGGAGGATTTGTACTTGGATTGTGCATGAATCATTGCATGTTTGACGGTATTGGCGCCATGGAATTCGTGAACTCGTGGGGAGAAACTGCCAGAGGGTTGCCACTCACTGTCCCTCCATTCCTAAACAGAAGCATACTTAAAGCACGGAACCCTCCTATGATACAGCACATACACCAAGAATTTGCTGAAATAGAAGACAAGTCCAGTAAAATTGGCGTTGACGAAGATAAAATGCTCTACAACTCCTTTTGTTTTGATCCTGAAATGTTGGAGAAGATCAAAATGAAAGCAGTGGAAGATGGAACCCTTGCCAAGTGCACTACTTTCGAAGTCCTATCTGCATTCGTGTGGAGAGCTCGAACCAAAGCACTGAAAATGTTGCCTGATCAAGAGACGAAGCTTTTATTTGCTGTTGATGGAAGGCCAAAATTCCAGCCACCATTGCCAAAAGGGTACTTCGGAAATGGAATTGTTTTGACAAATTCCATATGCCAAGCAGGTGAATTACGTGACAAACCATTGTCATTTGCTGTGGGGCTAGTTAAGGATGCTATCCAGATGGTTACAGACAGTTATATGCGATCGGCCATAGATTATTTTGAGGCAACAAGAGCTAGGCCCTCATTGGCATCTACTCTATTGATCACCACTTGGTCTAGGCTATCTTTCCACACTACTGATTTTGGGTGGGGAGAGCCAATCGTATCAGGGCCAGTGGCATTACCGGAAACAGAAGTGATCCTGTTCTTATCTCATGGTAAAGAGAGAAAAAGCATAAATGTTCTTCTGGGGTTGCCAGCTTCTGCCATGAAGATCTTCCAGGAATTGATGGAAATCTGAAGAGCAAGAGCTCCTATGTTTCAACCATGGACTTCTCATTCCGTTCAGTTAGATTTGTTGCATGTTCCTACTGAAATTTGTTTGGAAAATATCCAAGTGTGTGCTATTTTATTTGATTGTAAGCAACTCCAAGTGAAATTAAGTTCAATGTTACTACGAATTTTTATGTAAAGTTCATTACGTGAAACAGTACGATAACATTGCACTTGTAGTGTGATGGATCCCCTAACAATGACAATATCCGATTATGCTTCAAACCTTTGGTAATCCTGCCTTTTAGAACGGATTGTGCTATTCTAATTTTAGATAACAACAAACTAAGATCAATGGCTTTGATTTGCAGAAGTAAACAGGGAGGCAACTGGACTGGAGGAGGCAGGACCTGGGCTATGACCAACTTTACAACTCATTTAAGAAATTTACAGATTGTTCTCTATTATTGCAAGAAACAAGAACAGAACCCAAACTGTACCTAGAACAAAACAAGACAAAGAGCAACAAAACAGAAACTGGGGCTTGTTGCAGACTCTGGGCATGTCTGAAGTCCACATACAAGAAACATTATTAACACCCCGACTAAACCCAATAATCCATAATTCAACATAAATCTCAAACACCAACAGCATTTCTTCTATGATATATGTAATTATGTAAAACCCACGAAAGGCTTACGAAGTAATAATGGACAGATAAGAAAGGCTACAGCAAGAAGGAGGAGAAGGTGGGTTTATGAACAGTAAGGAGGAAGACTAGACAATGCAAAGCCAAATGGGTAAAGTTATCAATTCAGTTTTAACATAAGTTGACGTTTATCTTTGATGGTCTGAAGTTCAGCGCATTAAGGCTATAGATGCAGAGATTGGGTACTTTTGCTTTGATGGCTATCTCATCTGACGTCACTCTGTGCCCAGGAACGTTGCATGATTTCGATGAACTCCACATTAAGCTTGCTTGACATGAAGAAGCCATGGAGGCTTCTGCACATGCTATCCCATCAACAGAAGGTATTTCCAATTTGTAGATTCCGTACCTGTTTGTGGTTCTGTTCACTGAGAACGTTATCTGCTCTGTGGTCTTTGGCGAACTTGCTTTGAATTTGCAGTCTAATCTAACTTCCGCACCTGCTTAGGCATACACTTACAAGAAACATAATGAAAATTAATGCTCCTTCAAAAATCTCCAGTAGCTTGAAAGAAATCTGGAGGTGTATGGGGAGTAACATTTACCTGGTAAGAAGTAACTGTGTCTGGAAAAGCTGTTGTTGGAGCAGATGTCACAATAAACTAGACCCATTACAGTGATATGTGCACTGCTTCTAGGTGGCTCTATCCTCAAAGACAGTGACGGTATGAATAACAGTGAGAGAAGGAGGAGAGTAACTGGGTTCATGGCAACTAAACTTGAGAGAAGTAGGAGATGAAGTTTCAAATAGACATGGGAGGACTTTGTGTGGACAGGTTGATGTTAGTGAATAGCATTGAAAGCGTTATCTAAAGGGCTCGGGGTGAATTTCATGACTTTTACGGATAATGAGGAGCAGCAGAGAATTGGTGGAGATCCAACTGGAATACAAGTGTGAGAAGATGTTTTCTTTTTTCTTTTATAAATCTTTTACAGAAGAAACAAAGACATGTGAATGTTATTTGGCCATATATGAAGCTAGACATGAAGGAAGAAAAGAGAGAGTTAGGTATTTTGTGGGGCAAAGAAGCCACATTTTGGAAGATCTTCTGATGTAGGAGTAAGATTTTCAAGAGGCTAGGCACCCATTGCTGGCTTTATTAATTCTAAACCAAATTTAAGGAAATGGCCCAAAAGTATTAATCATTCTAAAATGCATGTCATATCGAGTCATATCAAAAACAATCTGTTTTGTTGTTTCATAAATCTGAAAAAGTTACAGTTTCCAACGGATACCTAGTTCATGGTATTTATCAGTCATGGATTCTCAAGGTGTGTAGCAGATATTAGAGATAAGGGCATTAACTATGTTGACATAGAGTGTTCATGTACTTCATGTGAGCTTTAAGTGTCAAACATAAGTTTTTAAAATCTCCACTGTCCCCTCTCCCAATCCTCTCCTCTGTCTATTCTTGTGGGCAGAGCTGAGGGCTGGTGGTGATTGGCCATCGTTGGGGGGTGGTAATAACATTGGTGGGAGTGGGAGGAGAGCGTTGGGGAGACTTAATATCAGTGTTTAAAGCTGGAAGAATGGTTCCAAATTTACCCAAAATTGGGGCTCATGTGCAAGCACATCCGTGGTCTGGTCTGCAAGACAGAGCAAAAGCATGTAAGCATTTAAAGCCCATTCTAAACACCAAGTGCTTTTCAGCCTATAAAAGAACCTTACTCATTTGCTCCTACACTGAACTGTTTCCCTTTCGGATGGGCACTGACATTAGAATTGATATTTATCTGCTCCTACACAGTAGTTTTTTTTTTTCATTTTTCAATTTTACAAAGATTATAAATACAATTTACTTAAAAGAATAAGGTATTCTAAGACCAAAATTTTTATTTATTACTCATTTTTTTAATAGAATAAGGTTCTTTAAGGAGATTTAGACCAAAGCTTAATATTATTCACATATTTATATTTATATAGAGATCAGCGAATTAAAAAGTTTATTTAAATATTAATTTTTTAAAATTTTAATTAAGCATTAAGACTTTTGTAAATCAACATCTAAATTTAAAATATTTTTTTGTTCATATTTTATTGAAGTAACTAACAAAACATATGAATTTGGATGGGCTAAGTAACGGCTCCTCGGGACGCGATACTTACACAAACTCCCTCTATTAACATTTTGTTGACTTATGACATGTTTTGATATCTCATATTGTAAAATTGTGAATATGAAAAAGTCTCCTTAAGTTTTAAAAAGAAGATTTCTTTGGCTTCGTATTGTAGATATCATGAGTTGTTTGACTTCTCAAACAGTCATGATGGATGTTTGGTGGATGACTTTTTCAATAGCTTGTTGAGCACAATCAACCATTGACGAAAACA
>JANVCQ010000006.1:29656834-29670195 GCA_025531925.1 Erythroxylum plowmanianum | reverse complement strand
GGAGAGCCACATAAACTGAGCATCAAAAATGGACCTATTACGCCAGCCCCAGATGAGTCAGCATGTGGCACCAAATAAAGTCGACCAATCCTGTCCAAACACTCGGTGGTGTTGTTGAAGATTGGTAAGAAGCCACTGGCGAGCTGGCATGATGAAAAAAGCACTATTAACAAGATGTGGAGGGAAGGCGTCCCACATTTGTCAGGCTTTGACGCAATCTCGCACGGTGTGTTGCGAGGATTCTTCGAGATCGCAGTGAGGGCAAGTTCCATTTGTAGTGAGGTGTCGCCTGGCGAGGAGATCGTCTTGAGCGAGGAGCCAGAGAAATGATCGAATACGTTGTGGTCCAGGCCAGGTCCATATTGTCTTCCAAAATTTAATACCTACAGTGTCCTCTTGATCCATTATCATGGAGTAGGTGGAAGCGATGGTGAATTGTCCGGAATCGGACAGGCCCCAAACTAATTTGTCCGGCCCTAAGTATTGTTTCGATGGAAAGGTTCTTGCGATCGATCGATATTTATCAAGACAATTCTCTATTTCATGTCCATAATTCCTGTAGAAGTGCTCATTTTTATTTTCCTTTTTGAGGGATTTAAAATATTCTTACTTCGAGTATAACTCAAAATATGATTTAGAGAGTCGTTGAAAGATGGCAAAATGATGTTAACAACTTGTAGACCCCTGTGAGATCGTCTTCCGCACATTTCTTTTTGATTTGAATTCGCTTGTCTATTGCACTTTCATCCTTCATCTAATTCTATCTTCTCCCCTACGAGACAATCATCTAAATATTTCTTATATTTGCATCCTCTTATATATTTTACTTAAAGATACGTGAATTATCCATTAATGGTGACTTTCGTATTGACAAATTTTGCTACAAGTCTTTTTCAAAGGTAACTGCTCCGATTATCAACTTTAGATTTGAAATCGGAGCGGTTTCTACAATGAATCTCTAAGTAGTAAGTATAATGATTATGGCTTTTTTCAAACTTTTTTATCACATAAAAAAAAAAGATAAAAGAATCTTTAGGCCTATATTTATTTTTGGGAAAAAGCCATTTTAAACGTCTAAAAAATAGACATTAACCCCTTTGAAATGGTTCCTTGACAGCTCCACAAGTATGGAGGAAATTAAAAGCTGTATACTTGAAATTCTATGCAAATCCCTCATAAATTAACGTCTAAATTAGGCAACTTGAATTTTGGTAGGGTGGCTGAGTCAATATTTTTAAGGTGAAAGGGGTATCGGAACATAATTAGGTCAATACTATAAGAGGCCTAAGATTCTAATTGATGATGTTCAAAGTATTTTTAGGTGGTACACTCCTCATGCGTTAGGCAACAATGTCAAGAGAAGATGTAAATGGTCACTGCTGGCTTTACTCCAATTCTAACCCATACACAATGTTTTGTCCATAGGCATACATGTTGAAGTCATTATCAGATTTAAATGGAATAATGGGTATTTTTGCGATGTTAACTGGGGCTAATGTCGGTTCTTGAAATTTTAGGAATAGAATAACTATTGCTTATCATACTCCAACTAAAGTTGTATAATTATATTTTGTATTTATGTTGGAGAGAGTCCAAAATTTCTTGTTCTGAGCTGGGCCGGCCCAAGGAAAAGTGGGACCCGATCTTGGATTCGTGAAAAAGTACAATTACTTGGGGTTTCCAAAGTTGAGCCGACAAATGATCCCCTTAGGAAACAGCTTTAATTTATTTATTTATATTTGTTGAAGAATGAATGTGCTTAAATTGCTCCCAACAATTCCTTTGAATGCTAATAATATAACTTCCTTTGGGGGATGGGATGGTGTGGCTGGCATCATTGGAATGGTATTTTGTATCGCAAGCCTCCAATCACATCAATTCAGATATAAATCTTGTCTCTTCCTATTGCTTGGACAAAAGAGACAACAACATTTTTGTGTAATAAGAAGATAACAAACACCCTCTGGCATCTTTTCTTTCTCCAGGTTGCAATTGCCCGGGACAGGAGCTTGATGTGAAAACATCACTACTCAGCGATGAATTCTCTTTGTGGGATGATAGGGCCTATCAAGAATGAGAACTCACGAACAAAAATGGAACCCCCGACATCTCCCAACGAGTCCTCCATTTCTGAGCCCAAGAAGCCTACTCAATCTTCTGATATGGAACAAACCACCCTAACCGCACCTACCCTCAATTTCCCTCCAATAAAATTCGAGATGGAAGGAGATGCTGAATCAGACAACTCTGTGTGGGAGACTTTCTTCACCGACCATCTAGAAGGTGATTTCATGATCTCATCTCCGGTGAGGAACGCGCCATCTCCAGAAGCTTCCAACTTCAGTTACAATTACATTCATAATTCAATGCAAGGGCACGGTCTCTCTGGTTGCTCACCTCCTCGTCAATCGTCCCAGTTGGGGTCTTTTAGCAGCACCAGCAACAAAGGGAAAGGTATAAGTCCACTGCATAAGGTATTTAACTCTCCTAATAACCAATATATGCAGTTTGAGAGCATTGAGAGCCTTTCTTTGCCCGCTATGGACGAGTTCTTGGATGATTATCAAGGAGAAGAGTATGGAGGGTATCAGCAAATACAGATGTCAGGTAGTGGACAAGGAAGTTCGACGCAATTGTTTGATATGTCAACCACAGTTCCTTATTGCATGGCAATGCCAAATTCGTCGAGATTTTGTGGTTCAGTGAGCGAAACGTCTTGTGCAGGTTCTCAGCTGACACAAGACAACAGGGATATTTATCAGATGAGTTCTATTGGAAGCACTCAGCTTTCGCAACATTTGCAGCGAGAACTCCAAAAGGAAAAGCAACAGCTACAACAGTCACTGCAGCCAGCAACAACACCATCATCTCAATCACAAGCACAGAATATGGGTGGTCATAGCTTGATGGTTCCTCTTCCTATTGGTTCTGACCAGGTGATCACTTGAAAACTCAATCTCTCTCTATCCACCTCCACGGACGTTTCAATTATATCGTCCATAAAAGTATTCAAATTTGAGGTTGACATCAGTATGTGCTGTCTTCTTCAGGAGCATGATAGCGGACTTCAACTAGTTCACCTCCTTCTTGCTTGCGCCGAAGCAGTGGCTAAGGAGGACTACATGTTAGCAACAAAATACCTTCACCACCTCAACAGAGTTGCCTCACCTCTTGGCGATTCGATGCAAAGAGTTGTATCTTGCTTCACTGACGCTCTAAGTGCTAGGCTTGCAGGAACTCTTACCACGAAGCCTAGTACTTTCACTCCAAAACCATTCTGTCCGTTTCCTCCCAATTCAATGGAAATTCATAAAATTTACCAAATTCTTTATCAAGCTTGTCCGTATATAAAGTTTGCACATTTTACAGCAAATCAAGCCATCTTCGAGGCCTTCGAATCAGAAGAGCGTGTTCATGTAATTGACTTGGACATTCTTCAAGGCTATCAGTGGCCAGCTTTCATGCAAGCCCTTGCAGCTAGACCAGGTGGTGCTCCATTTCTCCGAATAACCGGAGTTGCTTCCTCTATGGACAGTGTTAGCGAGACCGGTCGGTGCTTAACAGAACTAGCACACTCTCTTCAGGTCCCTTTTGAATTCCATCCTGTAGCCGAAGAACTAGAGAACCTTAAACCCCACATGTTCAACAGAAGGGTTGGTGAAGCTCTGGCCGTCAACTCCATTAACAGGCTCCACCGAGTCCCGGGAAACAGTCTAGGAAACTTGTTGGCAATGATCAGAGACCAAGCCCCAAATATAATAACGCTAGTAGAACAAGAAGCAAGCCACAATGGACCCTACTTTTTAGGTAGATTCCTGGAAGCACTGCACTACTACTCAGCAATATTCGACTCATTGGACGCAACATTTCCACCAGATTCAGCGCAGAGAGCGAAGGTGGAACAGTACATATTCGCCCCGGTGATTAGGAACATAGTGGCGTGTGAAGGAGCAGAGAGGAGCGAGAGGCATGAGAAGCTAGAGAAGTGGAGGAAGCTAATGGAAGGAAAAGGGTTTAAAGGTGTGCCACTGAGTGCAAATGCAGTGACTCAGTCCAAGATACTATTAGGATTGTACTCGTGTGATGGGTACAGATTGACGGAGGATAAAGGTAGTTTGCTCTTGGGTTGGGAAGATAGAGCCATTATTGCTGCTTCCGCATGGCGATGCTAAGCTCATGTTTCTCATTCCTCCCACTTCACCTCACCATACGTATGTACCATTTCCCTTACACCTTTCTTTTCTATTTCCTCTAATGTTGATAAATTATATATCGGATTTTTCATTTAGAATTAATTTGGTCTTTTTACTTGGAAATTTTCATTATTTTAGGAGGAGCTGCTTCCCAGATCTTTCTCATACGTTATGATAAGACAACAACGACGGAGATGCTTGTCTTAATTTTTATTAAATTTCTTCAGGAAAATATATCTACAATTCGCTAGGTAGATATTCTTCATTTGCCTTCAAATTTATGTTCTATTGTTTCTATAGGGAATGATCATACAGAGATAGACAATGTTCCTTATATGTTATAGAATAACTATCCTAAGTTCACTTTTACAATATAGAATTTTTTTTTGTCATCGTTAGTTTATTTTCACACTAATAAGCAAGATTTAAATTTTCTTTTTTTATTAAAATTTGTATCTTAAAAAAATATTTAAACGAATTAATGAATCTAAATCCTTAAATTAATATACTAAAATAACAAGACATCACTTGTTTTTAAATATTAAGATGTGATTTCAATTTAGGGACTCAATCACATAATCATTATTTAGCAGTTATTAAAGGTTATTATTTTATTTTATTAATATAATATATTTTACTATTAATAATTATTAATGACCAAATAATAAGATATAAGTGAAGGATCTCTCCTAAAAAAATTCCGATAGTTCTCTTAAATTTTTTAATTCTTGCCTCTTGTAGTTTGTCTAAGAGGTAACTTATTATTATTATTAGCTTTTCAAAATCTAATTTGAATTTGCGTTAAATCTACCACCAACATTTTGGTCTTTGCCTCCAAAGCGCCAACATTTGTGAATACCCTCATGCTTTACTTCTCTCACAGCTTGAGCAAGAGGAAGGACCTTGATGGATGCTTAAGAAGCTTGGTTGGGTGAGCGTGACTTAAGGCTGTAGGAGCCCTTTTAGGCTTCGGTTGAGCCTGTATATTTTGGGACAGAATTTTCTGTCTAATTTTATGATGTCTTATTCTGTCCTATAAATCTCAGTCATTTATTTATGCGGGTCCCGCATTCATTAATGCAAGACCCACATAAAACTTACATAAATGAATGACTGAGATTCATGGGACAGAATAAGACACCATAAAATTAGATAGAAGATTTGGACTCGTATATTTTCACCTGTATATTTTGGTACATATGACATAGAATAAATGTAGACTGAAATTTTGAACCAACCCAAACAATTTGAATCAGCCCATGACTTGGAGCCTAGACCCAACTTACTATATTTTCACCTGTTGGTACATGTGACACAGAAAAGGGATAGATCGAAACCATTGTTATTGTACTTATTACTAAAATATGGAATTCACACTAAACAATTTTTAATATGAAACAGAAAATTATTGTTTCTATAAATTAATCAATAAAGCTTAATTGCAATCAACTAAATTATTTACATTGTATTTTAGGTAGAAATTTGATAACCGTACCGAATTAATATAAACTATGATTACTAATATATTATTAGCATCTAAAACTCCTATAATTTTAAAGTACAACAATATTGACAGAAGTGCTCTTGATGAATTAAAAAACGCATGCAAAACTAAGTCTAAAGTACAACAATATTTATAGAAGTCTAATACTTCTACACTTTTAACACGTGATATGTATACATAACACGTTCCAACAATTGAATTGTTTAAAATCATACTTGGTACAAAGTCAATGCACCTTAGATGCTTATTTATACATAAAATATTACAGAGTACTTTTGGTAGAATGCCAATCAGTTCATAACATTAACACGGGCGTACATATAGATAAAAGGCCCCTAACCAAACATGGGGAGCACAAAGTTGTCTCCAAGTCCATCGTCAATGCTTCGTTTCATTTGAAGAGGACAACTAGTCGTCCTCAATACACAATGCTTGAACGATTCTTATTTTGTAGAATTTGAGAACAATAATAAGTAGGGAAGTGTTAAAAGTAATCCTAATTTAAGATCAACTGTCCATGTTTAAAATAAAAAGAATGAAGACATCAACTTAACTATAATGCGCATGTCTGTTGGAGAGATTACAAATAAATAGTTTTGAAAGCTCTAGTCGAGAATCTCACCTGATTCTTTACGTGTATTCCCTCCTTGATGCACAGGGGCCGAAATTAGTAAGCCTTGATTCTGCCTCCACGATATTGATTTGTTTACTCAAATTCAGCAAAAGTGGGAACTAGAACTCCCGGATTTATATAAATGTAACAGTCTTCACAACATCTTTTCTCGAACTGCAGTAGGATTGAAGGTGACCTTCATCCATTGTGCCAATACCAGACAGTTTGACACCGAATGCTGCTAACCTGCGGATATCACGGGGAATGGGGGATTGCCAAAGACCATCCCACCAAGCTGGAGGGAGAAGAGGTGTGAAAGCACATTGATTTGACTGTTTCGTACAACTCAAAGGACCGGCAAATCTGTTCCAAATGTGTCCCCAACCAATCTGTAACTTCAAACCATCTGCTAATAAATTACTTTGGAAGCTGCTTAAGAAGGAGAAACTAGAACCTGTAGAGTTCTCCTCTGAAAGAACATAAATGTTAGATGCTATGGTAACATTGTAAAGAACATGCAAAAATGTAGGATCGAAGCAAATATTACCAAGGTGGTTTGCCGCAGCCAGTGCTGCTATTAACTGAGCATAGGTAGTTCCCACACGCCTATGCGCCCCAGAAACAACAGCATGTTTTGCACGTGATGCAAGAAAGAAATCTACAAATGCAACCCATCGGGGTGCAGGGCCCCAATCCTTCACTCGAAATGCCAGATTATTGTTAACTCCACCAGAGATATTTCCTTTGTAATTTTTATAATCAAACAGAATAACCTGAAAGAATGCAACTGATTCTTAATCAACGAGCAATTGTGAACTTTTTGAAGATCCTACCTCAAGATTTTGGATTTAAATTTATTCGAAGCAAATTTTCAAATAGATGAGATAAAACAATAGAACCCATAGTTTTCTAGTGGAAAATTTATGTTGAGTTACTGCAACTTAACAATTTAGCAAAGCGCAAGGCAGATTGAGAATTGTCATGTTTTCAATTATTTTTAGCTTTGCGCTCTACTCCAAGTAAAGATTCGCTTAATTTTTATTTGCACATATAAGGAAAATTCCCAAAACACCATTCAACATGATTTCACAGGGATATTTGATACCTCTGCAAACCCACTCATGTCCGAGATTACACTTTTGACAAAAGAGGGAGTATCTGAAACCAAAACCACCCTAGGTCTCGGCTTCTGGTGTAGGTTGGTCAGAGCTTTTCTGATGCAGTTCAATGCTGCCCGTGTAGCTCTCACAGACCTGAATTCAATATAAGACATAAGAACGCATATTGCTAATGAGTTCAAGTCGGACTCTCATGGTTCTTGATTTCGTAAGTAACTCAAGTAGTCCCTACTCCTTGTTGATATAAAATATCACTGAATTATGTCTTCAAATATGTGAGCACAGTTACGTTATATTATCTTCCTACTAGGGCTAGTTAAACTGTCCTCGGAATACCTGTTCATGAGCATCCGCATGTGTAAGGTGACATCAGGGTCTGCTTTACCAGCAATAACCCACTCAACTGCTGCTTTGACATCTTCTGAAGGGGATATTAGAGTTCTCATCAGCTCCCCAAATACATTCGGTCGAGAATGAAGAAACTCTGGGGGTCCAAAGACATCAGAAGCAGCATCCCTTACCTCATGGTGAACATTCTTCAAGAAAAATTGACTAGCCACAGCATCTGTGGTATTCTGAAACCTGCATTCATTCATCCTATTAGCGCAGTCGAGTTACATAAACAATATCCAAAAAGTTTGAAATGGTACCATATGATAGGTTGCTTCCATTTCATCCAATTGCTACAAAGGACATTTGATTTAGTTGGCTTCTCAAAATCATCTATCCTCATAACCAGATGCCTTCCGAACTTGTTGAGGCACCCATTTAGTCTCCAGAGATGCTTGACTTCCTTCAAAGTGAAGGTATGGTTGGAGTAAGATATGTAATCACCAAAAGGATACTTACCCCTGTAGAAAACACCAAGCAGATAGCAAAGTTAAATGAAGCTTATATTGAAGGAAGTTGGTTGCTTGTTTTATCTTGATGAGAAACAGAAAGGCTTGATAGAGAGAGAACCAATATGCCTGGATTGGCCAACAATCAAGGAACGATTCAACATTAAACTCAAAGCTGCAGCATTCAGGATCTTGTACATTTCATTCCCAAAACCTGCTTCGGATGCTTTCCCCAGGACAAACCCATGCCGGCAAAACTGGTCAGGAGGCAGATGTCGCACTCTTGAAGCACCTGAAACGGAACCAACAATGTATTGTAAAAACAATGCAAAAACATGTCATGTTTTTAAAGAGAAAGTGCTTTTGGTAATAGAGTACCATGTAAATGGAAGTGACGTTGGATTAGTTTCCTGATGCGAAGACTCGCCTTCCAAGGTCCATCCTCCGTGAAACTATTCCCCATTTCTTCGACCGTCGCACAACCTTTGGTTGGCCCCCCATTTCTAGGCGAAACGGAAACTCTTGGAGGTTGAGAGGAGTTACCGCCTGAACTCTCTTGTACTCCCGCTTCTTCGATTTTCCTCTCGGCTGAAACAGTAGCGTCTGAGGGATCTACAGATCTCAGCGTCAGAAGTAGCAAGCCAGAGGCAGTAAACAACACAACTACGATTAGAAACGATGGTATGGATACTACTCTTCCCCTTCTCCATCCACTGTTTCGCTTCATTTTGAGCATGTTTTATCAGAGATCTGCAAAACGAAGCTCCACTTTATCCTGGCCTCCGTCGGTGGAATTTTTCTTTTTATTTCTTGCTCTCCCTCTAAATCAGCTCTATTATATATACTCAAACACAAATATAAAGAGTGGAGACTTAGGTATTAAATATTAGTATCTATTATAAAAATAATTTCTAATAAAAACGTTGTAATCGAAGTCTTCTCTTTATAACCCAGACTTAAATCAAGCTATGCCTTGCTTCCCTTATCACCAAAAAAAAAGTGAAAAGGTGTGACCAAATCCTTGAAATTGAAACATACCAATCCACCACCACTAGCACGTGTTACAAGAGGTGACATGTAGAGATGGTCACGAGTGGGTCATCAAAATTATTTTATTTTACCTTAATCTCTATTGAGTTCGAAACATTCAACCTATTTTAAATTTGATCAAATTTTGATATGTTTAAAATTACTATTTACTAACATATAAAATAGCATCGTTTTATTTTATATGTTAAAAAATTATCTAATCCAAAAATTATATTAAAAATATTTGAATTTAATCTAAAAATTAGATTAAGTTAACTTCAATTGATTCTATTAATTTCAAATTGAATCTTATCATACCAAAATCAACTTCTTTTATCATCCTTAAGGATAAGATATTTATTGATTCTTTTGAAAAAGATGGTCCTAATAATGAATTGAGACTCAGTTTAGCAATCAACAGATTGCATTAACTATTAACTAATTCTATCAACGGTTAGTTAACAGCAAATTAATGTAGCTAATTTGACCGGTAAATAATATCAGCTGTTTATTTAAAGATGTTTGATAAAATTAACTACTTAATATTAGTTATTTATTACAAAATGACTTATGAAGACATGATTTTAAAAAAATGAGTTATTTGTAATAACTTTGGGTACAATTGCCTTTTCATCCTTAGTTTTTCTACCAAAAACACTTCTCATATGAGCATTTTCAAAAACAACATATTGGGTTTAATCCTTCAATCTAATAAACTGATTATCAATCATGATTATCAATGGTTTAACATGGTCAAACAATCAAATATCTCTCAATCTGTCAAAAATAGCTTATCAGCTATTTACTACACAAGACTTAGGTCCCTTTAAAAGTTTTTAAATTTAAATCATTAAAATTTTAGTTGTAATTAAAAAAGCTATAATTTACTTTTAACTCTAAAAAATTTTTAATTAGGAATGGGAAATTTGTACATATTATTTAATTTTAAATTATTAATTTATTAAATAATATATTTAAATTACATTATTTATAAAATTTACTAATATATAAGAAAACTTTATTGAGTAAAGCCATCGAAAGCCACCCTCACTTCTTAAAGGGTTGCCGTATACAGTGGCATTAATCATTTAAAAATCTGAATAGAACAATAGTCAGTCGAACAAACTTGATTTATACCAAATGCAAAAGAACTTAAATTCTCAAATCTGCATTGACGCACGCAAGGCAGGTGTGGATACATTTATTAAAGGAAATACCATGGAATACATGACAGCCAAAGACATTCACGATCCTAACCTAATGGCGTAAAAGTGTCCGAACTTAAGACTGAACAGAATTCTGGGAATGAATCTTCTTCGGTGGATGATAATGAGATTGTAGGTGCACAAATTGTTAATAATGAAAATTTAGATAAATAGGCAATGGATACTCTAGATATTAAACACGGAAATTCAATATAACATTTAGACAATTCTCTCCCTTAAACCAACTTAACAATCACAAAGATATAACTTCTCCCCAAAGTTCACAATCAATGAAAGAAGAGCTAAGCGATGAATTGACTTACTAAATAATGATCCAACAAGTAACATGTTGCTAAGACAACCAAATAATAACAGACTTTTTGAGATAGTAAAAATGTTTCGTGAGCGTACCCCTAATTTTAAAAGAATATTAGCAAAAAAGAAAACCAAAAAGAAGGATATTCCCCTTAATTGATCATTCTGGTATGGAATATAAGAGGGTTAAATGGGCCTCTCAAGCAATTAATAGTGAGAGAATTAGTAATAAATAGGAAGTTAATTTTGGTAGGCCTTCTTAAGACAAAATTAAAGGCTCCACATATTTAGAACAGACTGTCCTTTTTTGGGTGTTCAGTAGAAGACAATTACTAATTATATACATCATTATATTAGTTGGATTATCTACTTTTCAGAACATATAGAGTGACTCATTTAAGTCTGGTGAAGCTCAAGATGGCTCAAGCAGATAATTTGGTAAGTTGAATAAGAGTAGTTTTTATTACAAACAACAAACAATTCCTACAATCAATTGATGCACTATATTTTGAGGTTTCTGCTTATGTAATTAGATTAAGTGGCTCGGTTTAATGATGTTTTCTAGTTTTTGTTAGTAGTAATACAAGTCCTATTTAAAAAAACATTTTAAACTTGTGAATCTGCAGGTCATACTAATAAGTAACTCTCAAACACTTGAAACCAAGTTTTACCAATTTCTATACAAGTACTTGCACAAGAATTGAAAATCTTTACTACAGTAAATTTGAAAGGCACCATCAACATTGACGAATCCTATGTCATCGAGTAAAGAGGGGATGAGACTTTAGAACGAGGGGATAAGATCCTCTATTTCATTTCTCCAATTTTTACCCTGTGTGGAAGTATCTTATTAACAAAATTTTCTCTCTCATCCGACATAGGATAGGAATTGGAAAAATGATACAGAGGATCTCATTCTTAAAAGGAGACCCTCTAGGGATTTTATTCCCTTTAAAACACAGGATCTATTCATATCAAATCATCAAGAGTAAAATAAATGCGGAAGCATACCTGAACCCATTGTGAAATTTACATTGGAGTTTTGAGATTTTGTCTTCTAAATTAGAACGTAGCCCTTTTTTCTAAAGTTTTTCTTAACTCTCTGTTTTCTCTCTGATGATGAGATTTCAGACAATAATTGAGCGTACGTTTAATTTGGGAACCATAACTATTTATGTTAGGATAAAACCTAATCTAATTTATAGTTTGGCCCATCATAAAATTAGAAATTATAAATCCGGTCTCTACACATATAGAGCCCACACTTAAAATAGATGTATGAAGCCCAAAACACCATAAACATATTAGACCACTTTAATTAATTAGGCTAAACTTTATATGATAGCCTTTATATACAATTATATACATATAAGCCCACATGTTTAATTAAAAATCCTTACAATCTTCCACTTGGGCTCTATGTGTTACCTTAAAATTGTATATTAACCTTATGAGTACTCAGAATTGTGCTATCATTACTGTATACATCCCCAGACAATCTGGTCCATCAATCATACCAGCATAGGATCAAAGCGTCTTTCGCTACAATTAACATAGCTAGAACGATCAATGGTCACATATGCTGATATAACCAAATGACATGGATCAAGCACGGATGTGTAGCATGGAAATTATAAGCAGCGTGATCTTAGCATGCTTATTTCCAACTGGTCCAACCTTATACTTTAGTGAGGTCAGTTTTAAATAAGTTCAGAGACAAAATAAACTAAATATCTTAAAGCTGAAAATAACCTCGAACAACTTAAGCAAAAGTTGTATCCAAAATGATAGTGAAAAATGTCTAATCCGAAAAGCATCTACAATACAAACTCCCACTGAAACTATATATCCTGAAAAATGCAACACCCATATGAGCAGTGCGCTCATGAAAGACCTTAGGTGGCACTCATTTAATAAACGGATCCACAATCATGGAGTTTGATCCAATATGTTGTATAAACAATTGTCCACTCTGAACTCTCTCTTTAACAATTAGGAACGTGATGTCAATGTGTTTCGACTTTGTCGAGCTCCTATCGTTATTGGAATATAGCACTGCAGAGTTATTGTCACAAAATAACTTAAGTAGTCTTTCAATAAAGTCCACAATGCGCAGCCCAGTGACAAAGTTTCGCAGCCATATCCCGTGGTTGGATGTCTCATAACACACTATAAACTCCGCTGCTGTGATGGAAGAAGCTATAAGTCTCTGCTTAGCATTCTTCTAGGAAATAGCTCATCTAGCAAGCATGTAGATATAGTCCAAAGTGGATCTCCTACTATCTTGGCATCCACCAAAATCGGAATCAGAATAACCAATGATCTCCAGCTTATCCAATTTCCTGTATGTGAGTATATAATCTTTCGTTCTCTGCAAGTACCACATTCCCTGTTTGATTGATTTCCAGTGATCCAATCCCGGGTTACTTAAATATCTCCCTAGCATTCCAACAACGTACGCAATATCCGGACGCGTACAAACCTGAGCATACATTAGACTTCCTACAGCCGAAGCATAAGGAATCTTCTGCATTTCCTTAGCTTC
>JANVCQ010000006.1:29645735-29656734 GCA_025531925.1 Erythroxylum plowmanianum | reverse complement strand
GGAAGTTGATTGGATCATCTTCCACCATACCAATGTCAACTTCATGTTCTTGAAGAAATACAACATAATCATCTGGAGTTGCACTTCTCCTCTCTCTAATGGATCTCCTTAATGGCATAGGTTCTTGAGGTTGTAGAGTTTGTTCTTCTGGAATGAAAGGATTAAGGACTTTGTTTCTGAAAAGAGGAGTTTCTATGACATTGTCTTGATTTGGAATTGCTTCTTGAACAATGTCAAGAATGGAAACCTGACCCTGATCATTGTCAATAGCAATTAGAGGAATTTCAACATGTTCCTCTTCAAAAACAAAGTCTTTAATCCTTTCTCCCCCCGCAAACTCAACATCCTTAAAAAATCGGGCATTTTCCATTTCAAAAATTACCTTAGTAGTGGGATTATAAAACTTGTAAACTGATAGTCCTTCAGTCCAGTTTCTTTTCATTTGGCCTATCAGGCCTTGCCTTAGCTGAACATCCCCAAATATGAAAGTGCTTTAAACTAGGCTTCTTGCCCTTCCAAAGCTCATAAGGGGTCTTATCAGTTGCTTTAGTTGGAACTCTATTGAGTATATATGCTGCGGTCTTTAGTGCTTCTCCCCAGAGTGATTTTGGCAAGGTAGAATGACTAATCATACTCCTCACCATATCCTTAAGTGTTCTGTTTCGTCTTTCAGCAACACCATTCATGCTAGGCGAACCTAGCATAGTATACTGTGGGACAATATCGCATTCCTCTAGGAATTTAGCAAACGGTCCTGGACATTGTTCACCTAATCCGTCATATCTATCGTAGTACTTGCCACCACAGTCAGATCTGACACTTTTAATCCTTTTGTTGAGTTGGTTCTCAACTTCAACCTTAAAGTTTTTGAACACGTCCAAAGACTGTGATTTGTCATGAATGAGATAAAGGTAACCATATCGTGAGAAGTCGTCTATGAACGTTATAAAATACGGTTGACCATTCCAAGATGCTATAGGGAATGGCCCACAAATATCCGTATGAATAAGGTCTAAGACGTCTGAAGCCCTATTGGCACTCAATCTCCTGAAATTTGTTTGTTTCCCCTTAATGCAATTAACACAAGTAGCAAAATCTGTAAAATCAAGGGGATCGAGAATTCTTTTGGACACAAGTCTCTCAATTCTCCTTTCGGAGATGTGACCTAATCTCTTGTGCTACAACGAGGCAGAATTCTCTTCGGTTAATTTGTCCTTTAAACTTCGTGTACCCACATGCAAGACTTCAATAAATGAAGCATTAATGTCAAGCATATATACATTATCGTAACCTGATAAAGAACCGATACCAACCAAATTTGAATCTTGAAAGAGACTAAATATTCTATTTCCAAATGAACAACAATAACCATATTTGTCCAAAGCAGAAATAGAAATCAAATTCCGTCTAAAAGATGGTACAACGAAAGTCTCAACTAAGTCCAAATAAAATTCAGTTGATAACAATAATCTAAAAGTCCCTATTGCTTCGACTTCTACCGACTTGCAGTCTCCTACGTAGGTGTATCTTTCACCATCACTTGGTTTTTGGTAACTCAGGCAACCCTGCATAGACACACTGATGTGAATTGTTGCACCAGAATCTAACCACCAGGTGTGTCCAGGTACTGAAGTCAAATTAATTCCAGAACAAACTAAAGTAAGAAGCATACCTTTCTTTGCACGCCATGTGTGATAATTGGTACACTACTTCTTTACATAACCTTCAGCGTCACAAAAGAAACAACCTCTTGGTTTTTCTTCCTTATGTTGTTTCTTTTGTGTTGCTGGAACTGCAGCTTCCTTAGTTTTCTTTCTTTTGTTTCTTTTGTCCTTAGTGTGGCTAAGTGAGCACTTTCTGCTTTATCATGCTTCAACCTTTCCTCTTCCTAGACATAGTGTGAGATAAGTTCATTAAGAGACCATGTCTCCTTCTGACAGTTATAACTCACTTTGAATTGACTGTACTGTGCCAGAAAAGATATCAAAACCAAATGCACTAACAAGTCTTCGGATAGTTCCAACTTTAGTGCTTTCAATTTTGAAGCAATGTGAGACATTTTCATAATGTACTCCCTTATGTTTCCTTTTCCTTCATACCTCATTGAGATAAGCTTTGCCAAAAGTGTACTTGTTTTAGCCTTTTCATTTTTGACAAATCTTTTCTCAAGATCCTCAAGGAAACCCTTAGCCGTAGTAATCTGATCAGACATAGTGCCCCAAAAAGCTTCTGGAATGGTACGTTTCATGATCATCAAGCTCATACGATTTGATCTTTTCCACTTATCCATCTACCTCTTTTGATCAGAGGTACTCTCACTAGTAAGTGGATCAGGTTGATCGACTTGTAAAGCAAGATTCAAGTCCATGACTCCGAGAACAATCAAAACATTCTCCTTCCATGACTTAAAATTAGTGCCATTAAGCATAGGAATTGAATTAACACTAGCAGAGATATTTGAAGCAGAACTAGGAACTGAACAAAGAACAAACACAAACAAAATCTAATTACTCACCTAATAACACTATAATATGCCAAATTAATTATATACAGATAATGGTAGGGCCTCATCACAAGATACTGTGCACAACATTAATATTTAGTCTTTGGACAAAAATACTAACTTGTAAGTAGTACCTTGGTGTAGTGATCAAATACTGGCAATAAGGCATGTCAAACAATAAACCTTTCTTTGGACCGATTTAATGTTCACATATTATACTAAATAATTGCCACGCATTTACCACCACAAGTGTATATGCAATTCGGGTCAAATATAAACTTTCCTTTGGGCCAGTCCATATTTGCATGAATAACATACACACAAAACTTTTTAACATTCTAAGTTAAATTAATTTCACAAGAGAGGTTGCTTTGGCAACATGTTGCTTCAATTCATTTAATTTAAAATGCTATGTATTTCTTTAAAATACCAAAAACTGAAATTAATACCAAATTTTATATAAGCTGTATGAAAGTATCATAGCTCTAATTTCTTGATGTTATGACACTGACAATCCTGTCAGCTCAAATCAAAAATTGGGTCAAAATTTTACAAATCAAACCAGAAATTATAAATTTTGGACCCAAAACTCACTCCTCATAATATTAAATTGAAACATGTAAAACTTTCCGATCATTAATGTATAAAACTAAATAAATCCATAACAACCATCGTCACTTTATTACAAAACAATAAGAACTTTATTGGTTATTGGCTTTGAAAAGTCTTTGAATATCCAACGGGGAATGATTTAGTCTTTATCCAATAAGCAGGTAAATTTCTAATCTTTCCTTATCCAAGGTCAATCCTTTAACATCATCGTGACTATTAACAAAATGGAAACAACTTTATTGTTCATTAAATAAAGACAAGACTTTTGAAAGCAACCTTCTGCAAATTCAATCCAACACAGCTCCTCCCTTCTTTTATCAATCAATGTTAAAACAAAACAGCCATAAACGTTCTTCAAAAGTTTAGAGTTATCGTCGAATACATATACGAAAAATAAGACCACCACCGAAATATAATCGTATATGCAGTAACCAAATCGACAGAAAAGAATTGAAAGAAACTCCGAAAGCAAAAAAGAAATCTAAATAATCATTCTTGATGACCTAATTATGAACTTGCTTTGATACCACTTGTAAGATTTTAATCTCTTTAAAATACAGGGTTCTGATACCACTTGTAGGGATTTTATTCCCTTTAAAACACAAGATTTGTTCATATCAAATCATCAAGAATAAAATAAACGCGGAAGCATACCTAAATCCATTGTGAAATCTACACTGAAGTTTTGCGGTTTTGTCTTCCAAATTAGAACGTAGCCCTTTTTTCTAGAGTTCTCCGTAACTCTGTTTTCTCTTTGATGATGAGATTTCAGATAAGAATTGAGCGTATGTTTAATTTTGGGACCATAACCATTTATATTAGGGTAAAACCTAATCTAATTTCTAGTTTAGCCCATCATAAAACTAGCAATTATAAACCCAGTCTCTACACATATAAAGCCCACACTTAAAATAGATGCATGAAGTCCAAAACACCATAAACATATTAGACCACTTAAATTAATTGGGCTAAACTTTATGTGATAGCCTTTATATACAATTATACACATATAAGCCCACATGTTTAATTAAAAATCCTTATAGACCCTACTTACTCTGTTTCTTTACTATCGTTATTTTTACACATTATTATTCAACAAACTCAACCCCTCTACGATATTCACAATAGAGTGTAATACCACAAGAAGTACTTACGTTGTTGATAGATCTTGCTGACGTTTTTTTTAAATATCTTGATATAAACAAATGACTAAAGAAAACTTTTCTTAATCAAGAGAAATTTTAAGAAAATAAATTAATAATCCTAATTAGAAATAAAGTTAGATGATTGATTTATAAAATAAAAAAGGTATTAAGTACTCAATTTTATTTGTCTAAGTGGTTATTTAAGACTGAAAAGAGTTTACCAAATTGAAGATTTTTAAAAGGAAAATATAGGTATGAATTTTTAAAATCATGCTAAAGAAGTAGAATTTTAGAAATAGAAATGTGCAATTGGATGTCTTAAAGTTTGCAAGCCATGAAATAAAATACTTATAATAAAAGGTAGGATTTAAAATAAATATAAAAATATATTTGAATATTTAAAATTTTATATTTTGATTGGGATTTAAAATAAAATAATATAATTGCCTAAACAATGTCATAGAACTTAAAATTAAAGAAAAAAAATTAAATGATGATTTAAGGTTTAAAAGTAAAAAATAATTTAAATTTTGATTGGTTTTTAAAAAAGGAGGCTAGAATGAAGAAAGAGATTAATTTTAATGAATAGACTAAAATCAATAATTAAAAAATCAAATATATTCTACCAGTTAAGCTGTAAAAATATTAGACCATTTAATTTTCTAGTTTGATTTACCTTAATAATCATTGTTATTAAAAATTAATTAATTAATTAATTAATCAATTTTCGTAAACTAACTTATTTTTATAAACCATAATAAACAAATTAGTTTTCAATTGACAGTCTCCTTCTTTAATTAAACTCTAATCTTTTCAATTGGACAAAGATAGCCTTCTTCTTCAATCATATTTTAAGGGAGTACTTGGTTAATGAGTTTAGGAGAATATCAATGGGTAAAAAATGAAAAACGTTTGGTTAGTGATGTATCATTATTGTATGAACTTTTTTTTGATATCTCATTTTTTAGAATTACTTGATACCTCTCACATATAAGAGGAATTATTTTCATTTCTTAGTAATAAGGACGTGTCATGGGCGTGATAGTCTTTGTCATACATGTGCATTTACTTCCTTTTTTCTTTTTTTGCAATTAAATATTATTAAAATATAATTAATTAATTAATTACAATATAACTAATTAAAATATAATTAATTAATTAATTACAAAATAACTAATTAAAATATAATTAATTAATTAATTACAATATAATTCAGTATTTAATTACAATATAATTAATTAATTAATTAAAATATATTTAGTTAATTAATTACAATATAATTAATTAATTATATTTTTCTCTTCTGTAGCAATTAAATATAATTAATTAAAAATATATAAAAGTTTATGTAAAACAAATTTTTATTTCTCAATATTTTAACAAACCAAATAATATCAATGGTAATAGTAATCATTCATTTTTCTTAACTAACCATTATAATTATAATGGTCATATCCATTATCATTTTTCGTTATATTTATTTCCATTCCTATTACCATTCTCCCACGTGAACCAATCGCTACCTTAAGAAATTTTTATTTCTCAATATTTTTAACAAACCAATCACTATCAATGATAATGATAATCATTCATTCATTTTAACTAACCATTATAATTATAATGACTATATTCATTCTCATTCCTCATTGTATCCATTATCATTCCTATTATCATTCCCTCATGTGAACCAATTGCCCCTTAGATTATTCAATTTTATTGACGAGGCACAACCCCTGGTCAGAGGACTCAAGAAATACTAAAATTCAGTGCTTAGGAACAAATCATCCGTCTGAGATCAGGAAAAACAAAGCTAGATTGGAGTGTAAATTCCATGTATGTTGGCTGGTATACACAAGCCTTTTCTCTCTATGGGCACAAAATCTCAAGGCTTGCCTCTTAAAAAACTTACACTTCCAATCTCTCCATGTTTTAACAACCTCAAATAGAATCTATGGTCTAATACCTTTTTATACACAAGATCCTCATGATAGAGACAAGTGTATAGCATACTTGTCTTTTTGTATGACCAATACTATATTGGTTGAACTTTTAAACCTCTTATTTTATCGGTTTAATTTTCGGTTCAATTTTTAAAACATTAAGTAAAATAGAAATTTAAGCTTAAAAATACTAAATTTGTTAGAGAAAAAGGGCTTTATTCGTCCAATTATAAAGAACTAATCACAAATTATGATTTTAAGATTTTTAAACTTATAATGAATAGGGATGGCGACTTATTAGGTTAGATTCTAACTCCTTATATCTTAGACTCGATTAACATTTTTATTTTATCATATTGAGTTTGATCAAGTATGAAATGTTTGATTCAAAACTTTATTCAATCAATTTAGGCTTGAAAAATCTGAAGATGCCAAAAAGTTTAACCTTACTTACTAGCTTCAAAACTATGTACTAATTAATTGTAAATTAAAATAAGCGAAATTGTAACATGTGGACATAAAATAAAGCACAAAAATAAAAAAAAGAACGAACTTAGTTGATTTAAGCCAATTTAATATATATTCAACAATAATATATGTTACAATCATAAATAAACTGAATGCATAAAAAATTGATGTACTTCTTATAATTGATGTTCTTGCTTGGAAAGTTTTGAATTTTAGAGTTCTTCTAAGCTCCCAATTCCAAATTAATGGTGTATTTTTAGAAGGTTAAAAAGAGCTTATGGACCCAAAACTTTGCAAGTGCAAAAAATATATCAATATACTCCCATCAAGCACATTGGTAGTTACTACAAAATCATAAAATTATTATTCACTAATTATTAAACATTAGACCATTATGGGTATTAAATATACCTAGAATATGAAAATTATCTCATATTCACCCATTTGGTCCATGTATTTAACTTGGTATCAAATCCTAATATGATCCAAATATAATATATGAATCATAACAATAGGTCCTCTCTTTTTTTCCCTAACACTTTCCCTTATGAATAAAACTTAATATCGATATATTTACTCTAACTACCATTATTGTTGTTTTTAGCCAGAAAAATAGCAGTTTAATTGTTGCAATACATTCTCAATGGCCTAAAAATGGAATCAACAAGTCTAAGCCTATGTAGGAAACTTTTAGACATACACCATATGATGTAGCCTCAAAATAAAAAATAAACTCAGCCTCTATGGTGGAAACGGTAGTCAAAGACTGCTTAGCACTCTTCTAAGATATGGCTTTACGAGCAAACTTGAAGATATAACCTAACGTTGATTTATGTGAATTAACATATCCATCAATATCTGAATCTAAGTACCTTATCATCTCCAAATTTGGTCCCCTGAAGGTATCTCAACACTTTCTTTACAGCTCTCCAATGATCTAATCTTGGGTTATTCTGATATCTACCTAACATTCCAACAATAATTGCAATCTCATGTCTTATACAAACTTGAGTATATATCAGACTTCCAATTGCAGAAACAGATGAAATGTTTTTCATTTGTTCCCTTTCAAAATCATTTTTTTGGGCATTGGTCCAAATTGAACCTATTGCTTTTTACAATGGGAGCTACACTTGGTGAATAATCTTTCATCTAAAATCTCTCTAAAGAATTATTAATATAGGTTTCTTGAGACAAACCTAAAATGATCTTAATGCCAATGACATAAGACGCATTACCTATATCTTTCATTTCGAAATGCTTAGAGATAAATTATTTTACATCAAGTAACAAAGCCCTTATCGTTGGTTGCAATTAATATATCACCCCCATATGATATAAGAAAACAAAATTTTCTCTTACTAACCTTCTGGTATATACATTGATCCAAGATATTTTGTTCAATACCAAATGATGAGATAACATCATAAAATTTCAAGTTACCCAATGTTGGAAGTCCATCTGTTCATGTTATATATGTAACTCATTTGCTCTTTCCTCCTGTAAAGGAGTCTTCCTTCTTCATCATAGTTAGGGGAGGCTTTCTGATTTGTGTGCATGATTTTCTCATTATCATTAAGATCTTTATATATGATTTATTTAAATAAAATGAATAAGAAAACCGGGAGAAGTAAAGAAAGGATGAGATAAAAGATTTGTTCATGTTTTAAGAATAATGTTTTGGTGTAATATATCTAATGAACGATGCTTCGTCATACATTTAGCTCTTTCTTCATTTTCCCATACAAAACAATCAAAAGAAAGCAAATTAGATTTGATTGTAATTCAATTCACCTTAAGGTTTGGAAATTAAATGAAAGTTCAATATATAACGCAAATCAGTTCAGTTCTTGTTGGGCTTTTCTAGACATTGAAAAGGAAGCAGATTATTAAATAAATTAATAGTAGTATGTTTTCACCTTTCTTCTTTGAGTCTTTGGTTCTTTTTTTATTGGGTTATGATTAATGATTTATAGATATGTTTCAAAGATATTTATTTTGCTAGGTCTGGGTTGTGATTGAATTGTGTTTGTTGGAGAAGAATTGAGAATTATAAGGTTGAGACATTGATTATCTTTGATTATTTTCAGTTTCACAATAATTTTGCTCGTTCTGGGATGTGATTGAAATAGGTTTGTTGGAGAGGAATTGGGGATTGTGGGGTTGTAAGATTAATTACCTTTGGTTATTTTCAAATTTAGTTTGTCATTCTTATTCATCCCAAAGAGTATGTATTCCATTGGTGTTAGCTATTTAGCTTCCACAAAACTGTAGTTAATTTGTATAAAGTTTTTAGTTTTTAGCTTCTACAAAACTCCAGTTTGGGTTGAGATTAGAAGAAGGCACATGTTTTTATTTGACTTTGTTTCTATACCTTTTATAAAGTTCTTGGGGACCAGCTGAAGTTGAAGATAGTCGAATTGGACTTACAATTAAATGGTTAAATGCAAACTTAAAATTTTCAATAGTGAAAGAAATCTTTTTACCTTGGTGATAAAAAATATTTTTTAACTTTTTTTGACGAGATTAATGAGAAGTTGTCTTGCATGGACTTATTAAGTTATTTCAAAGACATATAATGTATTTGAGCTAGTGTTCCCTAATCTTATCTTAACTCACAACAATATGATAATCGCAAAATTACAAGTAAAAAATGTAAAATGTAAGGCGCAAAGTGAAAATAAAGATTTGTATTGACTATTTAATGGTTATGACTTGTGAAGTATTTGATAGATGGCAACAGAATAACATGTCAACTTATAAATTACAATTACAATTACAAATATTTTTACTATTTCTTTAAAGTCAACATAGGACAAAATTATGAAAGTAATCATTCATTCAAATGTTTTTAGTTAGTATCTTGTTTTTCTAAAATAGCTCTGACTCCTTTTTAACCATGTTATATACGACGATGAAACACAACTTCTTTTATAAACATAATTTTGATTTTTATTATTATTTTAAGTATTATGTTAGATTTATATTTAATTTGAATTATTAGATTAGATTTACTATTAGTTTATTATATAATAATAGATATTAATGTATTCTTTTTATTTTAGCAAAATATTTTATTTTTATTCATTCTTTTAATTTTACTTGTTATTGATTATACGTTGGTTTTATAACAGTTCAATAACCTTAAATCTTTTCTTTATTCGACTGATGTTTGATTTTTTTTTTACATATGTATTTTTATTTTTCTATTAGAATAGATAGCATGGGTAGTATGTATATATTTCTATTGTTACATCGTATTCTGTTATGGTTTAAACTTTTTAATTTTTGCAAAGTATCATTTACTTTCTTATTTTTAATGAGATTTCCAACGAATGATGCTAAGAGAAAGGATTGACACCAAAAAAAAAAACTTATAAAATAGATGATAATTTTTAAAAATTGAAACAACTGGCTTCAATTTTAATTTATCCTTTCTAGTAATTATACACATTTTAACAATTTATCATTTTAAAAATAAGAAGATATTATTTAAATTTATACATTAGTCCATCTATTTTAGGATGATAAAGGTCTAGAATTAACAACAGGGAAAATAATCTCTAATCCGAAGGTCATAAAATGTTCGAGACTTGTTGCCAAACTTCTTTCATATGCTTGTTTATATCTTTACCTTAAACCCTCGCACTCCCGCTGTAGCGCCCAAGTCACAGCCAATGTTAGCCGTGTCATCTTGAACTTCAACAGTAATGCTTTTGAATTGATGAGCCAGTCCCTTACTTAAATCTCTTCAAGTCGTTGCTTCTTTGCTGCCGACTTCTTCATTCTCGCTCTCCCCAAGGATTTCGGTTCTTTCTGCTCATTCCTACTCTCTGTTGCTTCGTTTCTGTACGATTGTAAATCGAGTGACAAAGAGATTTTGTAATAGAGCAGGCTTGGTCAGAAATTTTTGGTCACTCAGTCTTGATTTTTATTTTTTGGGTCTTTGGCCTAAACTGGAATTGTCAAATATTGTTATTTCTGGTCCTTAATTACAGTATGAGTATTTAGCTTGAGTATTTGAATTTGGTGTGTGGTTGCTCGAAGTTGTGAATGAGAAATATGGCCACTAATAAGTCGGGAGGAGTAGAAGTACCAATAATTGGTATGGATTGTGTTAAGTGGATTGAGCTCGCTGTTGTTGACGATGTAACCACTCTTTCATCACCTTCTGCCCCCCTTACTGAGGATTGTGCGTCCTGTTGTATTGTTGGAGACGATCCTTCGCTCTACTTTATTTGGTATCACTGTCTCCGTGTGTCTGTCTTTTTCTTATGTATTTCTAGTACTTGGTCTAATGCATTTTGTTGCTCACAATATGCATTGCAACA
>JANVCQ010000006.1:29614222-29632528 GCA_025531925.1 Erythroxylum plowmanianum | reverse complement strand
ACAATTCATTTCTCATAAATTTTTCTTAATTTCATCAAATTTCCTTAAATTCATAATTTTCTCACCAATTTCTTTCTTATTTAAATTCATTTTAATATTTCTATTTTTCATCAAAAATTCGGGGTCCAACATAGGCCTAGGTCGTCATCAACCATAAACTAGTTATTTTCATATAAGATTGAGAATAAAAATTCTTTATATCTAATCCTAAGTGTTAATTCACATTTTCTATCTTTTATAATTATACTAACTATTTCTACCTACTATTAGATATACTTCATTTTCCTCCTCCATGTCAAGGATATCAAAATTAACTAATAATGTAAACCTATCAATTTTAAATAAAATAATCTCCATAACACCTTAAGGCGTCTAATTGGTTTATCTACAAATTGTATTATTTGTCTAGTAGGTTTTGACTTTTCAAAGTCTAATATCTTAACCATGGTATTAGAAATTAGATCAATACTAGCCTTTAAGTCAATTAATGCCTTGTTTATAAAGATGCTATAAGAAATGTTGGATTTATCCTTCATGTAATTTTTTTTAACTCTTCCTTATTCCTTAAAGTATTTCCTTAAAATGTTCTATGGGGTTAAGCACTATGTTGCTAGTTTATCTCCCCTGTTATCTTTTAACTATAAATCCTATTAACTGACCAATCTAAGTTTCAAAGTTTCACGTTAAAGCCTCCTGATTCTAAATTCAAGATACAGTCTCTTATATAAAGTGTCTCAATATTTCCTTTAGACTTGGCTTCTTCTCTTTCTCGTGTGGTTATTGAAATCCAAGTAGAAGTTTCCTTTGATCTGTTTAATTGCTCTATAAAAAACTTGAGTGATTTCACTATCCCTAATTGTATATCTTATTGTAGGGATATAGTAAACTTTTTCTACTTGTTCAGCCATAGATTTTCTAGCTTTAAATTAAATGCTTTGATTTTTTTCCCTATAAATTTGACAACTTATGGCTTCAGTTATTCGTGATGGTGAAATCAAGTTTTCAAGCTTTCTTACTAAGGTGTCCACCTAAGTTATAAATGTAGTTTTGACATCCACATTCTAATATTGAAAGTCTAACCAATTGTTGCATCTAACATTTGCCTTATTGAATTGATTAGACCATTATAAAAGGTCTGAATTTGCATCCATAAAGGTAGGTCATGATATGGATAATTCCTTATCAAATCTTTATTTCTCCCACTTCTTATAAAGAGTTTAATTATTAACTTGTTAATAGGTAGAGATATCATTTCTCAACTTTACTGTATTTTTTAGTAGGCAATATCTAGCTAAAAAATTATTAGCAACATTTTCCTATATTGTGATTGAGGATGTAGGTAATGACTTCAACTAATACTTAGCTTGATCACTCAATGAAAATAGAAAAAATATCAGACTTATGGCATCTTTGGTGGTTCCATTAATTTTAAGGATGTCATAAATCTCCAAAATATTGATGATATCTATATTTAGATCTTTGTTTATTAATCTATCGAACTAAACATATTGCTATAACATTTAGATCAAATTTGAATTGATCTTAAATTAGTTTGCATTGATTTTTGAACAAGAAATACTGGATTATGTTCCTATAAAAATGGTTTTACATCATCATAGTTATGTGCCCTTTTTCTATTGCATCAGTTTTCATATGTTTCATGTCTTAGGTTCTTGCTTAATCCTTTCTTTTCTTATATGATAAAGTGTTTTTTCAAGCTCCAGGTCTTCTTTAAAGATAACAATATGTCAGCTCTTTTTCATACATCAAGTTGACACCTAAAATCAATGTAAATCAAGTAAAAAGAAAAAAAAACTAAAATTTGAAAAAATAACAAAAAAGAAACAAATAAAACAACTACAATGATAGTTTCAAATCTCATAAATGTTAGTTGCTTCCCCACAACAACATCAAAAACTTGTTTTGAGGTTTTCTACTACTAAAGCTTTCTATATTAAAAATTGACTACTTATAAACTAAGGCAAATACCCCTATCATTGATGATTAATATAATGGTAAGTAGAAGTTGATCCCACGAGGAAGTTATGTCTAGAATAATGTCTTACTGCTAACTAATCCAAATAATTAACAAAGAAGGTTATTAATGGAATTGGGAAAAAATATAAAGTAAAACAAATCATAACAAAAGTGATAGGCAAGAGGAAAACATTTAATCAAATAGAGAAATAAAGGATAATTAGTGCTTAGATAAGTATTTTCTTAGTATTATCTTCAGTATCATAATTCATTACAATTAAAATGGATTTATCATCTAGACCAATAGAGCTTCATAAAATATGAATTGCACTCTCTCAATCTACAGCTAGTTATTCCCCTATTAGTTAACCTATATCTTTACGAAGTTAACACCCCTTCGAATGCATTAAGACATATGAATTTCTATTATATTTTTCACCTTAAAACTTGAGAGATCATTTATCTCTAGTACTTCATTCAACCTATAACTTCTAGGCCATGGTCCATTCTCAAGCATGTTCTCTCGAATAGTCCATAAGTGAATTTGAATCATACTTAAATGCTCGCATGAATAAACTCACATTTAGAGCAATCAAAGATTTTTTTTGCAAATATAAATCCTATTTCATAAAAAATTGAATCAATTTATACAAAGGTAATTACTAGGGGTTTCTCTATTTAAACACTTAGAAAGCCATAAGTCATGTTTGAACTAATGAAATAATAGACAAAATGAAAGATATCTTGACAGGAGGAGTTTTAGATGAAAATCCTATATGTAGAACATTTTAATTCATTGTGATAATCTACAATCTTGTTTCTCTAATGAAAAAAGACTTCGTAATTGACCTCTTAAGGGTTGTGTATCTCCCAGTGACTAATCTTAGGTTTTTGGAGTAAAAAGAATGATGGGATATGAAAAGTCTCTAAAGGTCCTCTAAAATTAGGGCTTTTCATGCTTTCAATATACTTAGTCCATCTACGATATGGTTTAGGACATGATTGTGTCCTAAGCTATTAATCCTTTTATTTATTCTAGGAAAGATACAAGGTAATCTAGATTGTAGATCATTTTGTAACTTTTTTTAGGCATGGACACAATATGAGACATAGACATGTCATAGTCCATGCCACTCTTTAGACATTCTCTCCTACACATAGCATCTGTGCAGACCATGTTGGTTTTGGGTTGGCACATGGACATGTCTCAGATCTTGTTTAACCAAAACATTATATGTTATTTTCATGATTTTATTTAAAATGTCTTTAAATTCTTTACAAATCTCATCCTAATATCACATCTTCTCAATTACCTAAAAATATAGCTAAAACTAAGAAAACAAGGTAATTTAGCAAAAAACCAAGTAAAATACTAAGGAAAAATATATTTATTTTATATGCATATAGACTATCTAGTCCTTATTCAATTTCTTCCATTATTTTGATCTAGAAATTTCCTATTGTCCTAAATCTAAACTCAAATTTTAATAATTTCTCCAAATTGTTCCAAAATTCCTTAAACGCAAATGATGTCTAAGAAACATAATTAATTGATGAAGTGAATTAAACATGTCAAAAAAAAAAGAACAAAGGTTTAAAATCACAAAAAAGAAAGCAATTGTAAATGAAAATAATGAATATGATCATTTTTAGCAACATATTTTTTATTTTAATCTGTTTTTTATGTTTATCTTTATACAGACAATAATATAAACAATAAAATAAATTACGACAAAATTAAGTATCTACAACTATGCAACTTTGAATGTCTTTAAAAAGAAAGCAAAAATTAAGTTAGACTCCTAATGGTACAAGTTATGTGCTTTTTAAGAAAATCACAAAATAGGAGTAACAATAACCATACCAGTTGTCAAAAATAAAGGAAAAATGATGGTGCATATGGACCACATGTTCTCAACATTTTAGGAAACACCTTACACCATCAATAGTAACCCACTTATGAAGTATATTGCTCTCATTATTTCTATCTTTATATTTGGCCTCATTAGAATCCTTTTTTTTATACAAAGTTTTCATAACTTACAAACAAATTGATGATGTCTAAAGCTAATGTATGTTTGACACTTATTCTCCACTTCCTTATTAATTTGAGGCAAATGAAGTTTTTTAATGATTATAATGAATTTAGGGAAATTCATTTTGAAATTAGATAGATATGGATCAAGCCCTTTTGGAACAAAGACTAATGAATGGTTTAATAAGCTAATTAATCCTAAACACTACATGTGATGAAGACAAATGATACCATCCTATATACCTATAAGTCATTATAAAAGCAATAATTATTTCCAATAATAAGGTCACACTTTTCAATTTCATTCTATTTCATTAAATTTTACATTTTATCTCTTAAGCTTTACTTACTTGATCATAGAAGGCCAAATGTCAAGCATTTTAGCACTTAGTTTTTCAAGTCATTAAGAGGACCCCACAATCTAAACTTAGGATACATTGCATCGTATAACATCATGCCTAGTCCTAAACAATTAAACACATAATAAAGCTTAAAAAATTTAGACCTATAAAATTATTATACATCATTTAGCACCTAATGTAGGGTTGTGATTAATTGATCTTGAGAAGCATACAGTTAATCATAAACAACCCACATCTTTTCTCTTAAAAAAAATGAAAAAATAGATCCATCTCTTCCACCCACAAAACTTCCTTTCAAAACCTTGACTATATAAGCCTTAAATAATGCTCAAAAGTAGATAATAGCAACTATTAACCTTAATCATGACTGTCCAATCTATACCTATACCTACAGAGACATAAGGTTAGATTTAAACTACTTAGAGTAAATAACAGGCTAAACCGACACCAAATGAAACTTCCCTAATGGATAGGCATGTTGTCAAAGGTTTGCAAATAAGAAAAATATTGTAACCCTACCCATAACTAACAGTTGTAGACTACCATCCCTCAATATATCATAAAACAATAGTAGAAATACACATATGTCAATTTTGCTACCAATTTCATCATAAATATATTACTGGAAATGATGGGTCCATTTAGGGAAATAAACATAATTAGGTGTCCTTTTTTATCGACGTTGACAGGCTCGATAAGAGGCTTGTACCAAAGTGCTCCCTATTGGCTCAATAGTGAGCTTTAAGCAACTTAAAATTGTTTTGAGACAACAACAACAACAACAACAACAATCTAGTAAAAATCTATTAAATTTAAGGCCTGGGGAGGTTTAATGTATGTAGCCTTACTCCTAACTAGTAGAGAGGCTATTTCTGAATGACTCACAAAAAAGGAATGAATAAATAAAAATTATTAAAAATAGTAATAGTAGTAACAATAGTAGCAGGAGTAGTTGTAATAGTAATACAGTAATAAAATAATAATAAAAATGATGATAATGATAATAAGTAGTAAAATAGTAATAAAATACTAATAATATTAATATTAATCTGTAGGAAAATCATAACAATTACTACTACTGCTACTCCTCCTCCTCCTCCTCCTCCTCGTATTACTACTACTACTACTAATAAAAATAATAATGATGATGATGATGATAAATAAATAAATAAGTATGAGAATGATTAGTACTTGTCTAAATGATTAGGCTAAATCTAAGAGGAAAATGATAATAGGCCTATGAAAATGACAAAGCTCTCTTTAAGAGGGATTCTTTATTCATATCTTAGTATACCAAAGTTTTCTTGTGTTCCATGTCCTTAGTAAGTTTCAGTAGAGCCATATTATTCTTGATCACTTCCTCTCAACTCTTTTTAGGCCTTCTTTTTCTCCTCTTACAACCTCTAAGTATAATTTGCTCACATCTTCTCACTTGAGTGTTTGAGTCTCTCCTTTTAATATGTCCAAACCAACTAAGCCTTGTCTCTTTAATTTTTCAATAATATTATTCACCTTTAATTGGTCCATCACCACTACATTCCTGACCTTATCTCTTTTAGTAAGGTTTCACATCCAACAAAGATCCTCATCTCCGCTACCATTAGCTTATGAATATGCACCTATTGATAGGCCAACCCTCTGCCCCATAGAACATGGCTGGCCTAATTACTAAACGATAGAATTTATCTTTAAGTTTGAATGGTATCTTTTAGTCATATAAAATTTCTAATGCACTTCTCCTTTTAAGCAACCCTGATCTAGTATAATGGTCCTCATTAATCTCCCCATTGCTTTAGATGATAGATCTTAGATAATTAGAACACTCATTTGATGGTATAACTGCTAAACCAATTTTTTATCTCCATATCAGTAACCACCTTATGTCCCAAAAAGTTACATTCTACATACTCAATCTTAGTTCTACTTAATTTAAAACTCTTTGACTCTAACACATCTTTCCAAAGTTCTAGCTTGATATTGATATCCTCTTTTGTCTCATCCAATAAAACAATGTCATCAATAAATAACATACAAGAAGGCAAATCCCCTTGGATATTATGCAGTAGAAAATTAGCCCTCCAACTATTATTAAAAATTTATCCCCAAATAATTGTGATATTTGAGATTTATTCCTATATGGATATGCTCGTGTGTAACCATTAGATGTATTCTATATACAAATAGTAACATGTGACCATTAAAATGTGGTACCTAGGATAAGATCAAGTAAAGCTACAATTAAAAGTTAGTGTTTGTTTGGTTCTCTACATTCCATTGGGAAAGATGGAAGGATAATCACATGTACAACATTAGCAAGTAAATTCATTGAAAATTCACTACTTTCAGGAAGTTTATACAACACCTAACAAGTTCATAAGTATGAAACATTTTTCCCATTCACCCATAGGAAGTTATATAACCGTGCTTGAACTTTCAATAAGAGTTTATCTTATATCAACTTGTCTAATTTTCTCCATTTTCAACAGTTAAAGAAATCAAGAAAAACCAATTTTCCATTAACCAACCAATTCTAGATTTTGACATACATTGCATTTAGTTATTATGACCCTACATTTAAGACCACAAATAACAAATTCAAGACAACAAAAGGAGAATAGACAATAAATGCAATGAGAAACTTAAGAAATTTGGAAAACAAAATTGACCTTATTGTTGCCTTTCTATGTCCAATACGTAGATCCACATTGCACATGCACCTAGCTAATAACTAACATAAATCTAAAGATTGGTAGCATCATTTGAAGTATGTAAAAGTCAAGTGAGACTTTGTAAAACTATATAAGATGATTCAACCTTAAAGTGATTCAAATACCTAATCTTAACACTTTTGTCAAAGTTATTTCTTTTTTTAAATGGATGAAGAGATACCAATCCTTATCAAAATGTTTACATATAGATGGAGTCTACCATTGAAAAAATTCAAAAAATGGCGAGCAGATATATTGACTTAGAGGAGGATGAGTTACACAGTTACTGAACATCCAAAGAGAGATTGTATACTTAGGGGAAGGGTAGAAGTCAAGTTTTTGACATTGAATGCTTCTTTAAATTAAATCTTAAACTTTATTAAGGAATGAAATTTAACATACCCACCTTGTTTAATACCAATAAAGGAGGAAATAGATGAAAAATTACTGTAGACTTTGTTAAGACTACAATTATGACACTGAGAAGTGGAAAAACGTAATGTGTAGCTATTATTGAAATTTTATTAAAGAGATTTGGTATAGTTCATCAGAAGGGATAGAAACAGTCACCCCTATAGAGGCCTACATCATATAGGTAAGATTAAGGTATAGTAAAAAACAAGTCACAAACTTTAGATTATGGAAAAGCAGATGAAAGACCCTTACATGTCATAAATATGATTATTGGTAGAGATAACAGTTGTAATAAGTCTCATTTGAAGAGATTTATTTAACATAATCATGTTAATACTATAGTAGACATTGAAATCATAAGATAAAGAATGTGAAGGTGAATAATATTCAATAAAAATGAGGAGTTAAGCTAATGTAATCCCTATAAATATATGATGGTCATCAAAAGAAATATGGACTTTAAAGTCAAGAGAATTTTGGTAGATTATGGTAACTCTGTTAATATTCTCTTCTATGAGGTTTTCAAAGTAATTAGACTCAAACTGCAACAACTTCATCCAATGTCTTTCCTTTTTATTGTGTTTAGATTAGACAAGATCTTCACTGAAGAAAAAATAAATATTCTTATTACAATCAAAATGTATCCCAACTAAAATAATAAGATGATATAACTTCATATTATATAAAGACATACAACATTTAATGCCAATTTTGACATACCTTTGTTATAAGAGCCATCTTTTCACCCTATAAACTGACTAAGAATTTCTTATAGGGAAAGGTACATGGGAAGTCTTAAGGGACCATTAAATATTGTTAGAAACACGAGTCTATTAGTTTAAAAAATAAGTTGGAATATAAGGTCTTGATATATGAAATCAAGATAGCCATGTATTTATTGATCGAAAATTGAACAGTCTTTCATTGCTAAAGAGGAAACCATATAAATATTTTTCTTTTTTCTAAGACTTGATAAAAGAAATGTGGGTATAGAACATGTTTTTGGATAACACAAAAAATTAGTAGAATGGTTATCAAAATTTGGACCCAAATGACTTAACTTTGGAGGAAAATTAGTAGAAGCCAAAGAAAGGCTTTATGATTTTTTTTATACATAGATGGACAAAAATATCATAGATTAGGGGCTCCAATAAAAAATTACATAGAGAAAGAAAATTTGCCTTCAACTAGAGGCAAGAAAGCTTATATACAAATCCACAAATTCACTATCATCAGTATATAACTCTCTATACACTCTTACATTCCACTTTATATGAAATGGATTACCTTATCTTAGCAAATGAAATTTTGAAAGAGTATGGATCATACTAGGGTTGCAAAACTTTATTCCATAAAATATTATGATAAGATTACTTCTTGTCAGCAATAAAATAGGATGCAACAAAATATGCCAAGATGATTGATAGAGTATTTACTTATTTCATCCACGATACCATTGGCACAATAGGGCATTGAAATCTTAACTGCATTCACACTAGTGATTAAACAATACAGGCTCATCTTGGTAGTAATATGCTAGTACACATAGTAGGAAAAGTCTTGCCTAACTATTATAAGGAGGACACCTGAGAGATTTTGAATGGATCACATAATAAGAAGATATGACATTCCATTAGCTATTGTGTCATTTAACAATCATCATTTTATTTATTCAAGTTTCAAGATTTTTTTTTAATTTATAAGGTCTCAAATATTTTTTCATCTATTGCATACCTATAAACTAATAGTTTAATGGAAGTCAACAATAATAACATTAATTAAAATCATAGGTGGACCTTGAAAAAGGCTTCTGGCTAGATAATCTATAAAACTTCCCATAAAGTTATCAAAGAACTTTGAGAAGATCCATAAAAGAAACCTTATTTAGCTTGGATTATGATGCAAGAGCCTTGATTATGGTTAAGTTGGCAATTCTTATGGCATGTGTTGAAAACCTTACATTTGATAAAAATGAATCATTGATAAGGGTAGAATTGGATCTCATAAAAGAAAGGAGACATGATGTAGGTATGAAAAAACCTTATATGTTAACAACACTTAAAAAAATACATATAATATGTTATTGAGAAAAGGGCATCTTATGTTAAGGAAGTTTAATATGACTAATAAACTAGAAGTAAAGGAAGCATTGCTTCAAACTAG
Organism: Erythroxylum plowmanianum; assembly: GCA_025531925.1. Classification (NCBI taxonomy): domain Eukaryota; kingdom Viridiplantae; phylum Streptophyta; class Magnoliopsida; order Malpighiales; family Erythroxylaceae; genus Erythroxylum; species Erythroxylum plowmanianum. The sequence goes on along the minus strand of JANVCQ010000006.1, from coordinate 29,622,869 downwards.
ACAGTCCCATATCATATGAAGGATAATCAAATTTAGCATATACAAGCTAGAATATTTGATGGATATGAGATCCTGAGGACCTCAAATGATCAACATCTCAGGCCTTACTTTTGTTAAACATGTTCTCTTGGTAGTATCTTATAAATCAATAAGATGTTTTTTCTTAATTTCAAGTTTAAACTCATTCAAAAATAATAAAAGTATAGTAAAAATGTTTAAACATATTAGGACAAATTCCATAAAAATGATAGATTACAATGCCTAGCAAAATGATAAATTGATTGCCAAGCAAAATGATAGGTTAAATGCTTAACAGAATAATATGTTAAATGCCAAAAAGAATTTCAAGTCAAAAGTCATATAAAATGACATGCTAAATGCCCCCTCAAGAGTTAGGCCAAATTCGACAAAAAAATCAACGTAAATGCTCACAAAACATTTACTAAATATTTTATAAAATAACAAACTTAGATATAGGCAATAACCACAAGCTAATATTTCTCATAGAAGACCATATGTCATTCAAACTAAATACTCAATATCTTGCGAGATGGCATATTAAAGCTTAAGCAAAATTACTCAATACAACATGCTAAATTTCACCACATACAATAGATCAATTATCTTAAAACCTGACTTCAACCTTCATTCCAAACTCAAAATTGAATTCATATAAAAAAACTAATGTTTATAACTAACTTCACTCATAGATGTTAAGAAAAAATAACAGACTCAGGTGACTGTGATAGTGTTTATCATATCAAAACTATGTTATAGATCACTGGGTAAGTGCACATATCATTCTTATATTATAGATTAGGTGAATACAAGTGTTGATCTTACAAGGACTACAAATACTAATACTAACCATCTTTTTATTGTCTAATATAATAAACACATAATTGATTTGAAAGAAATAATTAAGGGAACTAATAAAAATACCAAACCAAAGCACTAAATCAACTAATAGATAAAGAAAATCTAGTTGTAAAATACCACCAGAACCTTTCTGTGCTTATTTTTTTTGATTTAATGGTATACCCTAGTATCTTAGGCTAATAGGAGTTATAAAGTTACAACTACATTTTTTCTCATTTCATGCAACCTTTGTCATTAAGTTGATTGATTGAGATCTCTTTCTAATCAAAACCCTTAAGAATGCACTAACTTTTTCTATGAATTCGCTTAATAGATTTGACTTTACCTCAAAAGATTTTTATGCTTCTATCTCTAGGATCCTAAGCAACTCTTATTATTTATGAAAGATCTATTCACACATATGAATTCATAATCTCTATATATGAAATTTGAAATTGAATAGAAATGCTAACATATTTCAATTCATCATAACTAATAACTATAAATAATTTATAAGATAACTTAGGTCTTTTATGAAAATCAAAGAATCAATAAAAATAGATCTAAGGTTTATCCTACCTAGTTCTATCCCAATTTAGTTCATACTAAATAAAGAAAACCAATAACGATTAAGAAAAAAAATAAAACAAAAGAAAGTATTCTTATGGATCTTGAAATCTTGATGTTCTTTGATTGAATCTTAATGAAATCCCTTATTGCTTTTCAAATTTGCTTCATTCTTATCCTAATATACTCTAGTTCGACTCTGTATTACTACTGCCTAGTCTTTCTTTCTTTAATTCCCAAAAATCTCATTACATTCTCATAAAATCCTAAAATATTTACTCCTAATATGAGTCTAACATAAATCCGTATCAGGCCTATGTTCTTTATAACTACAACAAACACTAATTTATATAAAAATCACTGCTAATATAATTCCATAACACAAATTCATATGACACCTGTATAGGATTGGTAACTTTTATCATGCTTATATGGGTTCATTTTACGAACACATTTCTAAAGGCCATAAACATAGGTCTATGTTTAGGCTATATTCCATTATGTGGCAAGTTTTTGGCAAAATAGAATGGACTAATAAGTAGCAAGGGGCAAAATATAGGATCAAGTTTGGATATAGGTCTATATTCAACCTACGTTTATCCAAAATCATACTAAAACTTCTCCAACTTATCTCCACATCAATTTCATCTTCATTAGGGGAGCTAAAACAAATTTTATAGATATATAAACTACATTGAGTACCAAATCATATGAAAACCATCAAGACACAAATAAAATGCTCTCATAATCATGTTAAAAATATAATCTCATTAGTACTTATCAAATTCCCCTGCACTTAAGAATTTGTTTGCCTTTAAGAAAATCAATCCCATTACTCTTAACTTAAATATGTGACAAATCTAGAAATGAATTTAACAAATCAATCGCTTCATTAAAGACTATCTATTATCTATTATTCATTTAATTGCAAAGTTCATTAACTTTTCAAGTACTTAGCTACTTGTATCAAGTTATAAATAAATTCAATTTACTCTAAAAAGCTTCAACTAACTCCACAAAATTTAACCTAATGCATAAGTAAAAATACACTTCAAAGTAAACAAAGTTACAAATTGCATATTTCACATTCTAATACAATAGTCAGGTTTTTGATAATTGAATTTTTATAAACTAATATAGCCTTTGATCTATGAAAGAATCCTATTGCTTAATTTTTTGACTTCTATTATGAAAACTATGAGCATTCTTCTCATCCTAAATGGCTTTGACTAGAAAAGACATAGCTAGGAAGAAACACCGCTTGATTGTGTTGTAAGGATTACTAATGGTATTACACCAAGAATTCCAATCACCTCGAGCATGTTGAATGTTGGAATTATGAAATAAAGAACTATAAATGTTAAAGCCAAACTGACATTGGAAGAACAAATGATCATTACTTTCTTCAGCTCTCAAACACAGTGCACCTGTAAGGAATGTTAAGAAACGTTGGCTTGTCAACAGTTTGCAATCTATCTTTCATAGCTATCCATAATGTGAAAGAAGCTTGAGGATGGAAATGTTTACACCAGACAATCTGATTCCAAGGTATCTTGATTGATTAAACCTGGAGAGTCTTCCTGCAAGATTAGTTAGTGAATTTCCCATTCCTGGTATGCTTCCATATGACACTATCCTCTTCGCCACTTAAGCAAGTTTGTGTAATTTCTATAGAGAGAGAACTTATGATGGGATATTGTATAAAAATTTGTTTATCAATCAAAGCTTTAGTAGTTAGATTCTAATTAATAATAGGTTTTAGGATCTCCATTTCTTATAAGGAGTGTAAAGGTCCACTAGAGAGTCAATTGCTAAACCAAAAACTAGTTGATCTCCCATGTCCAATAAGGGAAACAATCTCATTCCTCAATGAATTTTTGGTTCTCAAAATTGCCTTAAAAGTGAAAGTAGACGTAGAATTAAGCTCTAAATTCTAAATACTTCTACTATTGATGTAGATCATGAATCCATTTGCACTAAAGAGCTTGCTTGTCTATAAAAGGTCTCTATAATCTCTTAGAAAGCATGACAATATTCATTATCTTGAAAGGAATGATTCTAAGTCCTCCTCTGTCTTTAGGCATACAAACCTATATCCATTGCATCTTTGCCCATTTGAAAGAAACATCATTCCCACTCTACAGAAACCTACTACAGATCATTCAATTGACTTTACAATCTTCATAGGAAAAGCTATATGCGTAGCCCAAAACACATTCATAAGGTTTAGTTTAGCAGTGACTAGCTGAGCTTTTCTATCCATCGAAAGAGTTTAGTACTCCAAGAAGAGATTCTACTGTTTATCTTGTACAAAAGTATGCTAAAATCTCTAAAGGAAAGATTGGAAGTGGAAATACAAATGCCTAGGTAAAGTGCAGTGATTGCATTCTAAAGTATGTAATAAAACTCACAATATGTTCTCTTCCTATGGCAACCTTGGATAAGTAAAAACCACTTTTAGAACAATTAATTTCTAAGCTTGGGAATTTATTGAAAATCTTCAAAGCTTTCATAATACTAGTACAGAAGACTGATTAGCTTTAGAAAGAAGAATAAGATCGTCAGTAAAGCACAAATTAGTGATTTGAAATCCTTAATTCTCTCCATAACTCTTTTAGAAGTCTTGTTAAAGACCTCCATTATAAGAGCAAAGAAATAAGGTGAGATAGGGATCACCTTGATAAATCCCTTTGTAGCTTTTGAAAAATTTATAGGGTTGTCCATTCACCATAATTTTAAAAGTAGGAGTAGTTATGTATTGTGAGATCTATTGAATAAAAATTTTAGGAATTCCACATCATTAAAGGTTTTTAGGATAAACTTCTAGTCCACACTATTATAGGCTTTCTTTAAGTCAATCTTAAGAAGACAATTCTTGTTACTTCTTTTAAAATAGGTTTTTACCAGCTCTTGAAGTAGCAAAATTTTATCCCCCATAATCTTTCTTGGTATGTAGGCCCCTTGGGAAAGATCAATGTATTTGTATTTTTTTTTCAATCTTTGAGCCAAAATATTTTAAATGATCTTATACACAATATTGCATCATAAAATAGGTCAAAAGTTAGAGAAATATGACTGCTCACCACTCTTGGGAATGAGTGTTATAGAAATGTTGTTGATTTTGAATAAAAGACTTCCCTCATTGCAAAATTCCAAAGCAACCTCATTCACCATATGTTTGGTTAGATTCCAAGACTTGTTGAAGAAGTAAGGATTGAAACCATCAAGGCTAGGATCCTTGTAAGGATTAAGAGATTTCAAGGAGTTCTTAATTTCTTGAATGGGTTATGGCCCTGTATAATGCTTCAGCTTCTTGAGGAGTAATACTCTCCTGCATGATTTCTTTCAACAGAGGATGAAAGGATTTAGCATTAGGGGGAGCTCTTAGGTTGTTTGAGAAATATTCAAAAACTCCTTGGATCAATAAGCATTAATGGTCCAATTTTTGATTATTCAAGTGCAAAGAAACAATTTTGTTGTTGTTTTTCCTAGAAACCACAACTCTGTGGAAGATTGTAGTGCTTTTGTCACTAGATTTCATCCATTCTACTCTTGAGCTTTGTCTCATAAGTGAGAAATCATAAAGAAGAGCCTTGAGAAATGTTGCATAGCTAATCTCTCCCTATGCTGTAGAAGAGCTGAGGTAGGATCATTTTGAAGATCAATCTGAATTATGTTAAGAGCATTTCTGATAATGCTGAGAAGATGGTGAGTATTGCCTATATTGCTTTGACATAGTACCTTCAACTCCTACCTTATGAGAGCAATCTTTCTCGCATAACTGAACTGTTTGGAGCCCTTGAAGTTGGCATTTAAAGCATTCAAGATACAATCCTTACTATTATATCAGTTAGAAAGTTATTGAATCTGAAAGGGAATAGTGGAGAAGTAGAAGTAAGTGTAGTCATAATAGCAAAGTGATTTGAGAGACTGATTTATGAAAGTGGAACAACTATTTGGATATTTAGTGATCCATAAATGATTTACCATACTCCTATCAAGCTTCTTTCTAATGAAGTTTATCTTTAGTTTGCTTGTTGCACAAGCTTCCTCCAAAATAAATAATTAAATAATCAAAAAAATTTAATTGTTAAAACAAAATTTATTTGAAATTTATATATTTTAAAATATTTTAAATTTAAATGATATTCATTAAGAATTATTTTAATTTTAAAATTATTAATTAATATTAAATAATTAAATTTAAAAATGAAAATTCAAAGAAATAATATTTTACTAAAATTAAAAATATAAATCAAAAATTAAAAATGAAAATGAAAACAAGCGCAGATAGCTTTTTATTTTGGTTTGAACAACTTTTAACTATTGATGTATAAAAATCAATGATGTAAAAACTAGACCGTCAGTTCGATCAGGTTAAGCACGAACTGAACTGGTTTTTGGTTCGATTACTTTTAACCGTTAGGAATAAAAATTGACTGGTTGAATAATAGACCGGCAGATTTCCCTTAAACTATTAACTAAATGTATCTTCTTCTTCTTTGACGCCTAAGCATCATATCAATATAAAAAGATGAGAGCTTTGTGTAATTGACACTTGAGAAATCAACAAATTGTCGTGAAGACCAATTTGGAAACAAAATTGAGCAAATAAGTATTTGAGTTTGGCACTAGAAACCAAAATAAAAGCTCGAAACAGGTAGATTTCTTGGAGCACCAAATGCAGTCTTCACTTTAATAGACCATGGAAGAGGGGGAATTGGTAAGAACAACAAACCACAACAACTCGGCTTTCACCATCTTCAATAACACTCCATATGTAAAAAATAATGATTGATGTTAACTAAATCTCAGAACAAAAAGAAAGTAGAATCCAAAGTCTCTATTATCTGTAATGAAATGAAAGGTATAGTTGGCAGGAGCAGAGAGATTTCTTGGTAAGGATGATGAGTTCAGGGTTGAAATGGAGGATGGTGCTTGACTACGGGAGAGGTAAAAGAAAGGAGGTCCGAGATGACTGCAAATGTTTTTGATAAAAATTGAAACTTTGAATCTTGGGAGAAGAAAAAGTTGATGGGACATATGTGGAGGGAAATAAAGAGGATCAAGCTTCACGGTACATTCATAAGTAATACTTTTCCTGTTTTTACCCCCTTTTATATTTTATTTATTTTCCTTTTCACATTCAGTGTTCTCTTGAGTAAAATTTTTAATTTTTACTTAAAAGATACTTTCTCTTAAATTTTATTTACAAAATAATGACAAAAATTTCAGTTACAAAATAATGATTAAAACTTTGATTACACACCATATAAATATTAATAGACTAATAAAATATAACTAAAATGATAATTTAATTTAATTGTTAAATTTGACTTGAATTAATTTAATTTAGTTAATTAATAATTTAAAATAATTGTAATAAATTATTAATTTGTATCAAATTTAATTAGTAAAATTTAAAATTAAGTTAGATATCATATAAATAATATTTGATTAGTTTATATATAATATTTATGTCATATGTATTTTAACATTATTTTTAACTAAAATCTAAAAAAGGAATTAATTTGAAAAATAAAAATTATTTGAGTACAATAGAAGAAGTTGAAGCAAATACTTTACATCAAAACACAATTTATGAATACTTAGATACTGTTGAAGGATTTCAAATTTTTGAATAGGACATAATTTTTTTTAGAAATATATTTTTTATTTTTATTATTTTTAAGTTTTATATTAATTTTGATTTTGATTTTTATATTTAAATTATATTTTTATTTAAATAAAATATTTTATTTTATTTTATATTTATTATACACCGAATTTATAACAATTTTAAAATCGATTGAAATTGTATATATAAATTTTTTTGATTGATTTGATGTTTCATCTTATTTTTAAAATATTAATAAAAATACTCTTTTAACTGTCCAACGGCTAAAACATCAACCGTCAGACAAAACAAAGTCTATGCGAATTCAACACAGCCACCTGCAATTGGATCCTCCGATCGGTTGCACCGCCTTAGCTCTCCCGTCAAAATTATATCTTCCTGCCCAGTTTTTGCCTTTTTTTTGTTTTTCAATCCTTTCTTTCCTTTTCAAATCTACTAACCAATCGTTTAATCCCAAGACCCAGCAAACACACAGAAATAGCTTCAGTTCTTTTAAAGTTTCAGAACAAAGAAAGAGTCTTGCTGCAAATCATGGCTGATCAACACCACGACTCAGAAGAACTTCTTGACAGTAACTCTACCACTATCTCAAAAATTTTCTGTTTTGTTTATTTCTTTTGAAATCGTGGGAACTTAACTTTTAGTCCTTTGAACCTTAACTTTTAGTCCTCTGCACGTGCTCTTGATGATTTTCATAATCTAATAAAGTTTTGGTCTTTCTCAATCTGTCTGCTAAAAATGCGAACCCTATATTACACTTTTGTATTTTAGCTTTGTCTATGCTTCCTTTTAAATTGTTAATTTGACTATAATTCGAGTATAGAAGCGGCAAAGGTGGATATGGTAAGAATAAGAGCAATTAAGAAGTCTTCCCCTTCTCTGCCAAGTGGGGTCCATGGTTTGGGTCTTGGATTACCTGATTTGAAAAGCAAGAAAAGGAAAAAAGAAAAAGGTTAGCCATTCTTTGCAATGTCGACAACGCTCTCTGCTCTTGACTCTCTCGCACTGCCCGATCTCACGGATGATAACCTAGCTACCAAGAAGGTTAAAAACATAGAAAACCCAACTCCTCTCCCCTCGCCACCAAATCCCCAAATTTTTTCCTTCAAAGACGCCGTGCTGAGTCACTCTGGCCCCTTCAACGTTGGCCCGCAACCCCCCGTCCGCAAGACAGTTAATGTCTTTGACGAAGAAGTGGTATACTCCACAACCAATGGCATCGAGTCGATCACCTTCCTTGACCCTGTCCACCACCAGATGAAGGAAGCCATAGGATTTGCGGTGGTCATCAGCCCCCTTGGCCGCCGGGTTCACTACAAAGCCTTAATCAATCATCTTTCAGTCATCTGGAAATTACACGGCGAGCTCCTAGTGACTGATTGCGTTAATGGTAAATATATAGTCACACTCACCAATGAAGAATACTACAACAATGCCATCCTCAATGGCCCCTGGTGTTGGGCCCGGGCCCCGGATTCCCGAATCCCGAGGCAGCCCCTCGGGTCGTGCCCGTGCCGAGCTCCTAAACCGTGGACCCGATCCCAACATTTAGGCACAATCGATTATTCGATACATACATACATA
>JANVCQ010000006.1:29594374-29612563 GCA_025531925.1 Erythroxylum plowmanianum | reverse complement strand
TCGGCTTGTTGCCATCTACGATATGTTGTAGCGGTCTTCACAGGCTGCTCCATCTCGCCATTGATGTATTCCAATTTTCCTCGCTTTCCAATGGCTATTAGCATCAGTTTCGACCACAGGGAGTAATTGTGATCGTTCAATTTGACTGATACAGTGGCCGATTTGTTTCCAGCGTTTTGACTCAACAATTTTTCTAATTGTGTTGACAGGATTTCGGTGGCTTCTGACATTGCTGAGGTTTCAACAACGTCTTTGATCATGGTTCAAAAGGTTGGGATGACAGATGATGTTCATAGTGATCGACTCAGAAATCGACACTGCTCTGATACCATATTAAGAAGAAAAAGGTTGTAGAACATAATTGATCAGAAGTTATGTTTTTTTTTCATTGATACAGAACCTTATTTATAGAATGATTATACGTAGTAGTTGGTTAGGATTGATCCTACTATTAAGGGATAGGACCATGATCTCCTATTTGGTTACAATCTTCTAATCTAACATTATTTTGGAACTTTGTGATATATGTTAAAGTAATCCACTTGTATCTAACTCTTGCCTAATAAATTAAACATACCTATGATCAAATGAATTTCTAGCCTTAATCCTAAAGTACTTTAATTAATTATGATGAAAGTGGACAATCTTAACGCAAGGAGCCAAAATAGTTGTACACTTCGTATGTTCAAGATATGAACCTCTATATATCATATCTTTACCAAGTTTTAGGCATTTTTTTTGTCAAGCATGACACTTCTTGGAGTAGAACCTTGTTGGTTTGGAACCAAAATATAACACATCAAACTTGTTTTTCCTTTTGTACGTTCTTATCCTCAACTGATTAAATGTATTGTATATAAAGGCTTAAAATTACCAAAGTTGTATACTTACTCATTACTACTTTATAGGAATTGGACAATTAGTTACAATAGTTGAAGTCTTTGATGGATTTGTAAATATTGTACATATCAGGCTCATTATATGATGTTAGACAATTAGTTTGATGAGTGATGAAGCTTTTCCGGATAATCATCAAATAAGAAAGCCCTAGAGATGAGAAACTACAAATAACTTTTTAATCTATATAGCATTCCAAAAGACCCAAAAAGTTAAGATTTTTATAACATGAGTTTCAAAATTCAAAATTGAGATTAGTAGAGAACAATGTTGTGAGTCTTATAAGTTGTCACTTATGTTGTAAGAGTGAGATAGTTGAAAGCTGAAAAGAGAGGGAAGCTTAATTTTAAAAAAAATTGAGTTTTTTTTCAATTTAGTTCCAATTTTTTTTTAAATTTATAGTTTCATCTAGTATTTAATCAATATACCAATGAAAAGATTTATACCTACCAATATGTGATTTAATATAATATTATATATTATAATACTATTTTTTGATTGGTACATACGATACAATAGTCTATACATTAGGTTTAGCCCATAATAGTTTGGTAGGGGCAAGGATTCAATTCAATAAGATGGGATTCAGTGTTTTAAAACCTGGATCGGACCGATTGGTTTGATCGGTGATTGATCGGCTATCCCGTCCGGGTCACTCTTAAAAATCAGTTTTTAATTAAACCAGTGCGAACCGGTACTGATCGAATCGATTGACTATTGGTTCAATGAATTTTTTAAATTTTTTTTGCTTTTTTTCTTTTTAAAACTCATCGCGTTTTTTATTTATATTTATTTATATTATTTGAACCGGTCAAAATAATTTTTTTATTTATATTTATTTATATTATTTGGTATATTTTTTTAATATTACTAATATTATATATAATTAAATATAATTATTGCGTAATTATGCCATCACATCGATTCAATCGATGGTCGAACCGGTCAAACCAATTAAACCAGTAATCAGTAAAATTTTCGATTCGATGTTCAATCCGGGTTTCAAAACCATGGGATGCAATGCAAGTTTCATAACAAAACTTTACCCCTTTTGACGATAATATATGGTACTTAAAAAATGCAGCACTAGTAAACGTAGAGTAAGAAATTGGCAGGGACAGGTCTGTAATTTAGAGAAGGTGACAAGCACGGGCGAACACAACACAACCGCCTCTGCTTTGCTTTGCCCTCGAAGGCCTGTCAACTCTTTTATAGTTCACGTATACACACAGCCCTGTAATTATATATGTTGTACGAGTCTTTGAGAGAAGAGAAGAGAGTGAGAGAGATAGAGCAGCGATAAGTTCCTCTTACAGAACAGGAAACGGAACGGAGGGTTCATTGATTAATTTAATACTTGTTCTCTATACATATGTATGTGTAGTGTATATGCATACTATATGAGAAGTTGGAGTTGCGCCGTTCGATTGTTCCCCACCTCACTCGCATTCTAGTTATACTTACAGATATAGGTTCTGTCTCTCTATTATTCACGTTTATTAACTCCTCCTCTTTTATTATTAGGGTATTCAGTGTGTGATTTTACTGCCCACATACAAGTTCCCTTTGTTTGTGCCAAGGGTTTTCAGTTTGACTGCGCTTTATTTAATCAAAACTAACTTAGTTTTCACTTAATTCGATTCGTTAATGGTGCTTTGTTTTCCTCTTATGAAGGTGTCCTCAATTTAAGCCTCTTCAATTGTGAAAGAGAACCAATGGGCAGTACTTTTAATCCCCAAATTTTAGTTGAGAAACTAGCTAAGCTCAACAACTCACAGGCTAGCATTGAGAGTATCCTTTTCTATGTACCAGATATTGGTATATTTGTTTTCTTATGCATCTATGAATCTTGTCTAAGTGTGGGGTTTAAATCGTAGTTAGCGTTACAGAGTAATATGGGGATTTGTTTTCCTTTGTGATTTTATTCTCAATGTTGCATTAACATTGTATTGTTATTCTTGGTACTTGGAACATGGTTTTATTTGACAAATGGAGCCAAAACACACAACAAATTTTGACCTCATCATTTTTTTCTTGATGTCTTTTGACGGTGATATATGTAGAGATACATTAGCCAATTAGTTATGTCTACTATGGATGTTTGATTGTTGATATTATCATTCATTGCTGTCCTTAATATGCTAAGCTTTATCTCACTGGTGTATATTCCATATGAACAAAGCAAAACATGTTGTGGAAACATGGGACAGACAATTTCATTGCTCTCCACGTGAGCAAAGGGTTGCTTTTCTGTATCTGGCAAATGATATTCTGCAGAATAGTCGTCGAAAAGGTTCAGAATTTGTTGGGGAATTCTGGAAGGTTCTTCCAGATGCACTTCGTGATGTCGTTGAAAATGGGGATGAGTTTGGAAGAAATGCTGCATTGCGATTGGTACTAAATGTTTACTTCTTCCACTATATCCTTTTATTTTACATTTACCTGACAGGGTTGGTACAACCAATGAAAATCCTGGATTTCATGATTTTAGTGTGTTTTCATTACTTCTTTTTCTAATGTGACACCTTTTTGCTTTTTATTTATTATAACTAGGAAATATTGGTTATTAAAGTAGAAATCTTGCAATTAGCATGTTTTCCTTTTAATTTATGACTGTACTAGTGTACTGTCCAAAAGATATTCTTATTTTCTGAAAACTAGCTAAAATTTTTAAAATAAACAAGGGAAGATTCCCTAGCTTCTGTTTTATTTTTTCAAACATTTAGCTGTTATTAGTTATTTGCTTCTCTAAGCTGGATGCATCACATGGTGACCTTATTATCTCATGGCGTGCCTGCAGTTAGATCAGGTACTCTGAAGTGTGAATGATAATATGATGCAATGTGTAATAATTGCATGCTTTATAAAGTTCTTTGTAATCACATGGTGGATTAAATGTGGTGAGGGCTGATGAATCCATGCTTGTATGTTGATTTTTTTTGGGTGATATGCCTCAGTCCAAATCAGCTGATATTACCTTTCTTGGCATTTTGAGTTTCCTTTGCATAATCCAAAAGAATATTACCTCATGTTCATTGTGAAAGCCAGATTTACAGTGGTCTCACATTTGATTAGTATGCTCTCATGTTTCTTTGTTGATTTTGGTTGGATTGTGGTATAATCTTGATAAGGTGACTTACAGATTTAAGAAAGGGTTACTCTATTCTTTTATTTCGTCATAGCATGAGGCTCTGAATTTGAGTAACCATAAGTTCTGGATTTTGATTTAAACTCATTTTATGCTGTTAGAAGCAATTTCATGATTTTGTACCTGTTCCACTTTTGTTTTAAACAAGCTTTATGGCATGATTATGAGCCAACAGGCCTGTGCTTCTCTTCTTTCATTATTATGTACTTGATCTTACATACTTTTTAGTTATAGGAGATTTGTAACCAGTTGGGAACAGTAGTATGATTTATGCATGTGGATATATGTACGTACTTTTACTGTTTCTTTGCAGACCTCATTCATGAGTTATTGCGGAATTGGTTTGTAGTACACCTGATGTTTCCATGTATAACCATCACTGATGCAGATTGGCATATGGGAAGAGAGAAAAGTTTTTGGTTCCAGAGGGCAAATTCTTAAAGAAGAGCTCTTGGGGAAGCAACTGGAAAATAGTACTAGAAATGGGAAGCATATAGGCATCAAGCAGGCAAGTGAATTTTCAGTGTTGACAACATGGTTATCATTGTTGATATTGCTCCGCTACAAATTATCTGTTTCTTTTGTTCCACACAGAAGCAACCTGTTGGAAGTTTGGTGGACAAGATAGTTTCAGGTTTTCAAGTTGTTTATAGAAGCCAAATTGATGAAGATGTAGTATTGAGCAAATGCAGGAATGCAGTTAGCTGTCTTGAGAAAGTTGATAAGGAAATTGGTGGCGATGTTAATTCAGGTATTAGCTACATTCAGCATTATCTTGTAACCACGGTGTTCATGTTCCAAATTATTTTATTTTTCTTATGTTCTGCAACTTTAAACTTCTTTCATGAATGCTGCTAGGCATGATGTCCTTTTTCTTGCTTCATTGTTTGTGGAAATATATGTCCATCTCCATATGATTTATTAGACCTTCCGATGTGTTAATCTGTATAGATCATGTAATTATGTCGATGTTATGTGATAATAAGCTACATATTTCTGTTTATATAAATGGGAAGGAATTTTGTGTTATTCTCATCTCCTATCCATATACATAGTTGAGCATTTAGACAAGGTAATTCACTAGTCTATATGGCTTGTTGGTTCTTAATTGAGTTGAATGATGTAAAATTACCATGTCCAGTTTCTTTGGACTGTGTAACTAAAGGGCTAGCATATTTTGTCCTTCTCTTGCACACGAGTTTCTTGCTTAGCAAAAACAAACTAAGAGATATTGTTGATTATATTTTTCAAACATAAGAAACGGTTGGGTGTGCTTAAACAATGTTTTCCTGAAAATAGACTTTACTCTTCCTCTTTGGGTCTTTGGGTGTACTGTATATGTTTACAATTCAGCTAAGGGAAACTCCAAACTAGATCCAAGAGCTGAAAAATCTGTCTTTATTGGGTATGCTCCTAGTCAACGAGGTTATAAGTACTACAATCCTTTAACTCAAAAAATTGTTGTCTCCATGGATGTCACATTCCTAGAACATAAAAAATTTTTCCTTCAGGGGTTCACTCAAACTTATTGTATTGACTACCAAGAGACATTTGCTCCTGTTGCAAAGGTAAATACAATTAGGGTATTGCTATCCTTGGCTGTAAATTTTGAGTGGACTTTTCATCAACTAGATGTAAAAAATGCATTTCTTAATGGAGACTTAGAAGAAGTCTTCATGAGCCTACCTCCAGGATTTGAGGATACCTATGGGAGAAATAAGGTGTGCAAGCTAAAGAAGTCATTATATGGCCTAAAACAGTCACCTAGAGTATGGTTTGATAGATTTGGAAGGGTTGTGAAGAGCTACGGCTATTGTCAAAGACAAGTTGATCATACATTGTTCTACAAGCGGTCCAAGGCAGGTATGCTATCTATTCTTATTATTTACATAGATGACATTATCATAAAAGGAGATGATGTATCCGAAATAGTAGAGTTGAAGAAGAGATTAGCCAAAGAATTCGAGATTATCTCGGAACCCTCAAATACTTCCTCGAAATGGAGTTTGCTAGATCAAAGGAAGGAATATTTGTGAACCAAAGGAAATATATTCTGAACCTATTGAATGAGACCGGATTACTAGGATGTAAGGCAGCTGATACTCCTGTTGAGAATGGTATAAATTTTAGACCAGTTCAACCTAAAAACGTTATTAATAAGGAGAGATACCAGCAACTAGTTGGGAGATTAATATATCTGTCACATACCAGACCTGATTTAACTTTTTCCGTGAGCTTAGTGAGTCAATTTATGCATTCTCCAGGCCAAGAACATCTAGATGCTATATTAGGATACTAAGATATCTAAAAAGAACTCTCGGGCAAGGTTTAATGTTTCGAAAGCAGAACAACCTTCAAGTTGAAGTCTATACTGATGCTGATTAGGCAGGGAGTGCAACTGAGAGAAGATCAATTTCAGGTTATTGCACATTTGTTGGTGGTAACTTGGTAACTTGGAGGAGTAAGAAACAAAGTTCTGTTACAAAAACCAGTGCTGAAGCTGAGTTTCATTCAATGGCACAGGGAATTTGTGAAGTTTTATGGATTAAAAGGGTATTGGAGGAACTTCAGATTCCTATTTCAGTTCCTATGAAAGTGTATTGTGATAACAAAGCTGCAATTTTGATTGCTCACAACCTTGTTCTTCATGATAGAACAAAACATGTTGAGGTTGACAAGCATTTCATCAAGGAGAAGATTGAAGAAGGATTAATTTGTGTTCCTTATATTCCAACGTCACAATAGGTAGTTGATATTCTCACAAAGGGATTACACAAGAGGTAGTTCAATGTTCTGATTACCAAGCGGGCTATGAGTGACATATACAAGCCAGCTTGAGGGGGAGTGTTGGGAAATATACAGCTGGATATCTCCTAGATATTATTGACTCCTAAAAGTTAGCAAATCAGATTAGTTAGGATTTATGTACAGATATTAGTTTCCTAGAATAGCCCTCTCTATTTCTATATATATTTGTACCCATGTATTGATCAATGGTAGAATACAACTGTTCAGAATTTCTGCTGAAATGATTTAGCAATTGGGATAAAAATTGAAAATTCTAATTCTTGTGAAAATTTACATTCGAATCCTAATATAAAATGCAATATTGATAGGTTTTTGTTGGTCAGTGCCACAATGTTGGATCATTTATATGACCTATTTTTTCTGTTTCTATATTATTAGCCTTTTATTTTTGTGATTTTGTTTATAACCTTTCTATTTTTCCTTTTTATGTATGCATTTGTTTTGCTATTTTTTCTTCTGTATCCTGTTCTTTAACCTCTTTTTATTTATTCTTATAATCTATTATCTCAATCAATAACAGTATACAGATCTGAATAAATGTTGTGAAGTGGTCATAAATCTTAAGTAAAATTTGTTAAAAAATTTCCTTAGGACCTTGAGAATAACAAAGAAAACAGGTAGAGATTATTGATTAAGATTTTAAAAAGGATCAAAATGAAATGATTTAAAACTTATGACTGGATTGTGAAAAGAAAAGGTTACAAAAGTAATTACATCTCTTACATCAAAACTTGGGACTCAAAATGTAACATTGTTGCTGTCTCATTACATAAACGTCGTGCCATGAACAATTACCAAAAATTTAAAAAAATTAGTAGGCATAGTAGTCTATTCAAACCAATAATATTATTAAGCTTTGGTGTTAAAGCTTTTAAAGAATTAGAATTAGCATATCCTTATCCCATAGTGAGTCTATCAAAATAAATGATGATATTAGGCCCCCTTGTTAAAACTTCAAAGAATTAGGAGTACTAATCCTTATCCCTTAGTCATATATTTGGTAAGGAACTGAATTCAGAGATTGGAATGAAAGCTGTTGTTTTTGTTATGCATGTCTTGGATCAAGACGTACATATTGGGTAGCTATAAATAACTGGCTTAACCTTTTTTAGGTATATTTTCTGATGGCAGCATTTATATTATTTTACTTTTGACTAAATGTGTTGTTTGAATTTTGTGAAATTTCTCCATTCTTTCATGTGTCCATACATTTTTTTCAGTCTCCCGTAACTATACTTTCTGATGAGCAGCCCAATACCGTGGCACTGGTTTCGTTGAAGAGCTGCAGGGGCAGCAAGCAATCTTGAGGGATAGCATTGAACAACTGACAATCATTGAATCATCCAGAGCAAGCCTCGTGTCTCATCTAAGGGAGGCTCTTCAGGAGCAGGTTGGTTGGAAGAATTGTTATATCCTCCTTATTTTTTATGGAGTTATGATTGCTTGAAAGTTATATTGATGGTTATTAACAAGATCAAATTTCTGACAGGAAACCAGGCTTGAGCAAGTCCGCAATCAACTTCAGGTTTGGAGTTGTATATCCTCTGCTTCACTTGGCTGATAATATTTTGTATTCCTCAATGGAATGGACTTTTATAGTGTGAAAGTTTGACTGGAAGATTGAAACCACAAACAGCAAGCATGAATAATAATGTTTATTGATTCTCTTTAAGTTGCTTGATGCTTGATGTAATGTTCGTTCTTCCTTAAGTTGATCATTGACAGGATTACTACAGCTTTTACCTTCTT
The DNA here is from genome assembly GCA_025531925.1 of Erythroxylum plowmanianum. NCBI lineage: Eukaryota > Viridiplantae > Streptophyta > Magnoliopsida > Malpighiales > Erythroxylaceae > Erythroxylum > Erythroxylum plowmanianum. The sequence continues at coordinate 29,603,961 of JANVCQ010000006.1, read as the reverse complement.
TTCCTGTCATTTCTTTGTCTACTTGCTTAAATGTTTTTGGCAATTTGAACTTCATATGTAATATTTGTAACCAAGAAATTTATAACCATATCAGCTTGTGCTTGTCTTGTCCCAAGGTTGTCTCTTGATGTCTCCTAATCCTTAAATTCTCTAGATATCTATGAATTAATGATCTTATATCTATGAGGATGTAATTCATGTAAGATTGATAGCTGTGAGGGCCAAAAAGTTGTTAATTAGAAGTAGGCATGGGCAATGCTGTGAAGCTGTTTCTTTAATTAGATGATGTGGGTTTAGTTACAAGTATTTTATTGTTGGCTATGTGCGAGTGTGAATGCTTTCATTTTGAAGTAGATCTTCAGCTCTTTGACCTGTACTCCTGCTCTATACGTGTGAAACTGCAGTACAAACGGTGCTTACAATTTCAAGAGAAATTCTCATGAAAGTATGGGTAACTGCTTATAATTTTTCATACTTTTTGAAATCAGATTTGTTGTTATGCAGGCTGCCCAGTCCCAGTCGGAACAGACTGATATCTTCTGCCGGCAGCTGCTGCACTCAAACAATGTGCAGTTAGTAGCTGAGGAAAGTCCAAAGGAAGCAAATACTTCTATTGCATCTCAAGGCTTCATTTTGGGAGACAGGCAACAATCAGTTCCAGCAATGTACACACGGCAGGTTTCTTTCCCTGAAAAGATTGCGCATGTTGAGGAAGACACGCGGAAGTCCGCTGCTGCTGCAGTTGCAGAAAAGCTAACTGCATCAACATCATCCGTCCAGATGCTTTCTTATGTTCTCTCCTCCCTGGCATCTGAAGGAGTCATTGGTAATCAGATGAAAGAATCCTCTGGTGATTATCATTCCGAAAAGAGGGTGAAGGTTGAGATTGACCAGCCTTACATACCAGCGCAAAATCCACCTCAACATCAACTTCATGGTTTCCAGCATAATGTTACGTCTGGACAGCTATCAACACCAAAGGAACCTCCTCCAATGCCATCATCTCCTTCACCACAGCCACCATTACCACCAATTGCAGCTTATTCAATGCCCCAGTATATGCAGAGCACTGCAGGATCAATGAATGGTGTTCAATACAGCTATAGTATGTCACCGCAGCAGCCACCTCCTTTGCCATCGTACCCTGCAGTTGGGACTCAAATGACAGGTATTGCACCTGTTCCATTGCCATCAACTAGTTCCTATCAAAATTATCAGGGATCGGAGGGGAATTTGTATAGTCAACAACCATCCCAGATGGTCCCAATTTCCCGAGAATAGTATGTGCAGCTGGAGCTGCTTGCAGAGGAGTTTTGCCAAGGGAACAAAAGAGATAGTTAAAAGCTAATGTAGCCCATTTTTCATTTTGTAGCGAAGTTTTAGTTATTCTGTCTAATTATACCCAACAATTAGACGTGCACATACTATTTGTTTGTAATTTGCATGGTTAACCCTTGGCTGTGAATCAATTAACTGTACTGTCCCGTCGGGATGTAGATTTAAATTAATATAAGATTATTGATTGCTTATCTCTCCAAGCAAGAATCATGTGTTGCGAATTGTTGATTACGGTTCAGACAAACTTATTGGTTAAGAGGTAGGCAGACTTGTTTATGTGTCTACCTGTAAGGTTCCAACTTTGTTGAGTGCATATGTGTGTCAAATTGTGTATATGTGGAAAATGAAATAACCTTATAAAAAGACCTGCATAACTGGTTCTCAGTAGATAGGATCACCGGAGTTTTCTTGATTAAAAAGTTCTAGAAAGCCCACCCTTATCATTCAGGACGAATAGCCCTGAATTTTCGTTGTTCACGAGATAAATCCAATAAATTGAAACCATACATCCCACCAAGATTTTGAACAGTTTCAACTCATGCTTTCCGGCCTTTAACTTTTGTCTTGATATATTTGAGGTCGGTTCTAAATTCTAAGTCCTACCCTCGTACTAATCTTTCTATAATAAATGCATAAATAGGGGACGTCACCATAAAAGATGATTTTCAGCTGCAACACACTACATTCAAGTTTTGCTATTAATGGTTAGTGACAATGTGATCCGGAGGGATATGTTTTTTAAGTAATATCATGGCAAGTGAAAATGCAGAGATATGTGAGAAGAAAAGTTGCAATGTTCTTTTCCACAGGATTAAAACCTTCTTCATTACTTCTTGCGTACCATGACCAATTAAATCATCCTTTTCCTAATAGACATCGGAGCGAGAGCTGTATGATGAAACAACACAAGTATATGACACGTCATTGACAATGGTACCATACGTGTTTGCATTCGCATAGACATTATACCCTAAACAATTCGTAGAATAAACATTAGAACAGCGGTAAAGAGAAGTCGGTTCTGAGCATTGTCTAACCCTTGCTCAACATGGACAACACAAAGACCATCATAGATGTTTTTTTACAAGATTAATTAGATCATCTTCTCTTTCCTCGCCATTGTCTAATAGCGAGTTCCCATGACATGGGGATTGAAACTTATGACTTGGCAGTGCGCGATTAATTAACATTAAACTTCCAACCATACCCGGAGACAAGAAAGTAGTTGAAAATTTAAAAATTGGTGGTCGGACGAACATTGTCTGGCGTTCCTATTTCGTTTAATCTACGTATGTCGGCTCCTTTAAAATCTGTGTTTTAACTTTAAGTACACGAACAATAGAGAATTGATTGTTGTCTTAGCCCGTTGAAGGAAAAAGGGCGATTGCATTCTGTATACTAAGAAACCATAAATCTCTCACCACTTATCTCCTTAGTCACCATATAGCTTATAATTCTTTTTTGTTTCAGCTATCATGTAGTTTTTTTGGAGCAATTTACAACATTTCAACTAATCCCTTTCTTTTCGACGTACGTTCTACATCAAACTAAAGAAACTATCATAACTAAATGTCTCTTTTACTTAATACATACTTTGAGAGGTACATCTTACATATATTTCCCTTGAAATATATGAGTAAAAAGAGCAAGAGACATATTAGTAAAAGCAAGAAGAATAAGAGACAAAGACATCCCTTGGCAAGTAGTCTATGACTATAACGAAACACAAGGTGAGACAAAAGCTCCCGAAACACCAAAAATCTTGACCTTGGTATGCTCTATTCTTTTCTTGGTACAGCGGTATTCATTTCAACATACAATAATCTAGCATATTACCACAAAGAAGCAAACAATAAAATTTCCAATTATAAACTTGCATGCACTGATGAAGGAAATAACATATATCAAAACAAACAAATAGGGAAGCCCTTGTAAACATTCTTAGAAAATACCCTTTAAATATTTATCGGTGAGTGAAATGCTTTTATGTTATTGAATTTGAATATTTGTAAATCATATCAAGTACATTAATTGGGATGAATTCACGTAGCTATACAAGTTCAAACTTTAATTAATTTAAAAATCAACTCTACTTAAAATAACAATGGTTTGAAATAATAAGGTATCACCCTAGCTCATGTGTTTTGAATTTCTCCTTCTTTCTTCTTATATCAAATCTAATGCTTTAGTTTGATATAACAGAACATATTTTAATTTATTAAAATTATATTTACTTACAATTTTTATACTAAATTTGACATGTAAGCATGAAAAATAACACTTTTAAGAAATAAATCAAATGACTCAATTTTTCAACTTATTGTAAAAATATATTTAATTTATTTTTTCCCAATCAAACACTATAAAGAAATATATATCTTAAATGTGGTGTAATTATGAACCATAAGATATCTTTTTATAATATTTTATTGTTATTAACTTGAAAATATAAGCTCTTTTTCATAAAATTAAACAAATATATAATGAACAAGGTAGGTCTAGTGAAAGTTTTTTTTTTTTGAGAGAGAACTTTTGACGGTGCTTCTTTGTACTTAACCATATCTCAAAGAAAATTCTATAATATACTATCTTAAGTCTTTAGTCTACCAGATTTAATCTTGTTTTTTATTTTACTGTATATCTAAGTAATTAAGGGTTGGAGGAAGATCCTATGAAGTGTACCAAAGTTAGATGGTGAAATCTAAAATGGAGTATGGTGGAACAATTTAAGGATAAAGTAATATATGGAGAAGAATGTAAATTAGAAGGAGATGCTAATCAGATGTGGAAGAAAGTAGTAATTATTTTAAGGAATACAACTAAAGAGGTTTGGGGTATTTTAAAAGGGCCTAGGGGTAGTAAGGTGAAGTACTGGTGGTTGAATAAAGATGTACAAGAAAAACTTTATTGAATAGCGCCACAAAAGTAGAGAGAATAATTAATAAAGAAGGTTATAAACTGACAAAAAAGAGGAGAAGATAATTTCAGAAGCTAAAATATGAGCTTACAAGAAATTGCACCAATGATTAAAAACTAAAAATAGAGAAAATGATATTTTTTTAAGTTGGTGAAAGCTAGGAAACAAAAAGCAACAGGCATAGATCAAGTTCGTTGTATAAAAGATGAAACAGGGTAGGTGCTTGTAGCTAAAAATGAAATCATGAGATGATGACAGAAGTACTTCTATAGCCTTTTTAATAAAAGTGTAGAGGAAAACATCTCTTTAGGTAATACTAACACATCTGAGAGGTATCATAACTTTACTTATTGTCGACACATTACAAAGAAGAAATTAAAATAGCTTTGAGAGAGATGAAGAGAGGAAGGATAATAGGGCCTGATGAGATACCCATACAGTTGTGGAAGAGCCTAGGAGAAGAAATGTCGGATGAGTGGAGACTTAGTATGTCAATACAATAACAAAGAAGACATCCAAAATTGTAACAACTATAGGAGCATCAAACTACTTAGTCAAGACATAAAGTTATAGGAAAAGTGATTAAGAAGCGAGTGAGAGATGGTGTTCCTATCTCGGAGAACTAGTTTGACTTTATATTAGGAAGATCCACGACAAAACCTTTACATATCTTTACAAGGTTGGTAGAATATTATAGGGAAAGATAACTTAACTAACATATGATTTTTATTGATTTAGAGAATGCATATAATAAGATACTTAGGGAAATCATGTGGATCTGTTTAGAAGATAAGAAAGTTTCTATGATCTCTATATAAGTTTTTAGGAATGTGTATGAAGGTGTAAATACTAAAGTAAGGACGATAGGAGGAGATACAAGTTTTTATAGATATTTGGCTACACCAAGGCTCCTCATTAAGGCCTTTTTGTTTGCAGTAGTAATGGATGAACTTATAAAGAATATAGAAGGAGATGTGTCTTAGTGTGTGCTGTTTGATGATGATATTGTGTTAGTGGATGTGACAAACGACGGTGTCAAATTCAAGCTAAAAATTTGAAGGGTTACGTTAAAGTCAAAGGATTTTAAATTGATTAGGACTAAGATTGAGTATTTAGAGTGTAAATTTTCGGGCCATAGAGTAGCTTCTGATGTGAAGGTAAAAATTGATTCAAAAGTCATATAACAAAAAAGAACATTTTAAGTATCTACGATCTATTATCTAAAGCATTTGAAAGATTGATGAAGACATAATTCACTGTATCAGATCATGGTGGCTTAAATAGAGAAAAGCATTAGGACTTTTTATATGACAAAAAGATACCACCCAAGCTTCAAGGTAAATTCTATCATTTAGTGATTAAGTTGGCCATGCTCTATAGGGTAGAGCATTGATTCATTAAATAAGTGCATAACAGTGGTTGAGATAAGGATACTTCGTTAGATGTGCAATTTTCCTAGAAAAGATAAATTCATAAATGTAACAGTAAGAGACAAATTAAAGGTGACTAATACTAATGAAAAATTAAGAGAAACAATGCTTACGTGATTTGGATATCTTAAGAGGAAACACCCTGATGCTCCAGTGAGAAGATTGTATTTAGAGATTGTAAGAGGGAAAAAGGAAGGTATAAGAAGAATTAGTGGGAGGTGATCAAGAATGATATGGTTATGTTGGAACTTACCGAAGACATGATCCTTAATAAAAATTTTGACATACTAGGATATAGATAAAGGATCTAATGTAGAGAGATTAGTGTCATTCTCATAGGTCTTTTAAATATTTTCCTTCGAGTCTCATGTCTGATATTTAGCCTAAACATTTAATATATAGTACTTTCTTCTTAGTTATTTAGCTTAAACATTTCTTTACTTAGCCTAAATATTTTTTTGTAATAACTTGTTTGATTTATTTATTTACTTGTTTTCTTTCTTGTTTGTGTATTTATTTACTTATTTTATCTTTTATTTTTACTCTTTAACTTGTTATATTTTATTGTATTATTTATTTTTATATTTTATTTATAAATAAATAAATAAATAATTATTATTTTATCATCATCATCATTTTTTATGTCTATTTTTATTTTTAATAATTTTATTGATTATTTTAATATTTATATGCATATATATATTCACGCGAGTCTATCGAAAATAACCTCTCTACTAGTTAGGGGTAAATTTGCGTACAACTGAATCTCCCTCAAGTTTCGTATATCAAGAAGTTTTTCACTAAGTTATTGTTGTTATTATTGTCTTAAGTAATTAAATAAACTAGCTATATAAAGTTTAAATCCAATGAAACATTAATAAGTTTGCTTTTGATTAATCATTTCTTTATCTTCTTCGATTGTATCTTAAACTCTTTTTTATTAATTTTGTTATTTTGTTATTTTTTATTGTTTTATGTTCTATTTTAAAAAAATTTTCGATTACTCTTTTGCTTACAAATGTAATGTAATTTTTTCAACCTTTCTTTTTAAATTATTTTTGTTTAAATTTGTTAGTTCCTCTTATTTTATATGACTCTTGCTAAAGACGTAGTGGATTTATTGATTTAAAATCCTTTTTTATTCATATATTTTAGGCTTTTAGCATTTCAAAACTCTATTTTTGTGAGTTTTATTATTTCTTTTATTGATGTTTTAAGGTTTTTCGCCAAATTCTATTTCTAAATATGTTTGGGTGTGGTCAAATTCAATCTCTTTTGGTACAGATCTTTTTTTTTGAAAATTAAGTAATAAATCTGAAATTTGCAAAGCATTGATTCTTGTTCTTCAAAGTTTATATAAATATTGATTCCTTTTCTTCTCTATATATATATATATATACATATAGATATATATATAAAACTTTTTTCCACAAAATTTTCTTTTATATGCTTAACTATAACATATGTTTATCTTTTTTTGAAGTTATACTTAACTAATTAAGGTATTTGTTTAAATTTTAAATTTTTTATTAATTAAATTCAAACTGTTGTTGAAAGATTAAACTGTATTTAAAATTAAAATAAATTAAATAATACTCAAATAAAATATCAAAGTATGTATATATCAACTGAAAGTTTTAAATTAAATGGGAAATAAAAAGAATTTGTGGCATTTTGCTGTATTAATAAAGTACTGGTTGCCTGAAAGAATACAGATTACAGCGTTAAACACAACACACTCCAAATAGACGATGATGGTGGCGGGGGACAATTAATCATAATTGCTATTACCGATGTTGGGTTATAGATTATTACTTGACACCAAATGGTCTGCCATTTACAAGTAAAAAATGGCTCATGTTCTGCACGCACCTTGTAAAAGTAAAACCAATGCGTTTAACCAAAATAATTACACAACTAAGAAATAATATGCATTTGTTCATAATATTAACTCAACATTCCACTAGACGCTGTCACAGGCTTTTTGTGCATGCCGACATGTTTTTAAATTCCCAACACTATAGTCAGCATCAACTCATGCATGCTACCTGCCTTTATCACATGCTTTGCTTAATATTAATTACCCACTAATCCCATTTTCTTCATTTTTTGTAACTTTTTTTTTTACATCAGAAAGTAAATTTAATACTACTGTTAAGTCTAACATGTGATGTGAGGATCATCTTTTAAAATATGATGGTCAGCAAGAACTGAAGCAATTTTCCGTCATTTGAATATATATAGACATATATCCAGTAATGACTCTCGTATATGAAAGCCTGGAACCTTATACACGTATATATAGATATATACCTCTTCATTTCCAGGCCACGGAGTGATGCAATTAAACACCGAGAGTGTTGCAATGCTTACCTCATGCGTTGTCTTCCATTTCATCAGTTTGCTCCACTATAAGTCGAAAAAGTGCGGAAGACACTCTAAAAGATGAAAATAAATATATATATAAAGTCAATTGTGTACAGCATTATATATACACATCGATCCCTGCAATTAGAAGACTGTACTTATGATCACGCTCATCTTTTGCAAGCCAAGAAAAGCAAAAAAGAAAAGGACTCTCTGGTCTCTCCCCTTGGCTAGCTTTTTCTGTTTCCAGAGCAAACTGACCAGAGTCTTTAAGTTGTTCTTGCCCTTTGACCCGAAAGTGGGTTCATTTTCATTTTTTTCTTTTTTGGTTTCTGCTCTGGTATCAACAACAAGTGAACAAGTGCCTAGCCTGTTTAATCACAATCACTCCGCCTTTGACTACTTTTGACCGTCAGACAAACTCTGAAGCTTTCATATAGTACTAGTAGCTGGTACTCCCCACGTAAATGTTACAGCATTTTCAATCCTTTGAAACAGAACTAGACTTGTGAACTTGTTAACTCTCAGAATTTCTTCATATGCTAAATCCAGCTTGTTACTGTCTAGCCACTTTCCTACCTATCAATATCTACCTTACTCATAGTTTACTCTTAATAAAAATGTTACATTTTGCTAATAAATTTAAACTTTCTATGCAGGAATTACATATACCTTAATCAAGATAAGGGTTTAATGCAGAATAATAATAGAGTAAAATATTATTTAAGTAGATTTTAGAGCATGATGACAATGGGATTTTCATTTTGTGCTTGGTTCAGTTTTCACACTCAAAGTCCATGCCCTAGCCATCAATGGTTGCAGTGTCTGCCTATATGATATACTAGCGAAAAGCCGAAGGACTCGGTTACTAAAAGAAGGAACTTCCCCTTTACTTTCAGAAGGACCCAAGCATATAAAGTCTTAGCTATATGAAAAACCTTTGTTCGTTCACTTGTTGTCAATATGATATCTACATAGTTAAGATTAATAATAATATATTTGACATATGATCCGTTAGAAGAAACGCTGAAACCTCAATATTAAGAAGGTTTGAAAGTTAGAAAGCACAAAAGTATCTTAGTGAGGAAGGATGTTCTAAGATCTCGACTTTATTGACTCAAACTATCTAGCATTAAGTGAACATAGATTAGTGGGAAAAATGAAAAAAATATAAAACTAATAGCTAAATAAAATTCTGTACATAAATTAGGAATTATTCTTGTAAATGTATTCTTTTAAGCGTATCTTAAGGATTTCTTTCCTCATCACAAAGCAGCCGTCCAAATCAAGGATGCATTCTCATTTATTGCACGTAACACCCAATGATATGTGAAGCCATTCAAACATTCCGCGGCTGTCAGTCTATGTTTGTATTTCTTTTTATAAGTTGGAGCAAACAGTCTTGTTTGTTAATTAAACTAGCCTACATTAAGAGCTTAGTTTAACGGTATTATGAGTTTATTTCCTTCATATTAAATTTATACCTTAGTATGTAGAAAAGTAATGGCATGATGGTCATAGATCACGTCAAAAAT
>JANVCQ010000006.1:29534995-29554544 GCA_025531925.1 Erythroxylum plowmanianum | reverse complement strand
AAAACTTAAAAGTTTTTTTAGCCCATGTTACCATGATAAGGAATATCAGTTTATATTTAAATTTAGTTGTTTTGTTACATATAGATAAAATGAAATTAACAGCATCTGTAACAATTGGAGAACAATAAAAAGGACGGATTCCAAAATAAAGATTCGTAAAACCCTTCCAAGAAGAAGAAACATTTGTAAATGCTACTATCGGCATTTATGTTTTCAGTGTAAATGCTAAAATAAAAGTTTCAATTACTAATATTAATATATGAAAATAACACATTTTTTCAAGCCAAATCATAGGACTATATATCTAAAAAAATAATTCCAACGGAGCACTCTTTAATCTTAGACTGTACTATCTTATGTGTCATCTATACATGTGCTGCTATCGATAAGATAGTATCGCCATTGATGGATAAAGGGCATTGCATTTCCTCCATTCTTCATGTCATTCTGTTGAAAATCCCGTTTACGTCGTTGGTTTCAAATATCAAACAGACACATGAAACGATACAACCCAAAAGATCCAGGAAATCCCTACCCACGAGATCATTCATTCCCCATGGTGCATTTGTAAATCTATACGTGTAATGCTTGAAAATCGTCTCTGCATCAGGGAGATTTTTCATGCGCTATTTTTTTTTTCCCCATATGTTCGCTTGTTTTCTCTCATCTCGATTCCTTTCTGGAAATGGGTTCCTGCCCTTGTTTTGGTTTCTTCAACGGCAAGAAGCGGAAGAGCGATAACAAGAAGAAACATTCATCGCATGGTGAGTCAGTATGATTTTATCTATCTATTGATACATATAATCTATGATTTTATACCTATCATTTTAACAATGAACATGTTTATTTATAGCCATAAACAAGAACACGTTCAAACAAGAAATAGCATGTACTTCAGGATTTTTGATAAGGTGATTTGCGTACAAACAGCCGCATGGCTCTGAGAAGGATCACTTACACGTTTAGCAGTGAAGCTTATAATGTTCCTTACACATTCTCCAGTTATTTGTATACTAATGTTGGAGTTTGCCCAAGCTCATCTTAGTTGAATGTAATAAGTTATCAAATTGGATAGGTAGATACGGGATATGAATTATACATATATATGGTTCTATATATTTGGTACATGCATGAATCATTTAGCAAAATTGTTATTAACATATATAAAATAACTGCAGAACTAAGACGGGTACCGTCCAATGTAGCTCTCATTTCCGACTCGTCTAACCAAAGTGCTACGTCAGGTGCTCCTAAAAGGGCTATAACATTAACGTATGAAGAGCTTGCAATTGCTACTAATAGTTTCAGTCACGATTCTTTTCTTGGGAGAGGTGGATTTGGCGCTGTTTTCAAAGGAAGACTAGAAAGAAATGGTCAAGTAAAAGTCTCTGTTCCTGTCTTATGTGAATTTATGATCATGAATGAGTTCTCCCACATCATTAAACCAATGTGTTCTTATCAGGTTGTAGCCGTCAAACAGCTAGATCAATCTGGTTTCCAAGGCGACAAAGAGTTTCTGGTGGAGGTTCTCATGCTCTCTCTAATGCAGCACCTTAACCTCGTAAATTTAATTGGCTTCTGCGCCGAGGGGAATCAACGCCTTCTTGTCTATGAATACATGCCCTTAGGATCCTTGGAAGATCACCTTTTTGGTAAATTTTATTTATGGCTCATTTTTCCCCCCAATGTTATATTAACAAATTTAAAAGATAGAAAAAGTTAAATGCTTGATATTCATGTTCACTGTTGCAAATCACAAGTCAATACTTGCATGTCTTGCTTGCAGGTTACGTTCCAAGGTTTAAGGTTTTTCCTGTAAATCACAAATACACTCACTATTATGATGCACATGTTGAAATGGGATGAATAGACTAATTAGAATGGACTTTAAATTTTATTCTTGTCCATGTTGCCCTAAATAATGAAATATTTTGCAAGCATTACAACAATAAGTAGCCAACGTTGATTTTTCCTCTATTGCTTACTTTAGATTATGCAAAATAGTACTAGTCATTTGATAGTCTCTTTTATAGTTATTTGAATTATCTAACTTTCTCCTCCTATTATTAATTGATAACTCATTGGAATTGCCATAGTACTAGGTGAAAATTAATAAAACGAGATGAACATTTAAAGAGTCAAGGATTATTTAGGAGGAAGAGATTGTATTTTATGTGATTAATTTTAACTCTAGCATGAAGAAGTATTTATAGGTACAAAAGATGACCTTTAAAATATAAGTACATGAACCTATTAATAAACCTAAATAAATCATACATGCATCGTATTTAATTATATAACCAATATATGAACATAATTAAATACCTAACAATAAACACTTGTAACTAGGTTTTTGACAATTTAATCCACACATAGTTTTAAATTAACTTCCAACACTTTTCCTTTATTTGAAACTTTCTTCCGTACTCTAAGTCTTGTTCTCAAGTGCTGCAAAACTTTAAATTTGATTGATTTCTTAAAAATATTTGCAACTTGTCATTAGTCTTCATATGTTTTAGTTCCAATTTGCTCTTTGCAATACATTATCTAGTAAAATGATATCTTGTATCTATATATTTACTCCGATCATAAAAAGCCAATTGCTAGCCAATGCTTATGTAAACTTGTTATCAATGCATTTTTAGTTACTTCCTTTTATGGCAAGTGAAGTTCCTTCAATAGCCTTCTAAGTCAAATAACATGACAAATGCATGAAGTTGTAGCCACATATTCAAATTCATAACTTGACAAAGTCACAATAGGTTGCTTCTTTAAGCTCCAAGTAATAACACATTCACCAACAAAAAATATGAAATTATTTGTGCCTTTACTATCATTAACATCTCTTGCAAAATCACTATCATCAATATCCAACAAATCTGAAATCAATAGATGATGTATAGAGCAACCTATAATCAACTATACCTTTGATATAGTAAAAAATTCTCCTAGCTGCTTTCTTGTGAGTACAAGTAGGTGCTTTCATGAAACAACTTATCACCCAATTGAAAAGAGAATATCTAGTCTTGTACATGTCAAGCATCTCAATCATCTAACAAGCCATTTTAATATGGTGGAATCTTCTTTATCTCTATCATCATAGTTTGTCAAGTCCACATTTCATAAGTGTATTCATTGGATTTCAATCAAGCATTTTGGACTTCTTCAATATTTCTTTTGCATATACTTTTTGTGAAATAAAAATTCAATCTTTCATTTGCTTCACATCCAAACCCAAATATTTCAATATTAGTCTTATGTCTATCATCTCAAACTCCAATGGCATAGCTTGCTTGAATTCTTAAAACAAGCCTTTATCTTCGAAGTACTTGTTAATGCAAGTATTCTATAACCTTTATGCTTGCTTTAACCCATACAATGCTTTTTTCAATCTTAAGACTTTAGCTTTATGAACTTTGACTATAAAGGCAATTGGTTTTTCAATAAAGATCTCTTCATGAAGATTGTATTTTGGAAAAGTTGGCTTTACATCAAGTTGATATATCTTCCACTTCATTTGAGCTATCAAAGAGATCAGCATAGGAATTATCTCTACACGAGCAACAAGTGCAAACACTTCATGATAATCTATTCCATGCTTTTGCTTTTAGCCTTTAGCAATGAACCTTGCTTTATATTTCGCTATATCTCCATTTGCATTCTTTTTAAATCTTGTGGATCCATTTGACTCCAGTAGCTTTATGACTCTTAAGAAGAGTTGATAATTCTTAAGTGCTATTTTCTCTATTCCCTTAATTTCCTCCTCCATGGCTTGTTTCCGTCTTTTGTCCTTCACAACCTCCCTAAAATCTAAAAGCTCTCTGTCTACAAGAAGAAAAAATAAATAACTTATATCAAAATCAATGATTTCTTTTGTCTTTTTGTAAATATCATAAATACTCCTGATTTTTCATACCCCATCACTTGAACTTTCTTTATACATTGACGAAGAAGGAGAATGAGGTGTATTAGAAGGAGAGACGGAGTTGTTTCTCGAACATTTATTGTGGTTTCTTGCTCCTTATCTTCAAAGTATGGAAAAAAAAATCATATTGCTTTCTTCTTATGCCTCACAATCCCATATTGCTTCATCAAATTCAATATCTTTTCTCATAGCAATCCTTCCATTGTTTAGGATGTACAATCAATAACTTTTGAAATTTTGGTCATATCTAATGAATACATACTTAACATTACTATCATCTAGCTTGGATATTTCTTGTTGCAGTACATGAGTATATGTAATGCTTCCAAAAATTTACAGATGAGTAACTTTAGGTTTTAATCCATTACATACCTGTTGCAGTGTTTGATCTTTGATATTTCTCATGGTAAACATGTTTGACAAATAGATGGCACAAGAAATAGCTTCTTTCCAAAGTTTTATAGGTGTATTTTTGGCCTTCAATATATATCAAGTCATGTAAAGAATAGTCATATTCTTCCTCTCGACTACTCTATTTTGTTAGGGCAATCCTGAGATCATTAAAAGGTGGTGAATTCCATATAACTCACATAAATCATAGAACTTCTTAGATGTGAACTCACCTGCTTAAAAAAATAACAAGGTTTTAAAAATTGAACCGAACTAGCTGGTTCAACCAAAAATAGTCTGAACTAGCCAATTATCCTATTCAGTTTCATTTAATAACCTCTATGTATAAAAATTAGCTAGTTTATAAAAAAATTAACCGCTTTTTCAGTTAGCCAGTTGAACCAGTCAATCAATTTATGGATAATACCTAAAACTTTTAAATTTCAGTTTCACAAATCAAACTCCCTCCTAGCCTTCACCATCTTCTCTCTGTTTAGATCTCATTGCAGTAAAATCAGCTTTCTTTCTAGCCTCATTTGACTTCTCAAATCTAATCATTGTGCCTACTTATTTCAACCACTTGCAGAGGCAGGCTACGAAGAACGCTTATTTTAGGAAAGGTCAAGGAAGGATAAGGAACAAATGGTACATCAAGCAAAGGAAAACCCAAACAGTAGTAACAGTAGCATCAAGTAGAGGAACATCAATCGGTTGGCTTAAATCCCTAAGCTTCTTGGCAACCATAACTGATGAAGCCATTTTACAATCAACTAACACCTCTCTGCCAAAAACCCTAACACTCAACTAACTTGTCAAAAACCTAAGAAAGTGAAAGTGAAGAGCAAGTGAAAAATTCTAGATATTGAGAGAGAAAAGGAAGAGGAAGAGGTTTTAAGGTTTTTTTTTTAGAAAAAAAAAGAAAGAGAATCAACAATTTAGAGAGAAAGATAAAGGTATAGTAACGTTAGAAGTCTACGAGGAGAGCTGCTTAAAATTTAAGTAGAGAGTGGGTTTTGATGTTTTGTTATTAAGTTAAGAATTTGGAGCTTTTGAAGACGTTAGATACAACCTCCTTAGAAATAATTTTGACTTTTATTGTTATTTTAAGTTTTATATTAGACTTATGTTTATTTATTATTAGTTTATTATACAATAATAAAAATGATATATTTTTATTTCAATAAAATGTTTTATTTTTACTTACTTTTGTAAATTTTACTTCTTATTTATTATATACCAGTTTTGTAGCCGTTTAATACCGTTGAACCTTTAAATATTAAATGTTTTCTTTGACTAGTTTGGCCTTTAAAACATCTAAAAATAAACCCAAGTCTTTCTATTATAATCATTAGTAAAAAGTAAGAAGTATCTTTTTTAACTAGTAATAATGGCTTGATTAATCCACACACATCATTATGAACAAGCTGAAGTGGTTCAAATCCTCTTATCATAGCTTCTTTTGAAAAACTCCTTCTTGAAGTCTTTCTAAGTAGACTTACTTCACACAAATGATGTGGATAATTGATGGAAAGCATCCCTCTTATAATGTATTTATCTCCCAAAGCTTTGAGTGCGTCAAAATTTAAGTGTCTGAATCTCATATGTCAATGTCTTGATTCATCTATCACATTCTCTTTTAAACACATTGCTTGAATTATCTTGATATTCAATATGAACATTCTATTTTTTGGCATAAGCATCTTAGCAATTAGCTAAGCATGTTGATCTTTAAGCCAAAGAAAATAATCTTTCATGTGAATTTTATATCCCTTTTCAAGAAGTTAACCTTGACTTAAAATATTGCTTTTCAATTTGCCCATATAATAGACATCAGAAATAAGTTTGTGGTTTTCATCTCTTGACAAAATTAAAATAGTACTTTTCCCATAAATGTGGGTCTTTGAAGAATATCCGAAAGAATCATAGCCTTCCACTTTTTATCAAGCTCCAAAAGTTTTCCTTTATCTTCACACATGTGATTGCTTGCTCCCTTATCCAAGAACTATGAACTTTTGTCGCATCATCTTTGAATGCTAGCAATAAAGTGGGTCTTTGACTCCTTGTTTGTAGCACTCAACATTAGACTTATCATACATCCTCGTAACCTCCTCTTCCTTTTCTTCTTGATTTTTCTTAGCCTCTATATAAGTGATTATTTCTATCATCATTGTTAACGTTATAATCTCTTTGACCTCTTCCTCGTTGATCATGACCTAGACTATGACAATGACCATGATCGTGACCTTGACCACATCCTTGACTACATTCTCATCCTCTTGTTCTTTGATTATTTTCTCCATCATTATCTTTTAAATAAACCTATATTTTAAGTGCTAACTCCAAAGGTTTATTTTGGCTCCTCTTGATCCTGTCTTAGACTTTCCAGGAGCCCTCTAATTGTTCAAGCATCAAAGAGTAAATCTTTGAATTCTTTAATGACACAAATCACATAATCAAACTTCAGGTTTATAGAATGAACAATTTTTTCTAATACTCAAATGACTTCAACTTTATATCCATACCTCTTCATTTGATTCATAAGGGCCCTTCACTCGTGAAAAATAATGTGAGATTGATTTAGATTCCTTTCAGTATAAAGATTTAAAATCACCTTGCATTGATTGGGATCGAACCTTTTTCAACTTGTTAATTCCTTAAAAGGAAATTTGCAAGATCTCTGATGCTTCTTTTGTAGTGGTTTTATTGGATGAGAGTGAGGGCTAATTGATTGTTTTCTTTATTTTTGCGAAAGAATCCTTCTCATTTTGAGACAAGTCAACTTTACTTGAGCTTGTATAGAACCTCTCCGCAATCTCCAAGCATCTTGTAGGTCAAGCACGACTTTCATGCAAAGACTCCATGTTTCATAATTTTCTTTTGTAAGGCAAGGAAATTGAAATGAGTATACTCCACTATTATTTGCCATTTCTCAAAGAAAAATTGAGCTCTGATGTCACTTTATTAAGAGGAGATGAAGATTTCGAGAGGAGAGGATTGTTTAGTAGGAAGACATTGTATTTCATTTTGTTAGAACTAGTCATTTGATTAGTTGGCTCTTACTAACTAACACTCCCCTTCAAGTGCAATTAAGACTGGACATCTATTTGTCACTTGAAATAAATGCAGCGATAACTGGATCGGAACATTGGGGTTAGATATCTAGACGGACAATCAAGAAATTAAGAATCTATACCAAACTTGCTATGATTCTTTATTAGAATTTTTAATATGGGTAGAGTGTAGAGCCCATTAATAAGAATTAGGTTTTGGTTAACTATTGCCAAAATGACTAGAACTAGTCATTTAGTCAGTTGGCCCCTTACTACTTATAATTATTTAATATTTTTATGTTTAGTCAATATGGGATACTCTAACACATTTGATTGTTAAAGGATACTCTAACACATTTGATTGATTTTAACTTTAAGTACAAAGGGGTATTTATAGATACAAAAGATGACCTTTAAAATTCAAGTACATGAACCTGTTAATAAACCCAAATAAACCATATTTAATTATATAACCAATATATGAATAGTTTAATTATTAAACCCAGATAAACCATATTTAATTATATAACCAATATATGAATAGTTTAACATCTAAGAATAAACTTGAACACCCATGTATCTAGGCTTTAGACTATTTAATCTATACATAATTTTAAATTAACTTTCAACAAAAATGGTCAAAACCATATGAAATGCAATTCCAAATGCTCCTTAACCAATGCATGTTCATGCATTGTGTGGTCTGCAGGCGGACCCAAGATATTGATAAACTTATTACATGAAAAGAAAGCATCAAACAATTTTCTAAGTGATGATGACGTAGTTCGTGCGCAGATCTTCCATCAGATGTAGAGCCTCTTGACTGGAACAAAAGGATGAAGATAGCTGCTGGTACAGCCAAAGGATTGGATTTTCTGCACTCTGCAAATCCCCCCGTCATATACAGAGATTTGAAGGCTTCTAATATATTATTGGGAGAGGACTTCCAACCCAAACTGTCTGATTTTGGACTGGCAAAATTTGGTCCAAGCGGAGGCCAATCTCATGTCTCCACAAGGGTCATGGGTACCTATGGCTACTGTGCTCCGGAATATGCGTTAAGTGGAAAACTGACTATGAAAACAGATATATACAGTTACGGAATACTCTTGTTAGAGCTAATTACTGGTCGTAGAGCAGTAGTAGAAGTCAAAGGACACCAGAAATATCTCATCCAATGGGTAAATACACTTGATAATTTTATTTGTTGATCAGTTTCATGCAATCATTATCTGGTAAGTCCAAATGCGTGCAACTCTACTTCCCCTAAGCTCGGTTGTCTTTCTTTCTGTAGGCACTTCCTCTGATGAAAGACCCATATAGTCATTGGAAATTAGCAGATCCATTGCTCAAAGGGCAGTATTCAAATTCATTGTTAAACAAGGCTATCGAGGTGGCAGCATTTTGTGTCAACGAAAATGCTAATTCACGCCCTACATCCAAGGAATTGGTGGTTGCCATGGATTATTTGGTATCACGTAAATATGAACCCAAGGAGGATAAGAAAGTCAAAGATAACTGGCCTGAGATCCATTTCTCTCCAACCGAAACGGCAGCCATGATGGAAAAGGATTTAGATCGTGATCGTGCGGTAGCAGAGGCCAAGTTATGGGGAGAGACTTGTAGAGAAAAGCGTCGACAAGAAAATGTCGTTGATGATAATACCAGGTATCAACTTGTTCAACCTTCCTATACCAATGGTAAGAAAAAGAATATTTACCTCAACTGTGCTCAAATTCTCCAATTATTTAATAATTCCTTTAATCATTAATTCTGCAGTTATGGAAATAAAATGGAGGACTGACCCTAGGACGGAATACATTTCTTGGTTGTTGGCTCACTAAAGATCGTGTTGCACAAAAATAACAACCTTGTAACCTATCCAAAATTCCCAACTATAGTATAGTACGTTACTATCAACAAGATCAAGTTATACATGGTAAGTAGCCGATATTCTTTTTTCAATTTTTCAAAGAGATTGCTTTGTTGGTTTAAGGAAACATGAGCAAAGTTTTCAGAAACTATGATGCTATACACATGATAGATAGAATCAATGTTTTAAATAATGCAGTCTAATTTAACTCGTCTTCGGAAGTCAGTTTAACGCCATGTTCGAAGTTTCAACAAAGTATGAATTAATTTGGTTAATGTTTTAATTTAAAGTGAAATATGACTGCTTTATGTTAGGTTAAATGGATGTAGTTTCTTCGGTAATCAATGATTGATTTGCCAATCTTTCTCTCGTGATTCGAGTTGTAAAGTCTCATCCCCTCCTCTTTAACGCAGCATAGGTTTCTAAACTATTCCTGCTATTCTTATCTGATTAGAGATTAAGGACTTAAATAGTTTTTGGTTGTTAAGGGAACAAGGAAATGAGATTTCAACTGATTACATGTAAAGATTATTAAAAAAAAACTAGTGCAATTGCACATAAATACGTGGATGATATCCTAATTTTAATTTTTTAATAGAGCAATCAATTGACTAATAGAATTTTCTTATAATTATTTTAAAAATTAATTAATCATAATTAAAAATAAAATAAAAGTGAAAGTACTTTTAAATTAATGATCAAATATTAGTGTAAAATGTGCTATTAAAATAAATAATATTTGCTTCCTACCTATATTATTAACTAATGTATTTTTTACATTCTTTTGGATTCTATTATAATCATGTACTAGGTTAGTGAAAAAAATATGCTTAAATATGAAGATCTATGCAAACTTGTAATCATAATCTTTGAATTAGATTGAACTGGGCGTTTTAATAAGGTATGTTTAAATTTAAGATAAATTAATAGTACCTAAATTTATTTAAAAAATCATTGACCAATTTAATATGGGTTTGAAGCCTATTTTCTAATAGGTGCACAAAATATTTATAATCTCTCTCTCTCTCTCTCTCTCTCTCTCTCTCACACACACACACACACACACAAATTGACTAAATAATTTATATTAATCGATTGATGTTGTCTATATCGTCATACAAAAATATGGTCACGACCAAGAATGACATTGAGCTAAGTTGATTCGAGCTAAGAGTGACCTCTCAAATAGGTGGCTCGAGCCTGGTCCAAAACTCAATTGGGCTTAAGTCACACGGTTTGAATTGCCCAACCCACCCACTCTAAGATGATGTCATATTAGTTTAACTTCTCAAAATAATGCCATTTTCGTGTAACTTTCCAAAACTACATCATTTTGATCCTGAGTTCTTTAAACTTACAAGCCAAATTGATATCGTTTTGAGAAGTTAAACTAATCAAATATCATTTTAGGGAGAGAGTTTGGATCATAATTGTCAAGCTTAATTATAAGGTTGCATTATCATGACTCATTTTTGTATAAATATAGTTGCATGTTTATATCAATATGGCTAAGTAGTTGCATCAGTATTATTAGGGATTACATCACCATAGTTGAGAGTTAGATCACTATAGTTGAGTAGTTACACTAATATCATTAGGGATTACACTATGGCTAAATAATTGCATCAATATGGTTCGATAATTACATTATTACAACTTCGTAGTTGCATGGAAATGTTTAAATGGTTATGGTTAAATAGTTCCATGGAGTTACATCACCATAGCTAAGTAGGTGCATCAATATAGCTAAGAGTTAGTAGTTTGCATTATTGTGGCTAAATAATTATATAAAGATGTAACCTCACAATCATGATGATCCAACTAGTTACCCATAGTAATACAATTTGATAGCCTTAGTGATGAAACTACTTATCCATTGAAATATAATTGTACATATCCAATTTTAATTATAATGGTGCATTCACCTAACTACATTGATGCAATTACTTAATTATACGTGTAACCTTCTAGTCAAATTGATGCAATTACTTAACCATAGTAATATAATTACTAATCATTATGATGTAATTATTCATCCATACTGATTACTAACTCAGTTATACTTATGCAACTCCATAACTATGATAGTGCAACTACTTAGTTATAGGGATTGAACCCTGTAATCATGTTTTTGTATAATCTTATTAGGAAATATTTGTTAATTGATGTAAATTGTTCAATTAACCAATCAGGAAGAGAAAGACATTATGTTTGTGAGGGGTGTTTTAGAAGTTTCAAGCAATCTTTAAGCTTAAAAAAAGAAGAAGTTTGATACCTATATTAAGTTGGTCTAAGTGACCTTCTTTATAAGTTAATTCACTGTTAATGAACCCAAAAGTTATTGATAAGTGTTGATATAGTCATATTTTAAGGCTTGCATTTAATGTATTTTATTTGTTTATTTGGGCACTTTTATTGTTTTTGGTACTGAAGTTGTTCATAGTTTGTTTTGTAGCTCTAATTTACATATTTAGAGTAAAAAGAATGAATTCAGACAAGTTTGGAGCATTTTAGAGATGTTTTTACTAAGTTACAGAAGGCACGATAAGTATATAGTCATGTTTCAAGAGTTTACTGGCATATGAATTGATTTATATAAAACACACCAGTATTGATAAGAAAAACTTCTATGTTGAGTGGTGAGGAGCCCGTGTTATTGGTACACGATTGTGTTCATGCATGTGTTAGCTTCAAAAAAGCATCAAGCGTCTGCTTAAAGTACACGGCCATGAACTAGTGTATCTCCAAGGATCCAAATTTTAAAATTTAAAAGACAAGATTAAGTTGAAAAGTAAGGAAGAGGCTCAGAAAATATAATTGGGAACCCTAAGAAGGAAGAAAATATGAAGAACAACTAAGGAAAACCTTTTGGAGTGAATTTAATCGATTTAGAGTGAAGTTTTTGACATTAAACGGTTTCATCATGTTATCCTTGATTTTCTGTTTTCTCTTTAGCTTTGATGTTATATTGTACATGATTAGGAATTAAACTCTTTATGGTATCTAGATTAGATAAACCCTAGGATGGACCTTATAATGATTCTTTGTTTTCATTAAGATTCAATTGTATGTTCTCTATTATTCTTGAATTAATATTATCATTGTTTTGATTCATATAGGATTTCAAGCAATTGAGATTGAGAAATCATTTGTATAAATAAATCTAGTATAATTGAAAGGAGTTACAAGCAACATAAAGCTAGGCTGACATAAATCTTCCAAATTAGGGTCAAACCTAATAGTGAAATTCATAAATTGATTAATGTAATTCTAAGTGTTTTAATTAGAAAAGGATATCAATTAATTAAACTAGGATTATTTGTTAGTAGTCTTGAGAAAAATATTAGCATAATTGAGAAATTTTCATAGCGCAATGAAATGTAGATTAAATTGATGTGTCAAGTCATGATTGCATGAGAAGTCCTATGAGGGATTTGAATTGTAAATATCGTTATTTCATTAGTTGATTCTTAGTTCAACTGCCATTCTAGTTTATTAATTGTGTTGATTTCTCCTTATTTTAATAATTTAATATTAAATTTGATTAATCACCATCATCTTAAATTGTCAGTTAAATAATAAAAAGGTTAACACTAATAACAGTAATCTTTATGGGATTGACACTTAGTACACAATGTCCTATACTGTAGAATGATAGGTGTACTTACCTTGGACAATTTATAGAGTTAAAGAATTTATATATATAAATAGCGCATGACTCAACAAAGTTTTTGGTGTTTTTGTTGAGGACTAGGATATTATGAACACTTAATTTATATCAATCTAGCCATTATTTTCCTTTCACATTTATTTTATTTTATTTTATTATGTTTATTTATTTATCTTTGGAGCACTCTTTCTTAATCTTATGTTTGTGGTTTTTTTTTATGATTTGAGTATTATCATCATAGCTACCAAAAATAATAAAATGTTGGAGGGGACAGTATTATAACAGTGCATATGTATGGAATAATTATAATAAATGTTGGAGGGGACAGTATTATAACAGTGCATATGTATGGAATAATTATAATAACATTCTTATATATTGGATTATTACTAATAAAGAGTACAATTATCTTTACTATTATATTTGAATGTCTACGCAACCATATTAAATATCTAAAGAAAAAATATAAGTATGATAGATTTAAATTTTTATCATTAAATATTATATTATTGTTATAATTACAAAAATTTTTAAATTTTATCTATCAATTAAAATATTTTATGGTAGCTAAATTTTACCAATCAATTATATTTGATACCTAAATGTATCGTATCAAATATAAGTATCGACCAGTACCACTAATATCAATAAATAACAAAGGAGTTTCATAAATATTAAATTTTGAAGAATTTAAAAAACCTAATCTTTACTTTTACTAATACCAATAAATAACAAAGGAGTTTCATAAATATTAAAATTTGAAGGATTAAAAAAACCTAATCTTTACTTTTACCACCTCTTGTTATCTCACATACATATACAGTTGCCATTAGAACAAAACACAAACAACACCACTCTCTATCTCCCTGAGTCCCGACTCTCTCAAATCTCATCTCCTATCAGCCATCATTACTCAGTCATCCATTCTACTGCTTCTCCATTGTTGCTGCTTCTCCATCGCTACTAGGTATCATCTCCGTCATTGTTGCTGGTTTGTGTCGTCGTTGTTGCATCTCCATTCATCACTACTTCTTTTTCCGACACTGTTTCTCTTTGTATTGAGACCTGAGTGTTGCCTGCTTCATCTTCTTCAGCTCTTTTGTTTTGTTTGTAACATGTTGTCTAGACTCCTATAGTCAAGGTTGGTGAATGACAATGGTGGCATCTTTTTTAAATGCTTGTTTCTTAGTCTTAAGTGTGGCTTTAGGTTTTTGCACATACTATAAGGAATAGAGAAGCTTGTAGAATGTGGATATGGCTTGATAAATTTGTTGCTTGAGTTTGAAAGTTTGATATTTAATTTTTCGTGGGTGATGGGTTATTGAGAATTTGGTTATGAAATTTATGATTTTTATCAGTTACAAGTTTATAATTTAAATTAATAAAAATGTCAAAGTGTAAATTGTAAAGTATGTTAATTAGTTATTTATAAAATTTAAAGATAAATCAATAATCAAAATTTAATTTTGTGAATATTAAATATTTTCTCAAGAATTATATCTAAATTATGTAAATTAGTGTGATTTTTTATTTCATTATATCTAAACTTTCATTATTAATACATTTAACTAGTTTCTTAAACTAGTTAATATTACACTAAATTAAAAGGATTCATTTGTAATATAAAGTTTAAGGATTATTTGTGTATGTCTCTATTCTTTGTGGTTTACAGAGGAAAAATAGAAAGAATTATATTTAATGAAAATTAAAATCATAATATTGATAAAAAAGTTAGGAAGTTGTGAATTCATGTTTGAATTATGTAATCATATATGATAAGTTATATTTGTAAATTTATGGTTAAATTATGTAATCATACAAAAATAGGTTATAGTTGTGACTTTATAGTTGAGTTATGTAATCATATTAAATGAGTTATACTTATGGTTGAATTACGTAATTACACAAAATAGGTTATAATTGTGAGTTATGGTTAAATTATGTAACCATACAAAATATGTTATAATTGTGAGTTTACGGTTGAATTATATAATCACAAAAAATAAGTTATAGTTATGAAAGTGCAATAATCATTTATACAACTTAGTGAAGTTCACTTGTATTTCTCTATCATATGATTGTTGAGAAGAAGTTGTTGCTATATTTCTTCTTGTTATTTTATACAACTTATTCCACATTTTTCATGTCATCAGTAGTTGTTATAATGATTCTTAGACTATTGACTTTGAATATAAGATGTATGTAAATTTTTAATATTCAAGTTGTGTGTACGATTTTAGAATATAAGATGTGCAATTGCGTTTGTTTTGAGTTGAATTATATACATCTTTTTATAATAGTTTATAATGAAATTATTAATTTAATTTTGACATAGGTCTTCATTTATTTTACAAATAAATAAAGGAAAGTTCAAGTACTTTTGATAATTTAGCCGCTTCAAATTTAGGAAGATTCGATAATCTAGCTTGGACTCATGTCAAATTAGTTTATGGAATGAAGAACCATTCCATTTTTCTGTCTTATAAAAAACATTTGAAAGGTAGAGAAATCACCTGATTAAAGAAACATTTGACTGATATCAAAGGTGATGTGGAGCTTTATAAGAAAGTGAGCTATGATGTGAAATGGAGAATAAAGACTTTGCTTGAAGAGTATTAGCATAAGAAAGATGCAAAGTAAGGACTGAATTATGAAATTAGTAATGGAAGTTCCCTTTTTGGTGGTCAAGATGATAACGAGGATGTTGAAGGTGGTATTCTTACCCATCAAGAAAGGAATGTTTTACATAATGTGAGGAAAAGAAGAAGACACATGTTTAACTTTTTTACATCACAAACAACTCCTAAAGCACAATTTTCTATCTATAATATTTTACATTATAAATAAGTGAGTCATAATATGGACATGGCAACGGCTATATGGTGGTATAATTCAGGAATAACATTTAATGTTGCTCGGTCTTATTATTACCAGCCTATGATAAATGATATTACATCTTACAGTCTAGGATACAAAGCTCCTTCAATTAATGACTATAGAGGTAAACTTTTAAGCAGTTTTTTAATAAAATAAACAGTTATTTGCATGAAAGAAGAATGACTTAAATTACTTATGGATGTTCAATTATATGTGATGATTGGATAAATAGAAGAGAGGAAACTATTATTAATTTTTTGGTTTATTTTTTTGAAGTCTATTGATGAATTTGGCCGTATTAGAAATGTTGATAAACTGTTTCAGATATTTGATAAAATTGTGAGTAAATTTGGGTCAAAAAATATTGTTTAGTTCATTACTGACCATAATTTTACTTATAAAGCAGCTAGAAGAAGATTCCAAAGTAAGTATAATTATTTTTATTGGACTCCTTGTGATACACATTGCATTGACCTGATGTTGAAAAATACAAAAGATGCTAGATATTTTTTTATCATTGATAAAACTATGCAGAAAGTAAAAAAAGACGACCAAGTTCATCTATAATCGGGTATGGATCCAAAATCTATTGAGAAAAGATTTCACGAATAGTAGAAATTTGTGTATTATTATAAGATTTGTAACTAATTTCTGATCACTTTAGTATTTTGTTCAGATGAAGAAGGAGTCAAGAAATATGTTTACAAGTGATAGATGAGTTGCATCCCAATATGCTAGGTCTAATCATAGATTGGAGGTTTCTAGAATTATAATTGAAGATAATGAATTATGGTCCCAATGTCAATTTGTCATCCAAGTTTTTGGTGAAATTACTTCGTCTGACTGATAGTGATGAGAAGGAGACAATGAGTTGTTTCATGATGTTATAGACATGGCAAAGAAAGCAATCAAGGTCAATCTAAAAATTAGGTCTTTTTTTGTATACAGTTTATCTTACAGTAATCGATGAGAGATGAGAAAGACAAGTTTAATCTCCATTATTTCTAGATGAGACATTTTTTAATCCTATTTTTTATTTTAGACCAAGTTGTATAAAAAAACTGAAGTTAATAGGAAAATGCTATTAAATATAACAATACTTGTCGCCCATGAGATGAAGTAAAATCTCTTAAGCTCACAAATAGAGGTTTATAATGGTACTTCTAATAATTTTGGGATGCACATTGTTATCCATCAAAGAGACAAATTTAATCCAGATATATATTGTCACTTTTATTACTTATTAGAAATAAATCATCATTTTATTTTGTTTATAATATTGCTTTTGTTGTCCTACAGTTGTTTTGTTGGACTAACTTGGAAGTAGTATTCTAGAATTGCAAAGATTTACAATTTGAATTCTGAGTC
This sequence comes from Erythroxylum plowmanianum, assembly GCA_025531925.1. Classification (NCBI taxonomy): domain Eukaryota; kingdom Viridiplantae; phylum Streptophyta; class Magnoliopsida; order Malpighiales; family Erythroxylaceae; genus Erythroxylum; species Erythroxylum plowmanianum. The sequence continues at coordinate 29,537,391 of JANVCQ010000006.1, read as the reverse complement.
AACGTGTGAGTGAAACAGGGTATGAAAGGAATTAAAATACATTTGAGTTTATCCATTCTAAGTAAAGGAATATATTGGAACACAAAAGATTGAATGACTTAGTCTTTTTTCGAGGCAATTTAAACCTTATAAAGATATATTATTATCATTATTAAGTTTAATATAATTTTTTAATTATTTTATTTTATTTATTTACTAAGACATATATCTAATTTGCCTTGACCATATCGATCTCTTGTTAGATTAGGTTTATAAGAAACCAAGTTTAATAAATGAGAGTGATTTGAAAGTTAATCTTGGAAGAGAAAACATTGACATGATATTTGGTACAACGAATTTGAGTGATGGTGATGATGAAACTTCTCTCAATGATGAAAATTTTATATTTGAGAATTAGGGTCAATGCGATTTGAGTGAATATTTGAATAAATGAAGTTTCAAGTTTTTAATTTCTTATCTTGTTTTAATTTTACTTGTATTTGATTTATATGTTAAATTCTATTTATGCATTATAAATATAATTTTAAATATTTTTGTTTCAAGTCTTACTTTTAATAAGTTGTATTCCTGGACATAAACTCTATAAACTCTTGTTGTAATACTCATACAGCCTGTTTGGTTGAACAGCTACAATAGATAAGGAATAGTATAATTATTCTTAGGAATATAATATAATAGATATTACTTTGTTTAGTTTACTTCTAAAGAATTTTTATGTCCAATTTTAGTTTGAAAATATAAACTTGAAATGAGAAAGGAATAAGTAACAAAATGACACAAATATCCTTATCTTTATTTATTAATTAATTATTATTAATTAAATTCCTCATTATTATTGATTTTATTAAAATATAATAATAATAATAATAATAATAATAATAATTAAATTCCTTATTCTTATTAATTTAATAAGGAATTTAATTATTATTATTATTATTATTATTAATAATTTTATCATCATCATCATCATTATTATTATTCTTATTGTTGTTGTTGTTGTCATTATTATTATTATTATTATTTTTCGTCTTCTTATTATTAATTTTATTATTCTTATTAGTTTTATTATTCCTATTCTTATTTTATTATTATTATTATTATTATTATTATTATTATTATTATTATTAAATTCCTTATTATTTTTAATCTTCTTCTTCTTCTTCTTCTTCTTCTTCTTCTTCTTCTTCTTCTTCTTATTATTATTATTATTATTATTATTATTATTATTATTATTATAAGGACAAAATAATCTTCTTCTTCTTCTTCTTCTTCTTCTTATTATTATTATAAGGACAAAAGAATCTTCAACAAATAACTCTATTATTGGAATAGCTAAAAGCACCTTTTGATGATCTTTAATTATTCTTAAAAATTGAGGAATACCTAATCTTAGGATTAGGTATTCTAACATTTTTGTCTAACCAAACAAAGAAATAGAAAAATTTTAGGAATATATTCCATTCCTGTGAACCAAACATGCCACTTGAAACTTTGATATTATTTTATTTGAGGTTTCGAAGGAATTATTATTTATTATATGATAAAATTGTAATATGTTGAATACTTTATATTATCCTTAGTTTTATATTTGTATGATGATGAAATGTTCCTCATTTATATTAATTGTGATTATTGTTTATATGTGAAATATGAAAAAAAAATTAATCGAAATAATTATATCATTATTATTTCAAATTTTTATTGTTATGATTTATCAAAGTACGATTCATGTAAAATGATAAATTATATAGAACAATATATTAAGAGATTATTTTGTAATTTTAAAAAAACTTAAGGACTATTTTATAATTTAAAAAAATTAATTAAAATAGTATTCAATATTGACCGATACTAGTATAGTATCATACTAAAACTAAATCTAATACCTATATCAATACAATATTCATAAGAGTAATTTGGAAGGAGAAAAATATAATTAGCATGAGACAAGGTTTTGTTTTCAATTTACAAAAGCAGATGACGCTGGTTTTACTTTATTATTTCTTCCAAACTAACTTTCTACTAAGTCAATTTAAATTAGAAAATTTGGCTAAACCAACAATAAAAATTAATTATATAATTATTATTTGAGTATTACTAGTTATTATCATTAAATAAAAATAATAAAATTTTAATGTTTATAATAATAATAATTAAATAGTGACTCATTAATTTTTTGTTTTAACAATATTCGAAAAATTACTATCCATTTCTTTTAAAAAATTAAATGAATAGGGTACTGAAAAGGAGCCATAAAATTAACGCTGCGTTTGGTTACTGTCTCCAGTATCTGAAGACGGAACGGAACAGGACGGAACAGAACAAAAACTGGAGACAGTGAGATGTTTGGTTGTGGTGGACAGAACAGAAATTTCTGTCTCCGTCTCCAGGACAGA
>JANVCQ010000006.1:29518542-29534895 GCA_025531925.1 Erythroxylum plowmanianum | reverse complement strand
CAAACAATATAAGTTGACAGGATTTTTATGTTTTGTGCACTGTCCTCGGTGATGAGGACGGCAACCAAACGCTGCATAAAAGCATAAAAGGATCCAAAGTCTCCGAGGGTCACTTTTCATTGTTTATGAGCTGGGTTAAAAACCGAACAGGGCCGGTCCACCCTGGAAGGTTCATTCCACCCAATTAAAGCTATCCACGTCACCCCTCGATACATGTGTGGCTCCGTACATGATAGTCTCCCACTTCTCCTCCAGAAAGTAGTGAAAAGCACTCTTCTTCACTACTCCCATCACTATCATCACCGCGACTGCCGTCGGCGCCGTTACTCTGCCCCCGAGCACCCAATCTTAGGTTGCTTGCTGACTCAGCTTTATTGGAACAGAAGTGAAAAAGTGGAGCTGTAGAAAGAGATTATAGAAACATTTGGAAATCAACTTGTGGTTCTGGGCTTGTTGCATTTCTAGGGTTTGGAAGTGTTTGGAATTGGGGATCTAGTAAGCTGAGAGTGAGTGAAAAGGTAATTAAAGAAAATAGAAAAATGTATGTAGTGCCGCCACCTCAGCGATCCGATCCGGGATCTGCTGGCGGCGATTTACGGGTCTATCAAACTTGGAAAGGAAGTAATGTAAGTAACCTGTTGGTTTCTAAATTTTCTTTTTAAAAACTCTTTTTGATTTCTGTTAAATGTTGCCGCTTTTATTTCCCTTTATTTTTTTTGTGATTTTTAGTTTAGTAAGCAAATTGAGTAAGTTGGTGTGCTTGTGCTTGAATTGATGTTGTACATGGGTTTGGATTGGAGTAATAAGAGTTGTACTTGATGTGGTGCAGACAATCACACGTTGCAGCTAAAGATGGGACCTTTCCTTTTTGGGTTCACTGTAATGTAGAAAACATTGTATTTAATCGATGCTTGCCACATTGCTTTTGTAGCTGGAGAATAGTTTCTAGGAGATGAAATGTTAGAAACAAATGGTTGAGCATTTATTTTTCCCCGAAGTGGCTTCATAGATGATATAGATTCTATGTGTTTACGTTGGTTAGTGAAAAGCAGTATGCTTTATTAATATTTGGAATATATGTGATTAACACTTTTTGTGCTGGGTTTAATGGTAATGAGTGACAATTAAATTCAAAATCTATGCTGAACGTACCACACCCAGGAACCTCTGATCAGTTTGATAGGAAGTTGGGATAAAGAGAACCTATATCATGGTTTGAATGTGGAAATGAAAAAAAGAGAAAAAGGAGAGAAATCTCATGGCCATCATTGACTGTTAGGGAAGAAATTTTGCTTGCTGATCAAGCTTGATGACACAATGGTGTTATGTGACTAGATTCAAATTAGAGGTACCTTGTTCTCCATGATTGTAAACCCACTGGAAAAAAGCTTGTGTGTTCAAAATCACTTTAGTTGATATGTCACATGCTCGTTGACGCTGTTGTCATTAATGGTGTACAGGTTGCTGAACACCTGAAAAATCGCATTATTCAATTATTCAACCATTTTGTTTTACTAATTTCCATGTTAGTCAGATTAGTCAACATTTATATGTTTCAATGCAATAACAAGATTTTTTTTTGTGTGCAAGTAGTTTTGTTGGATGGTTAATAGACTTTATCTACTAAAAGGTTTGAAAAATTCAGCTACTTATTTATGATGGAATTTATATGTCAGGCTCTAGAGAGTAACAACCTAGGTATATGATAGTCTTTACGCATTTATCCCTTCAAATTGCATTACTGGATTACCTTTCCCAGTAACTTTGTTTCTTGGTGCTCTTTCACAGATATTTTTTCTTCAGGGAAGATTTATATTTGGACCAGATGTCAGATCCCTGTTCTTGACTATATTCTTGATTGTTGCTCCGGTGGCAGTGTTTTGTGTCTTTGTTGCCAGAAAGCTGATGGATGATTTTTCTAATAACCTTGGAATATCAATAATGGTTGCTGCTGTTGTTTTCAGTGTTTATGTGAGTTCTTTGTCTCTCTCTCAGTCACATAATCACTCACCCAGAACATGGATATATGCACACATAATATTCCTCTGTTGCATTATAGGACATGTAATTCCTGTCAAATGAATAGTTTTTACATTTATTGGTTCTTCCTCCACTTTTTTCTGCATAATTAACTGCCTCTCATGGTGTTAAGGTTGGTATTGGTATTGATCTCATTTTTGTCCACATTCATGAATTTCATCCTATAAATGTAGAAATTAAAACTTCTCTGAGATCTTTCATTTTTGCTGGTTAATCGGTTGGCTGTTACCTTCTCATGGTATGAAATAAACTAGCTCATGTAAGATCACTGTTCATGCTTATGTAATGTATAAATGGATTTCATGTCGAAATGTTTGTCTGGATCTTCTACTGCTAATGATACCTTTGTTAGAACCTAATAGGATTGCTACCTACAGTTTTATTTTTGAGCAACAAAAAAGAAAATTAGACACATTGACCTGGGATTTTTTTGAATTAGTTTTTTTTTTAGCAAATAGTAGTCATATGTATAATTGAAAATTCATGTATCCCTACAATGTATCATTTTAGAAGCTTTTTCATAAGCAATCGTTTAAATATGTTTCCAGATTTGGATCTCTCATGTCTGACTTGATCTTAGTTATAAAAGAAAAGTGCATATCCATGTTTTGTAGCTTGGCATTGGGCTTGGGCCTAGCCCGATTGAGCTTGAGATTCACCACCTGAGCCCTAGCCTGAGCCCAATCAGGCTTGGCCAGCTCAAAGCCTGTGTAACTTTTTCAAATTAAAATTTTAAAATGATGTCGTCTCACTCAACAATGTCATTTTACTGATATATTCGGGCCGGGCTGGGCTGCAGCAGGCCGAAGCCAAAACAAAAAAAACCTAAGTCCAGTCAACTTGGTCTGAGCCAGTTGACTTCAGGCTGAGCAGGGTCAGGTCAGGCCGGGCCAGGCAAAAATTGCCATCTCTATGTTTTCTTCATTAATCCAATTGATGCCAGAAATATGCTCCAAAATACATATAAATTTGACCTGGTCATTGTCAACTATTAAAAGATTTATTGAGTCTTTTTCCTACTTACAAAAGAAAATCAATTATTAAAACTTACTGCATAGTATGGCAAAAATATTCTCTCTGATGGGTTTAACAAGCATAATTGGCACTCTTAAAGGTTTTCTGAATGTCCTGATTATTTTCTTTCTAATGAAAATCTGCTTGCCTTCTCTGGCTCTGAAAATTTGTTTATTGTAAGATTAAAAAAGTAAACCTTTCCTATGTTGAGTTCTGTCTAACCAATTCCTCTTGCCCAAGTGCAAAATAAGCTCACATATGATTCCTGTAATTTTTTGCTTTTGTTGTTGCACTCTCTCCCAGAATCTTGGTTTTTACTTTTAATTGAGTGTAAATCATTAGCTTTGAATATGCATATTTAAAACTGGGGAGAGAATAAAGTTTTGGAAATTTTGAGCTGAGAACATATACAATAAGATGGGACATTGAATAATTGCCAGTAGCAGCACAATCCCAAAGCACTATTTATTAATCTTAAGACAAAGGCAGCAACAAAGTGGTGAATGATTTGGCCTATCATACGTTTTACCAATCTGAATTTATTTGTTTGGATTCACCTTAAAACCTTGGACATCATAGATTGCATTGCTTTGTCTTCATGAATATGTTGGTTGTGATTAAGCTAGGTTGAACCTTGCACATCAATATGTATATCAGCTCATTGGAGCCCTAATTTGCAGATAGTGATGGAGAAGGTCAATTTTGTATTTCATGGTAGGATAAAATGCATTTTCTATTCTAGGCAATGTCTTCCTTGTGAAAGATGGAATATGTAGGACCTGGAGGCAATAATAATTTCTAAAGTGATGATCATTTTGGATTTTCAGGTTTTAGCGCTTCTCCTGCTAACCTCTGGAAGAGATCCTGGCATAATTCCACGCAATGCACATCCTCCAGAGCCAGAGAACTTTGATGGGGCCACAGACGTTGGTGCTGGTCAAACTCCACAGTTACGTCTGCCACGTTTTAAGGATGTAGAGGTCAATGGAATGGTTGTGAAGATCAAGTATTGTGACACTTGCATGCTTTACAGACCTCCCCGCTGTTCACATTGTTCAATTTGCAACAACTGTGTAGAACGATTTGACCACCACTGCCCATGGGTTGGGCAATGTATTGGATTGGTAAGAGCTTTTAATGATCTAAGCAGTTGACAAGTTCTGTATGTTCTTGGCTTTGTAAGATTTATCTTATGCATCCCATCCTCGTCTACCTGGATTCATTCTAGAGTATAGTTTTTATTCTGTCAGAAAAATTCAAAGTGAGCAGATGAGCTCACGATTCTTTTTTTTTCACTTAGATGTCAAACATGATTGACTGTATCAGTTAAATTATAGATGTACAGCCAGATGGATGTTACTCAATGTTGTCTTGTACTAATATTGTTCACAATATTGCCGAGCAAAATTCTTGCAGCTTATTGGATTAACCTTTTATTATCACTTTCCTGGAGTTTTTGTGATCCATCTGAAGAAATTATTTCTCATTGCAGAGAAATTATCGATATTTCTTCATGTTCGTCTTCTCAACAACCCTTCTTTGTATATATGTTTTTGCATTTTGCTGGTTCTACATTACTAGAATCATGCAATCAGAGAGCACATCCATTTGGAAAGCAATGATCAGAACCCCTGCCTCCATTGTCCTAATAGTTTACACTTTCATATCAATGTGGTTCGTTGGTGGTCTTTCGGCCTTTCATTTGTATCTCATCAGTACAAACCAGGTAAGAAAATCATCCTTCCCTTCTCAAAAATCATGTTATAGAAAGATTTTTCCACTTGTCCTAGGTTCTCTATGGCAGCGTTGCTGTAATGTGATGTTATGTGCTTTTGTTCTTGCAGACTACCTATGAGAATTTCAGATATCGATATGATCGAAGAGCAAATCCTTACAATAGGGGAGTGGTGGAGAACTTCAAGGAGATATTTTGCTCTAGTATACCTCCATCCAAGAACAGCTTCAGGGCAAAAGTGCCAAGAGAACCTACATTACCAACTCGAGCAATTGCTGGGGGTTTCATGAGTCCTAACATGGGTAAGGCGGGTGATGATATAGAAATGGGTAGGAAAACTGTCTGGGGAGATTTGAGTTCCATAGTTGATCGTGGTGAAGGGCAAGTTACCAACAATGATCGCACGCATGTAAAGGACAATGAACTGAACGAAATATCCCCAGATATAAGGAGTACGGTAGAGGAAGTTGGGGAACACGGTAGTGTACATCCAAGGCGATCTAGTTGGGGAAGGAAAAGTGGAAGCTGGGAGATGTCACCAGAGGTTCTTGCTTTGGCTGCTAGAATGGGAGAACCAAACCATGTGGGAGGAAGTAGTGGCGGCAGCAGCTTGACTGCTGAGAGACAACAATGATAGCCATAGATTAGATTCATAAGAGGCTTAGAATGTGCAAGGCGATTTGGTTTGGTGAGAACAGGGGAGGGGTTTCTTCTTGGCTGTTAAATTTCTGAACCTTGTGCAGCTTGGGTGTTTAAAAATGTTGGTTTTACCATTGTTCTTTTAGGGTGTGGAATGGTGTGTTATTCAATGAGAGTGTTCAGTTTCTGGTTTTCTATTTGTGGGATTAGTTAGTGTCAGATTTCATCTCATTTGAGGAACCAGTTTGTGCAACACACCTCTCTTCCCAGTTAGGGCACTAGGAACGTCTCAACTGTTATATTGGTCGATTTACAAATTTCTAGCGCAGACTCATCGGCCATGACATCAACACCTAACACATTCAGTCTCAGGTGGTACTGGCATTTGCTTCATCCCCTTAATGAAAATTAAGTGATTGGTAATTGATAAAAATATGAGTGAAATTCTAATTACAATTGTTAATTGATAAATATATGAGTGAAACCTAAGATCAAGCAACTCCTACTTGTTTGCTATTATTGTTCTCCCACTGACTTGAACAATTTCCAACAGCTGATTGTACGTATCCATGATTAAGACACTGCATCCGTTTCCATCTTCGCACCTTTGTTTGTTCAAGAGTCTTTTATTTCTATCAAGGAAATGTGACACAAATGCTCAAATAGTCGACGTCTTCTTCTCCAAGAAGATCGATGAAAAAGCACAATGATCAATGGGATGCAGATTCCAAGTTTCTAATGTAATGGAAGGGAAAACAAGAAATTAGAATAATTAGATATGAAGATTACGGATAGAGCTGACGTGAATGCAAATTAAGAAAAAAAAGAAAATGTAGACAACTTATAACTTCGACGTTTTCTTTACTATAACTTCGACGGTGACCCCTGTTTCACTAACATGATGTCCCTTATCTCATTGTTGTCAACATGCTAGACTAAATATTAACCAACTTTTGAAAATATACAAACCTGACAACTTAGATTATAAATACATAGCGTCTAAATCTCATAAGAATTAAATGTAGTAAGCAAAACCTTTCTGTTACAAGCAGAAACTCTTCGTCATCAACCACAAACTCTTCGCCTACATTTGTTAATCATATCAGATGACATGTCCATCATCATGAGCTTTTCAATGAATCCTCAGAATGATGTTATATAACATTATCTCTAGAAAATCGACAGCAAAACCAGAAAATCTTCTCTGTAAAATGGTTAATGACTAACAAATTTCATCAGTACATTTGAGAGAGTTACAAAAATGTTGCAAAGAAAGAAACCAATATTTGGAAGTTAGGAAGACCTTGTTTTTACTTGGTTAAATAGACTTAGTGGTTGATGATAGAGGAAGATCTACTGCTTACAAACAATCCACGTAATCTCTAAAAGGATATGGTTTTCTCTTTTTATTGAAAAAACGTAGCTTTTCATTGCATCGACTTGCCTTTGAACTGAAGACAATCAAAACATTGATTGGGGCACTCCCTCTTGTCAGTTTGAATCTCACATTAGGCAATATCGCAAACACCTCATTAAAGATGTCTCCTTCTTACTCCTAAGACGTGTGGAACATATTGTTAGAATATATTTTATATATTCCTTATTTAATTTTGACAATTTAAATTGGATATATAAGATAATTGGAATTATTATATGGATTGACGATTGCATATACGACAATAATTCAAAATTGTGATTATTTGGTTGAAGTGGGAATTGTGCACATATCCTACTCTGTTTAGATCTCCTATTTACTGTTGAATCCTTGAAGTCTATCAATACACGTGGACATCTCCTAGTTATTGAGGAATTCCATTAAAACACATAAGTGGAGAAAAAGCAAGAGCAGTGTGCGACAACTGATGACAGATGTGCATGTGTGAGATAGTTTTGATGAAGGTTAAGTGGTTTTAATTGACACAGTGAATAACGTGTCTTTAATGGGAAGATAGGTGAATAAAACTTGTGAGGTAAGTGTGCAACGTGTCTTTAATGGGAAGATAGGTGAATAAAACTTGTGAGGTAAGTGTGCAACATTGGAGTTCAGGTGTGAGTGTGGCATAATGATGATGGGCATTAATTGTCATTGAAGAAAATTAATTATAGAATCAACATTGTGGAAGTGGAGCAGTTATTCAAGGAGATATGGGCCACGTGTGTGAGATGGACTCTAGAGAGTTAATTGTTTAATCAAATAATGAGTGTGTTTTGGTGGTTTTACCTGCGCAGATTGCAAAGTTACCAAAAAAGCAGCTAAGGCATAGTGCGTCAGAGTTGGTGACTGTGGAGTTGATTTGTAAGCTACGGTGAAATTAATTTGTGAGTAAGGGTTGGTCTGCATATGTTTTGATGTCGCATGTGTTATTCTTATGGTGAGAAAACTGAAGTGTTTCTGTGTTCTTTTTGATGAGCCGTGGTTGTGGTGATTTGTTTTATGAAGAAAGAATTGGTTATGGTAAAGAGTTTCAACTGGGTTATTTTAAGAAGATAAAATCTACAAGGAAGTCTTTTTTTTTTTATCTCAAGTGTATTATTTTGTTCTTAGTTGATTGATCACTTGAATTGTTTATTTCTTATCTTTATTATCAAATATTGTTGAGAAAATCCTCTGACGAGGTTAGTACGAAGCAATCGTACTATTGAGTTGATTGAGAAAATCCTCTGTTGAGGTTAACAAGAGTCGGTTGTGTTATTGGGTGTGAAATTCTTTCACGGGAAGTGAGGTTGAGGGATAGTATCAAGGGTTGAGTGCTGTCGGCTCAGTAAAGCCTTGAGTAAAACTAATGTACTTCGATGAAAGTGATTAAGCTGGGTGAGAGCCCTGTAAACGTAGGCAAGGTGTGCTGAACTGTGTTACCAAATTTTTAGTGTTTTTATTATTTTGGTTTTGCTTGTTTTTATATTTTTATTGGTGTCAAAGAAGTTTGCGGAAAGTTTGCAAAATTATTAATCCCCTTCGGTTTTTCAATTGGTATCAGAGTAAAGTCACCGATTCAGAACTTGGTAGCAAGTTGGTACAGATTCTAGTTTCGCGAACATGGCTACCAGAGAGACACTACAGGTGGAAACTGAAAAAAGTGTGAATGATGCGGAAGATGAAAACGAAGACTTAGTACTACTCAAACGAAATTTTGGTAAATGGCTAAAAAGAACGAAGAAGGACAGATCTGACTTTTGACAATTTGGCTAAAATTCATCGAGTAACGATTCAAGACAACAAGTCAAAACACGAAAGGGTGAACGGAAGGCAAGGAGAATCCAATGTTATGAATCTCAAGGGTTCGAACACATTGAATCCGAATGTGCTAATACTTTGATGAAGAGAAAAGGAAAGTCTTTAACAAGTACCTGGATTGAGGATGATTCCAAGAGTGAATATGGTAGCGAAGAAGAAATAACGAATAGTGCTGCGTTAGTTGCCTTACATAGCAAAAGTCTAGTTACTTGCTTAATAGTAACTGAGAAAGAAGTAACTGAAGTTGGAAAAGAGGGAAAATCGAAACATTTCGAAAACAACTCATCTCAAGACCTATTATCAGATTATGACAGTGATAGAAGTGGCCTAGATGATAAAAAGGGAATAGTTATGAGGATTACAAGGCTATTTATGAAAAGTGGGTGAAAACGTGTAGAAAGAATGAAAGATTGAAGGAAGAGAATCTTTCCATGAAGAACACCATACAAGAGTTAGAAAAGACGTTGATATTGACATCGAATGAGCTTGGTGAAACTAGAATAAAATTGGTAAGTACCGAAAAGGGATTGAGAATGTTGAATGGAGGCACATAAAAGCTAGAAAAGGTGTTGGAAATTGGTAAATTTAAAGGGGATCTTCAAGGCATTGGTTATAAGGGTGAGTGCTCTAAAGTAAATGAGAAGAAAGATGACATATTCAAATATGTTCGAGAAAAAGAAACATCGAGAAAGAATCGAAGATTTATACCCACATGTCACTTTTGTGGAGTCATTGGACATATAAGGCCAAGATGTTATCAGTTACTACAAATGATGTTTCAAAGGGGTCAAAACCGAAAATCTAGACACTCTTCATTAAATTTCTAGCAGCATCCTATAGTATCAAAGCAATCTTGGATTAGAAAGGGTCAAGTACAAGCACAAAAACGTAGTGAAGGAAAAACAAGAAAATGCCTAGATTTGCAGTTGGTTATTGCAGACGAAGTAACTACAGAAAGTGACTCACAGCTAGTTACTGCAGATGGAGTAGCTGCAGAAAGTGGTTTACAGTTAGTTACTGCTGAGGAAGTAACTGCAGAAACTAAAGAACTTTCAGTTACTTCGGATGATAAACCAACTAAAATAATGAAAGCTGATTTGAATCGAGGTTCTTTATCTCGAATTCGAATAAATCATCCAACAGAAAATGTTATTGGAGATGTGAGTGAAAGAAGAAAAACAAGAGAAAGAAAAAGGGTTGATTATCAAGAACTTGCAGGTTACTTATGTTACACATCTTCATTCGAGCCAAAGAAAAACACCAAGTTTGAGATTCTTCGAGGGCACAGGGACAGTGTGTTTTACATTTTGAAGTATTTTTTGTGTTGTTAAAAACAAAAAAACAAACAAGAAAAGAAAAGATTTTTTCTTTAGTTTTTATGTTGTTATTGTCGTTTCTTCTTTTTAGTAGTTTGCATTGTGACTTCTATTTGGCTCTACCGAAGACTCCTCGATTCTCTCATCAGTGTGGATCTCTCTCGGGTATCTCTCTATCTTTCGGGTATATCTCTCAGTATTTTGAATGATGGTAATTTTTCTTTCTTGACGTGCTTATGATTCTTCCGCTGCATCTATGTTTAATTATTATGATTATGCATTTTGATAATGTTTTGTCTCAAGAGAGAGACATCAGGTTGTTTATGGTGAATGTTCCATTCAGAGGGAGATTTCAAGATATATATGTGACTGTTTGTCTTGCTTTTTGGCACCTTTTTGTCCCAAGGGGGAGAAATTTAGATGATTGGATAAACTTGATGTTCTTTGGAGCTTGACTTTGGATTAAGGGGGAGTATTTTTCATATGATTTGTGTATTTGATGGTTATATGTCCAATTATGTTGTTTAGGGGGAGTTTCATGTTTGTGACAAATAATGCCAAAAAGGGGGAGATTGTTAGAATATATTTTATATATTCCTTATTTAGTTTTGGCATTTTAAATTGGACATATAAGATAATTGAAATTATTATATGGATTGACGATTGCATATACGACAGTAATTCAAAATTGTGATTATTTGGTTGAAGTGGGATTTGTGCACATATCCTAATTTGTTTAGATCTCCTATTTACTATTGAATCCTTGAAGTCTATCAATACACGTGGACATTTCCTAGTTGTTGAGGAATTCCATTAAAACACGTAAGTGGAGAAAAAGCAATAGCAGTGTGCGGCAACTGATGACAGATGTGCATGTGTGAGATAGTTTTGATGAAGGTTAAGTGGTTTTAATTGGCACAGTGAATAACATGTCTTTAATGGGAAGATAGGTGAATAAAACTTGTGAGGTGAGTGTACAGCATTGGAGTTCAGGTGTGAGTGTGGCATAATGATGATGGGCATTAATTGTCATTGAAGAAAATTAATTATAGAATCAACATTGTGGAAGTGGAGCAGTTATTCAAGGAGATATGGGCCACGTGTGTGAGATGGACTCTAGAGAGTTAATTGTTTAATCAAATAATGAGTGTGTTTTGGTGGTTTTACCTGCGCAGATTGCAAAGTTACCAAAAAAGCAGCTAAGGCATAGTGCGTCAGAGTTGGTGACTGTGGAGTTGATTTGTAAGCTACGGTGAAATTAATTTGTGAGTAAGGGTTGGTCTGCATATGTTTTGATGTCGCATGTGTTATTCTTATGGTGAGAAAACTGAAGTGTTTCTGTGTTCTTTTTGATGAGCCGTGGTTGTGGTGATTTGTTTTATGAAGAAAGAATTGGTTATGGTAAAGAGTTTCAGCTGGGTTATTTTAAGAAGATAAAATCTATAGGGAAGTCTTCATTTTATCTCAAGTGTATTATTTTGTTCTTAGTTGATTGATCACTTGAGTTGTTTATTTCTTATCTTTATTATCAAATATTGTTGAGAAAATTCTTTGACGAGGTTAGTACGAAGCGGTTGTACTATTGGGTTGATTGAGAAAATCCTCTATTGAGGTTAACACGAGTCAGTTATGTTATTGGGTGTGAAATTCTTTCACGGGAAGTGAGGTTGAGGGATAGTGTCAAGGGTTGAGTGGTGTCGACTCAGTAAAGCCTTGAATAAAACTATTATACTTCGGTGAAAGTGATTAAGCTAGGTGAGGGCTCTGCAGACGTAGGTAAGGTGTGCCGAACTGCGTTATCAAATTTTTGGTGTTTTTATTATTTCGATTTTGCTTGTTTTTATATTTTTATTAATGCCAAAGAAGTTTGTGGAAAGTTTGCGAAATTATTAACCCCCTTCGGTTTTTCACATATTACCAATTTTCTTTTAGCTCCTTGTCCAGTAAGGCCGTCACCTTCTACTACACTGTCAGGACAAAGAGTCACCACAATTGCTCAAATCTTCATATTTGTAACAAATTTGTTCAATTTTTACACTACCATTAATTGAAAATATCACTACAATCAAATCTCTACCGATTATGTCACTAATTCATGCATTGTTGTGTAATTCGGGTTTTTTGTATTAAAAAAAACTTTCATCCTATTGCACAAGTAAAAAGTAAGCGAACGATTATACTATTAATTACACTAGGTAAATTTTCAAGAGTCGATGTGACATATTGGTGAACTTAATACCCCTCCTTAGAATTTTCCTAAGCATGTAATTAATGACACAATATATCACAACAGTTATAACTGACAATAGCTATTAAATAGATAATAAGAAAGAGAATATCAAAACAAGAACACTAGAGATTTATGAGATTCGGACTTGCCTACTCTTCGAACACTACCTAGATACTCCACTATTTTGAAAAGAAGAATTGCAAATGAGGGATAATATAAATAACAAAAATACAAATTCTTATAAGAGAGGAAGACTTGTTTGTTTTGTGAAGGAGCCCTAATTTAAGGAAGCTCTTCCATTTTTACATTTCTCGAATATGGGATATCCCACACTTGCCACAAAGTCTTAGAAATATGTTACAAAGTCAACAATTCTTCACCTTAGTAAATTGCCCAAGCTTTGTCATCATATTTGTAAGATTTTCAAAGGTCAGGATTTTTTGAAGTATTATTCCACCATCTTCTAGAATCTCTCGTACAAAACGGAAACGGACGTTGATATGTTTTATCCTTGCATGATAAACTTGCTTTTTAAAAATAAATAGTACTTTGACTATCACAATGTACTTTGACATACTTCTGTCCAATTCCCAATTCATCAAACAACCTTTGAAGCCAAATTGTTTCCTTAACAACTTCTGTAACTGTCATATATATTGCGTCTATAATAGACAAAACTACTGCTAACTATAAGGTAGACTTCTAATTGACTGTTTCCTTATCAAGAGTAAACCTATAAACAGTAGTTGATTGACTTTTTTGTAGATCACCAACATAGTTGGAATCACAATATCCAACTAAGCAATGACCATCTTTCTCATCCCGCTCAAATATCAATTCAATATATATGGTGTTCAAAATGTACCATATAATCCATTTTACAACTTGCCAATGTTCTTTTCCTGAATGATGAATATATTTACTCATGATTCCCACTGCTAATGATGAAATATCCTACTGCCATAAAGTATATACTCAAATATCCAGAGGACATTCAAGTATATATCCTATGACAATGGCATGTTAGAGCAAACATAATCTCTTAAATGACATCATAAATTCCACATTTACTAATTGAAATCTGAACATACCAAAATTCAAGACATAACAAAACACAATTCACATCATGATTACTTAACATTTTTCATACCTCGGAATAAGTCAATTGAATGCATATGCTAATTTGTAATGTGCAAAAATATCAATTCGTATATGAATGCTAATGTTAAGGATGTATATGCAATTGCTTGATCTAGGGTTAAACTCTAAGCATATACCTAAAAACTGGGATATTACAGGTGAAATATCGGGTTTTGTACATATCATAACATACATTAAGTTACCAGCTGCATTTACAAACGATACTTTTGTCATGTGCTCTCATTTTGCATCTTTTTTTGGAGATAAGGATGCACTGAGTTTTACATAAGCAGTAAGTGAAGCACAAACAAATTTTACCTTTCATTTATGCCAAAACGTGTAGCACCTTTTTCAAATATTACTTTTGAGTCAAATATAATTTCCCCAACTTTCCGTCTCTATTTATCTCCATGTCGAGAATCTTCTTGACTTCATCTAGATCCTTCATTTTAAACTCCTGATTCAACTGAATCTTCGATCTCTTAATTTCTCTTTGATTCTTTGAAACTATCAACATAACATCAATATATTGGAGAAGATAGATGTAAGATCCATCTTATAGCTTAAGCAAATATGCACAATGATCGTATTTGCTTCTTGTATACTTATGCCTTACCATAAAATTGTCAAATCATTTCTACCACTACCTCGAAGATTGCTTTAATCTGTACAATTATTTCTCTAATCTATATACCATATTCTCCTTACCAACAACCTTGAATCTCTCTAACTGGGTCATATAGATTTCTTCTTCCAAATCTCTATATAAATGCAATTTTTACATCTAACTATACTAACTCCAAGTCCAATTGTGCTACTAAGGCCAATAGAATTCTGATGGAGGAATGTTTCACAACTGGAGAAGAGACTTCATTATAATCAATTTCCTCCATCTAAGCATAGCCTTTAACTACCAATCTTGCCTTGTAGTAGACATTATTCTTATCAAGAAATCCTTCTTTCTTTGCATATACCATTTGCATCCAGTTGCCTTTTCCCCTCTAGTAGATAGCTAGCTTCCATGTTCGATTCTTATAAAGGGACTGCATTTCTTCATTCATGCCATCCTCCACTTATTTGTTTTAGAATTTTAGACTGCTTCAAGATAAGCAGCAAGAGTTTCATCATTTGCAATTAGAGATGTGTAAGCTACCATCTCATCAAAGCGAGTAGGTCTTTGAATTCTTCGTTTTGACTTACTTAATGCAATTGGTTCATGTTATTGTTGTGGAAGTTTTTGAGTTTTAACATCTTCTTCATTTGACTCCTTTTCTACTATAGGAGTGTCTCTATCTACTTCATCATTCGTTGATGGGTTTATAATCCCTCTTTCAAACTCCACCTATTTTAGAGCATTCTCCACCTATTGTGGAGTGCCATCAGTCTGCTGAGCACCTTCATTGTTACCTTTTTCATAATGGTAGACTCATTAAAGGTTTCATCTCTACTAAAGATTATCTTCCACGTATCTAGACATTAAATACAATATCCTTTCACACTAAAAGTTACTCCCATGGAAATTGCTTTCTTTGGTTATGGATCTAACTTTGATTCCTTAACGTGGTAGGATGGAGTGGAACCAAACACACGTTAAAAATCATAATCTGTAGTAGGTTTTTCAAACCATACTTCCAAAGGCATCTTGCCACCAATAGCAGTTGATGGTAAGTGATTTATGAGGTGACCTGCATATAATATTGTCTCAACCCAAAACTATCTACCCAACCCAGCATTGGACAACATATATCGTACTTTCTCTAGCAAAGTTCGGTGCATACATTCTACCACCTCATTTTTTATGGTCTATTCTTAATTATGAAGTGCTGTATAATTCCTTCTTTTTCGTAAACTTTCATAAATGAATAACTTTTATATTCTCCTCCATTACCTATTCGGAAATGTTTGATCCTTCTGCCATTTGAGTCTTTGCCATTTTCTTCCAAGCGAGGAAGACTCCCAACACTTCATGAGAAATCATCAACAAAGGTCACATAGTAATGCTTTCCTCCTACAGAAGTTATTTTAGAAGGTTCCCATACATCATAGTAAACATGATCTCTAATAGCATGATCCACACATCAGAGTGAAATTGCAACAACAAGCTTGTAATTTTATTGTCCAAAAATCTATTTCAACAAGGAAGAACAAGACTTGATTCCTTTTGATTTGGGATTTCGTTCTAATGAAGAAGTCACTTACAAAAACTTTAGCTAAAGAAAAGTTCAAGAAATTTAGGTCCATGCTAAGAGTTCATCGCGTATCAAATTAAGGGGAGAAATATTAGAATTTTAATTCAATATGACTTTCATGATTTTAATTGATTTTTAATTTAGATGTTAATATTTGTTAATAAAATAAGAGGTTACTGATTTTCACTATTCAATTAGTTGTTTTGTTAATTTGTCATTGAGAAATAAATCACAAAAACTTGTCTTCCTCTCGTTCTAAACTCTTGTTCCCATTTGGTGTAATTTATTAGGCATATTTTTGGGGATATTATTTTGTATATATCTGTATTGATATTTTTTTTCCTATTTTAGAGATTTCTTGTTGCTCAATTTTAGGAGTTTACTTTGTTTAGGAGTTTGCTGTATATAATCACACATGATGAATGAGAAAGACAAGGTTTCTCTTCCTATTTTCTCTGTTTTCTACATAGTATCAAAGCCATGGTTAACCCATCAAAAGAAGAAGAGAAATATGCCTCAGACAAGAAACCTTCAAACTCTTATACTCTCACTTCGAATGATAACCCAGGTAATGTAATTACTCAAGTTCAATTGAAAGGAGACAATTATGATGAATGGGCATGAGCTATGCGGATTGCACTCCATGCCAAGAAGAAATATGGCTTTGTTGATGGAACAATCAAACAACTAGCTGAGGATGCACTGGAAATCGAAGATTGGTGGACAGTCAACTCTATACTGGTATCATGGGTGTTTAATACCATTGAACCCAAACTTCGCTCAACTATTTCACATATAGAGATTGTGAAAGATTT
>JANVCQ010000006.1:29506602-29518442 GCA_025531925.1 Erythroxylum plowmanianum | reverse complement strand
TGATATTTGTTTTAGAGCTAAGCAAACAAGAGAAGTGTTTTCTTCTAGTGACAATAAAGCCAAAGAATGTTTTGATTAGATACATTGTGATTTGTGGGGACTGTATAGAGTTCCGGTTTCTTGTGGAACAAATTATTTTTTGACTATTGTGGATTATTGTTCTCATGCTGTGTGGATATACTTGTTGAATGGAAAATATGAAGTAGGTACTGTTCTTAAGAATTTCATGGCAATGATTCAAAGGCAATTTAAGAAAGACGTGAAAACTGTTAGAAGTGACAACGGAAGTGAATTTGTGAGTTTGAAAAATTACTTTGATGAAAATGGTATTCTCCATCAAACTTTTTGTGTTGGGACTCCTCAATAGAATGGGCGAGTGGAAAGAAAACATCGCATATTCTAAATGTGGCACGAGCACTACGATTTCAAGCACAATTGCCCATTGAGTTTTGGGGGAGTGTGTTCTTACGACTGGGTATTTAATTAATATAACTCCATCTCTGCTTCTAAATGGTAAAACTCCCTATGAAATTCTGTTTGGACAGCAACCATCTTAAAAAAATGTTCGAACATTTGGATGTCTTTGTTATAGTCATCATTTGAATCGAGACAAAGATAAATTCTCTAATCGGAGTCGCAAATGCATTTTTGTTGGGTATCCATTTGGAAAGAAAGGATGGAGGTTGTATGACTTGGGGACTTGTGAATATTTTGTTTCAAGAGATGTGGTGTTTGTTGAAACTGATTTTTTGTATGCCAATAAAAATGTTTTTGTTGATGATTTGAACAAATCTGGTGCTCAAGGATGGCATGGTGATAGTGAGGAATTGGGTAATGTTGATGGGGAAGGCCAAGTCATCGAAAAGGGTAGAAAAGTTGAGGAAACTTGTGATGTAGAGACCTTGACTGTTGTGAACGCAAGCACTGAAGAGGGAAACTTGGAAAACAATAGTGTGGGAAATGATGATGCTTCAGAAGAACCCTTAGGTAAGGGATAGCGAGTTAAATTACCTTCTATTGGTTTAAAAGACTATGTGACTCACACCATCAAATTAAGCCCCTCTGTGTGCTCACCACTCCAATCAACTTCCTTAGGTACTCTCTATCCTATATCAAATTTTGTGAATTATGATAAGATTTCCTTGCAACACCTGTGCTTTTTGGCAAGTATTATTGTAGGACGTGAACCTACTTCATATGCTGAAACTGTCAAAGAAGATTGTTGGAGAGAGGCAATGAGAAATGAAATACAGGCTCTTAAGGACAATGACACATGGACAGTAGTGGATTTCCCACCAGGGAAGAAAGCAATTGACAGCAAGTGGATTTATATAATTAAATTTCATTCTGATGGAAGCATTGAGCGATGTAAAGCACGATTAGTGATTCTTGGCAATGATCAAGTTGAAGGAATCGACTATCTTGAGACTTTTGCTCCCACAACGAAAATGGTTACAGTGCATACTTTACTTGCTGTTGCTGCTGCGAAGAACTGGAGTTTGCATCAAATGGATGTGCAAAATGCTTTTTTGCACGGTGATCTCGATGAAGTGTACATGAAGATGCCACCGGGTTTTGCTTCTTCTTCTTTGAGCAAGGTTTGTAAACTTCAAAAATCCTTGTATGGATTGAGACAGGTTCCTCGGTGTTGATTTGCTAAGCTGGCAGAATCTTTGAAAAAGTTTGTTTTTTCGCAATCAGTCTCCGATTACTCTTTGTTTCAATTTTGGGATGGGGATGTTTAGTTAAATATTTTCATCTACGTTGATGATCTCATTATTTTTGGGAATGATGATGTAACTGTCCAGCGAGTCAAAGATTATTTAAGCCCATGTTTTCGAATAAAAGACTTGGGATCTCTTAAGTATTTCTTGGGGATAGAGGTGGCTCGTAATTCTGATGGTATATTCTTATGCCAACGTAAATATGCATTGGATATCATATCTAAAACTGGTTTATTAGGGGCTAAATCGGCTACAACTCTGCTTGAACAAAACCACAAACTAGCTTTTGCTACTAGTGCCAGTTTGAAAGATCCGACTCTATATAGACACTTGGTGGGACAACTTATTTACTTGACTATCACTTGCCCCGAGCTGTCTTATTGTATTCATACTCTTACTCAATTTATGCAGTAATCGAAGCAAGATCATTGGGATATAGCTTTGCATGTTGTGCGGTATTTGAAGGGCAATCTAGGATAAGGCATATTTTTGGGTTCAAATTGTGATATGAATTTGTATGCTTAACACGAAGATCTTTGACTGGTTATTTCATTCTCTTAGGTAATTCACTCATTTTTTGGAAAACTAAGAAGCAATAGACTGTTTCTTGTTCCCTCTGCTGAAGCTGAGTACTGAGCTATGACAATCACAACTTGTGAACTTAAGTGGCTGTAGAGTTTATTGAGTTTTCTTCGTGTTGCTCATTCTAGACCTATGCGTCTCTATTGTGATAGTCAGGCAGCGATGCACATAACTACTAACCCAGTTTATCATGAACGTGCAAAGCACATAGAAGTCGATTGTCACTTCATTCGTGATGAGATAAGTGCTGGGAATATTGTTACAGTGTATGTGCACACTTTAGCTCAGCTTGCTGATATTTTTATGAAGGCTTTGTGCAAAGACAAGTTTGATTTTCTTCTTTGCAAGTTGGGCATTCTGGATATTCATGCTCCAACTTGAGGGGGGTATTAGGCATATTTTTGGTGATATTATTTTGTATATATCTGTATTGATATTTTTTCCTATTTTGGAGATTTCTTGTTGCCCAATTTTAAGAATTTACTTTGTTTAAGAGTCTACTGTATGTAATCGCACGTGATAAATGAGAAAAAAAAAAGGTTTCTCTTCCTATTTTCTCTGTTTTTTACATAATTTTCAACGACCTTCCAGTGCCGAAGAGTTGAAGAGTTGTTTATTTCAAATTGACCGAAGAGAAACAGAGGAGTTTTTCGTAATTTGAGAGGGCTCATAAATGCCGCCACGACCCTCTTTAATGACTGCAGATAATGTATTTTAAAATGAAAAACATGGTCGAATTAATGTTCTGTCTCTAATATACTTTACTTATGAAACTCAATTTTGACCTTTTTCTTTTTTAACCACAGAAACAGAACCCTCATGTCATTGCGGAGTTAAAGCTTATGAGGCAGGGTAGGTTAGTTTCTTTGTGTTTCCTCAGCAACGAGTGGCTCCCTTCATTTTCTGTGTTCTTGTTGTTGCTGGTATATCTTTAGCCTTGAGCAAATTCATCCACATTCATTTGCACTTTCTCTAGATGATGTTTACTTGTAACCATTAGCTTTTAGATTGATGACAAAGATATATATGGATGACATGCATGTTCATGGCAGACATGTTCAAGAACCAGCTTCAGGAACTTGCCCAAAGAAGTTGCTTCAACCTTCCTCAGTATGCGTGCGTTAGAGAAGGACCTGATCACGCACCAAGATTTAAAGCTTCTGTGAATTTCAATGGTGAGATCTTTGACAGTCCAACTTACAGCTCCACTTTAAGACAGGCTGAGCATGCGGCCGCTGAGGTAGCCCTTAATGTCCTTTCTTCAAGGGGTCCTTCAAGGTCTCTAACTGCGCGGGTTCTTGTAAGTCACCCGTCCCAACGCTTGCCCCGTTTAATTGTTTTTAGTGCCCGTATATTCTTTGTTGATTCTAATCTGATGCAATGAAAAGCACGTTCAACCTGGTAACTTCAATCCTAGTTTTTTTTTTTAATATATACGTCTGGAAATCTGATGAAGGATGAGACTGGGATTTACAAGAACCTCCTTCAAGAAACTGCTCACAGAGCTGGGCTTAATCTTCCTGTATATACCACTGTAAGATCAGGCCCTGGTCATGCACCAATATTCACTTGTACTGTGGAGCTTGCTGGTATGAGCTTTACAGGTGATCCTGCAAAGACAAAAAAACAAGCTGAGAAGAATGCTGCAATAGCAGCCTGGTCTGCTTTGAAAACAAGTACAATATTTATCTTCATTTTTCTAGTTTTTCCCACATTAATATCTATAGGCTTTGGTAGTTTCAAACTTGTGTACATTTTGGCAGTGCCAAACTTGGATTCGAAATCTAAGAAAGAAGTAGACAATCGTGAAGAATATGATCAAGCAGTTGTGGCAAGAGTCCTTTCAAACCTTGGATCCATACATGAAAGTAAACAAGCCAGGAAGAGGGATCATAACCAAGCAAGAAGAAGAGTGTTCAAGGGTTACAGAGACACCGTCTCTGCAACATCTTCCTCAGCCACTAGTAACACCACCAGTTATCAACATTGGAGGCTTCTTGATCTTTTATTAGATACTGGTCTAGATGATCTAACGATCAAGCAAAATTCCTTTGTGTCTCTCCTTCCTCCACCCCCACCAAGGACTGCTTCCAAGATTTTGCCACCAACTTCATTACCTGAAGAAATTTCATCTCCTTCAAAAGCCAAAGTGCAACTGAATATTGCTCCTCACGCAATGAAGGACGTGGAGAAATGGGTAGGTTCTTTAACAGATGTGGTCAAGAGACCCATTGAAAAGGAGGGTTCAAGCAATTCATCAAATTCAAGTAATCTGCACAGGCCATGTTCCATGTTCAATACTAGAGGATTTGGAGCTCCGTCGTTTGACAACATTACTAAGAATGATTATGCATACATAACGAAGACACAATTTGGTTCCAAAACTCCATCTTCAGTGGCATCAAAGTCTAGCGAGGGACCTTCATCTAGTACGTACACAGCTATGCCAATGAATACTGGAAGATTTAAGCCTCACAGGATTGCCCCAGCAGTCCAAATCAGGTCAGTGATTCCAGTTTGTGCAGCACCACCACCTCAAATGAGAGCCCCATCAACATCAGCTTCTACTGCCAGTGCCACTCCTTGTACGGCTACTCAAATTTCCACACAAGCCGGAGCAGAGTCAGCAACGTTCAACAAGCCAGAATCAAACTCAAATGCTCAACTCAGTACTGGGTTCAACAGCAAGCTACCTTGAAACAATGAGATCCCATTTCAGTGATGACCCATGATTAGCAGAAGTAGGAAGTTTTATTATTGTTATTATTATTATTACCGATGGGTTGCTCTCAACATTAATGGTTTTTGGCCCTCCAAAAACAGATTACGAATTGTTTGTCTTTTGTGTAGGGCAAAAACTAGCTTCAAATTTTGAATCAAACAGTAGATGACACATGTTGTATGATTTAGACATTGACATGTATAACATTAATGAATGAGGAGAGAGAGCATTAAATGGGATATACGGGAGTGGGTTGCAAGAGATAAGAACGAGGGGAGGGAAGGTGCAGATAGATAGGATAGCAATGAAGGCAAGGCAGTGTATGAGAGAGAGAGGACCGAACAGACACAATTGCAGCGATAAACGCAATGCAATTAATTTTTACCCTCCCAGTCTCAGACCAGATTTATGGGTTCTTGTCTTCTCCATTAATGCTCTCTTCATGTTCTTCCACTCTTTTATTTTACTGTTGGCGCATCAGCTTTTCTCCGTTTCTCTTCAATTGTCAACTTACTTTTGTCCTACGTCACCGGGAATTCCATTAAACTAAGCATGGAAATAGGAGCCGTTAAACTAATAGCCATTATCCTGGAAAGCAATGTCTCTTTAGCATGTGGCCTGTCTTTATGACGTTATGTCGAGGCCCAAAAGAAGAACGGACCTGGACTTGGGAAATGTGATTTTGTAAATACAGTATTTGTTATTTATTAGTTTATTTAAAATGTACACATTAAATTCGTAATTCAAAATTTTATTCAAGAAACTTATTAATATATGATTAAAAAAGAGTAAAATTATTTTTTCAAAACAGAGAGTTTAGTTGGACTATGGAATTAAGCTTCTAACCTTTTTCTGACGGCATCTGATTTTGGAAACAAAAAGAACAAATGGGGCATAGTTTTCTAATGCCCCGCTAGGTAGGACCTTGTCGCTGAGGTCTTGGTAGAGAAACAGAAACGGAATGTCTAGGGCTTTGATTAGTATTCTTCCCCACTGCCATCAACTCCCCTAAGATGTCATCAATTTAGGTTTCTACATATTAAGATCCAACGAATATGAAAATAAACCCCACCTTGACTAAAACTTTGATAGTTGATTGGTTAACTTGGAAAGCCTCGTAAGGTTCACTGTTTGCCTTCCGCCTTTTAATTAGGGAGACAAGCATATTTCCTTTGTACAATGTTCCTTTTGTGATTGGTGGGGTCAAGAAGGTCATTTTCCTACCTGCCCTCTCCCCAACTACTTGAGTACATCCTCACAGAACACCAAGTTCCTCTGCAGCTTCATTACAAGAAAAATGTTATTTAGCAATAGATATTATCGCCGGAAAATATTTAGATTATGTCGGTAATATAAATTGGCAACAGAATTAACCGACGGATAAAGGTGTCGTAAAAATGACAGTAGGTAAATTTACCGACGGACATTTTATCTAACCATCAGTGAATTTACCGACGGTTGGTTGTGACTGTCGGTAAATTTACCTATGATTTTTTTCTTTTCGTCAAAATATTTGCCAACAGTATTAGTTATTTCGTCGGTAATATTACCGACAATTATGATTGAGTGATTGTAAAAAATTGTGTTGGGATGGAGGTGGGAACCTTATGTTGACAGAGTCTAAATATTAAAGCTTAGGATGCTTCAGAATAAGCAGTCCTCTGATAGTTTTAAACATTATTAAAAAATTAAAATTGCAATTTTAATATCAAAATTTATAGTTTTATTAACTTAAACAACTTTTATAGTTTTAAACATTATTAAAAAGTCAAAATTGCAATTTTAATAACAAAATTTTATTAGAATGTAACTTTATTGTTAACGTGTCAAAGTGTTCAAGTTATATTTTAATATTTTCAAAACATTAAAAATAAAATTAAAATAAATAGAAAATTTAACAGAATCAAAATTTTATGATGTGACATTTTTATATTTTAGTGTGAACTTAAATTATAAAATCTCATAAATATATAATGGTCCCCACAGATCAAATGTTCCAGGCTGCAGAGAATTAAAATGTGAGTTTAACTCTATTTAGTTCCCGTACCAACAACTACTTACTTACAGCAGGGTTAGAGGATCTGTTTTAATTATTCTATTTCAATCCTTATTACGACATCGAATGTACATAAAACGATATTATATTATTGAAATAGGATAATTGTAACATAATATTTCAAACTCTTATGGCAAAGTAATGCCGAAAAATAAAAGTAAAGACCCGAAACAATTGCATTATTGAAGACCGACCCATGTAACATCACAAAAGTTTCAGTCAGCATCATAATTAAAGATAAAGATAGAGACCAAACTCCACAAAATATCGCACAAAGCCGCATAACATTAACAACAATCTAGTCTACCACTTTACTTTAGATGGAGAAGACTATTCATAATCATAAATTAATTTTGATACTCATAAAATATACTTGATTAACCAAAAAAAATGATTACTCATAATTTGCATGAACTAGTGTTGGTTTATACAAAGAACTGCATAATTAGATAGTAATTAGTGCTTGAATCATTGATATAATTAATTTGTCTTGTGATATTTGATCTTACATTATCCATCATATTTGATTTCAGGAAAATGTTTAATTAGAAACTCTTTAATGATAGATTCTTTAATCCCTATAAAAAATGATAGATTCTTTAATAAAAAATTCTTTAAACATTCAGTAAAGATGATGCCCCTGCGATGATAGATTGTTTAATCCCAACAAGAATGCAGGGTGTTGATGCCCCTGAGATGACTGAGGCTACAGAGTTTGGAAATGTCGTGACTAAAAATATGTCAACGAAGATTTCCCCTCATAATACCCCTTCTTCTTTATATGTGGTGGCACGCTAAAAGGGGTTAGAAAGGAACAAAACAAAAGGAAAAAAAAATAGGTGATATCCTCGGAATGTCTGTTCTATTATGAAATACGATGGGTCTGAATAACCCCTCCAAATAGGTGATTCTTCGAGATCTAATTTTGGAGAAAAATCGATTTTGG
Organism: Erythroxylum plowmanianum; assembly: GCA_025531925.1. Taxonomy (NCBI): domain Eukaryota; kingdom Viridiplantae; phylum Streptophyta; class Magnoliopsida; order Malpighiales; family Erythroxylaceae; genus Erythroxylum; species Erythroxylum plowmanianum. The sequence continues at coordinate 29,510,412 of JANVCQ010000006.1, read as the reverse complement.
TGGGTTTGCTAGAAACTAGAATTAGAGACTTAGCTCATCTGAACATTTTGCATCTTTTGGGTGCTTAGTGAAGCTGTACTTCCAATCACCAATCCAACTTTAACGGGCGTATTATATGTTGCTATAATATATATTGGATAGACGTTTTTATGAAAGAGGAGAGTGCCCAGCATCTTCATCTCAAATGTAATTTTGCAGGTCAATCAATGACTTTTATGGTTACCTTGGTTTATGCAGCTAATTTGGCTTTTCAACGTAATGTCTTGTGGCAAAACTTAACTCGGTTACACGGTACCATGAATGCACCATGGGTGACTGTAGGTGCTTTCAATTGTATACTGAAAACAAGGGAGGAAAAGGGTCGTAAACTTATTATATTCAGATACGATTGAACTTAACAATTTTCTCTATGGGGTGGAATTGACTGACCTTTGTTCCACAAGACGTGTTTCTATATGATCAAATAACCAGCATGGCTCCGTGAGAGTTCGGAAGAAATTGGATAGGTATTTGGTAAACCCAGCATGACTTAGTGCTTTTTCTCAATCATTAGTGCATTTTGGTGATAACTTGACTTTTGATCATTGCTTTATGCTTATACATGTTAAGATTGACCTAAGTATGAGACGATCACGCTTTCGTTTCTTTAATGGTGTTACACAATAGGAGGGGTTTATGAATATCATTTCCATTTATTGGCAACTAGAGATTAGGGGGTACAAGGCTTTCCAACTTATGTCCAAGTTGAACAGGGTCAAACTAGCTTTAAAAAATTTCTACAGGAGTCGGTAATAAATTATCTTACAATTAAAAGACCAACTGATGTAGGCAAAAGTCCACTGTTATGCTTAATCGAATGACCTTCATTGGAGACTCACTGAGTCAGCTCTCTTAAGGGATTATCAAACGGAGTTAATGTTCCAGCAGTCAATTCAAAGACAAAAGACAAGAGCGAAGTGGCTTTGTGAGGGATGCTAATACCAACTTCTTTCATGTGTCTATTTTAGATGTAATTGTAACCAAATTGTGAGTTTGTTGGATGGCAGTGGCGTTATGCAGTATGAGCTTCTTGGGATGTTACAACTTACATCTTCATACTTCTTGCAGCTTCTGGGATCTACGTAGGTGGAGACTCCCTCGATGCATTTGTTAGAGATCCTGAAAGGAGTAATTAAACATGAAATGAAGGAAAAGTTAATAGCCCCATTCTCAGAGCATGTTATACGGGAAATAGTTTTCAATATGCACCCATCCAAATCTCCAGCTTCGGATGGTTTTATGAGGTGTTTCTTTAACATACCTAGTGCATCATTGGTTCTTTGGTAGTGGAGATTGTTCAAGAATTTTTTTTCTTCATAATTTTACTATGTTGAAGCCTCTTAATAGCACTTTTATTTGTTTGATACCAAAGAAGGTCCATCCAGTGTGATTAGGGGACTTCCGGCCAATTTTGTGTTGTAACTTGGTCTATAAAACTACTACGAAATTGTTAGCAAGTCGATTTAAAAGCATATTGGCTTAATCTATTTACCTCACCCAAGGAGCTTTTATCCCGAGTAGACGCATCGGAGATAACATACTCCTTGTTCAAGACCTCCTTAAAGAGTACTCATCTGGGAAGAATATTAAGGGTTGTATACTAAATATTGATTTCTATAAAACTTATGACTTGGTAGATTGGGGTTTTCTATGAATTTGTTTGGCTACACTAGATTTACCGAAGACATTGGTGAATTGGATTATGCAATGTATACAAACACCCATTTTAAGTGTTGTTATTTTATCTTGAATGTGGTGGATCCGAATGGTGACTGACTCGATAAGCTCGCGGTGTGACCCAAATTGGAGAAAAACGAAAATTTATGTTAGAAGCGAAGGGCTTGGGCCGCCAAGTCTGATTAGATCGGTTTGGTTTGGGACACACAAGAGGTTTATTATTTAAAGAAAAATAAAAAACCTAGATGTAGGGATTCCATTTGTATTGTTTTCTTCATAATGAAATTCTCTCTACTCTTGCCCAAGGACATACGCATCATTGACCGAACCTCATTAAATCTTTGTGTCATTTTTACTTTATTTTTGGTGTTTTGAGTGTGTGATTATGCGCATGATTATTATTGCGATTTATGTAACAATTGATATCAGAGCTTAGGGTTCTCTGCACATAATCTAGGGTTAAGATGATGTCTTCATCTTCTGCAAAGTACGAAGTAGAGAAGTTTGATGGGGGATCTAGTTTCAGTATTTGGAAGATTAGGATGAGATCGTCCTTAATTTTACAATGATTATGGAAGGCGATTGACGAGAGGATCAAGCCTTGATTGTGTTATACTCATTATCACCATCCTATGAGACATTTGTTGATAAACTGTTGTATAGGAAAGATAGTAATTCACTGGATGACGTCAGTAATGCTCTGAAGTCTAAAAAGATGAAAAAGAGCTTTCCAGAAAACATAACAAAAATTAAGAGTTTAGTAAGTAGGGGAAGAACATAAACGAAAGATTCTTATAGGAAGAAGTCTAAAGCTAGATCGAAGTTTAGAGAAAAGAAGCTAAACTATTTCGAGTGTGGAAAGCAGGGTCACTTTAGGAGAGACTGTCCTAAGTTGAAAGAGAAGAAGGGAAGGCAGGAGGAGGGGAACTCTGCTAATATTGTTGATACTCGTGGTTCTGATGATAATGACAATGCAGGAGAGGTGTTGTCCGTGAGTTCAAGTCATGGGCAAAATTCCTGGGATCTTGATTCTGGTGCAACTTTCCATATGTGTCCTCACAAGTAGTGGTTTGCTGCATACAAACAGATGAGTGGGACTATCGATTTGGGTAATAATAATCCATTACGAGTAGAGGGGATTGGCTACTTCAGATTAAGAATGTTTGATGGCGTTTTTAGAAGCATTGAGTGTTGGCATGTTTGTCAAATGAAGAGGAATTTGATTTCTCTTTTGAATTTGGATGATCAAAGGTTCAAGTTCCGTTCAGAAAATGGAACTCTTCAAGTGTGCAAAGGCTTTGTGGTGCTCATGAAAGGTAAGCTAGAATCTAGAGTGTATTTGTTTCAGGGCAGTGTGGTTGAAGGGGAAGCTGTTATAGCTTCAGGCAACAGTGATCAGAATCAATCTCAAATATGGCATTTACATCTTGATCACATGAGTGACAAGAGATTGTCTGTTTTGAGCAAGCAGAATTTGCTGGACTGGTACAAAAATGAAGCCTTAGACTTCTATGAGCATTGTGTGTTTTTCAAACAAACTAGGGTAAAGTTAAGTAAAAAGGCAGTGCATAAGACCAAGGATAAGCTGGATTACATACATTCAAATTTGTGGGGTCTGAACATAATTTCTTCAAAAGGTGGTGCCAGGGACTTTATGACTTTGATTGATGATTACTCTAGAATGGTGTGGGTGTATTTCTTGAAAAGCAAAGATGAGGCATTTCCAAAATTTGTTAAGTGGAAGACGATGGTTGAAAGGTAGACAGAAAGAAAAGTGAAACAACTTCGGATCGGCAATGGGTTGGAATTTTGCAATTTCGAGTACAATTACTTCTGCAGCAAGGATGACAAAGTGGGACACCGCACTTGTGTAGGCACACCACAATAGAATGGTGTTGCAGAACAGATGAACATAATGCTTTGTGACCGAGCACGAAGCATGCTCTCACATTCAAGTGTGAGCAAAGATTTTTGGGCTGAAACAATCAATACAACTTGTTATTTGGTCAACAGATCTTGTTGGACCCCGATTTTTAAGTGGAATTTAGAAATAAGAAATGATATAAAATAAGTGTTATATATATATGTTGTATG
>JANVCQ010000006.1:29459924-29470693 GCA_025531925.1 Erythroxylum plowmanianum | reverse complement strand
AAGGAATGTTTATATGCAACTTTTTAAATATCTCGAGAAAACGACCAAATTGCTTATCTAATTGCGTACCTTTCAACTTTTGAGGATAAGGAATTTGAGGTCTTACCGAATGTGTGAAGGGGTAAGCAAATAACTTTGGATGATCTTCCTTTTCAGTTGGTGCTTCATTGGCCTCCTTGCCACTCCCTCGACTCTCTTCTTCTTAACTCCTTTCCATTTTTTTATCCTTCTGCTTCTCTTTAAATTCTTCAAGTTGTCTGCCACTCCTCAATAAGATTACCTTTGCATGTTCTCTTGGGTTGGCCTCAGTAGTGCTAGGCAATGAACCCAAAGGTCTTTCCTTTAACAAACTTGTGATCTGGCTCATCTGATTCTCCAAATGTCTGATAGAAGATTTTTGGTTCTGCATCCTAACCTCGGTAGTGGAAATGTACTTCAAGAGTAGCTCTTTGAGATTAGATTTCTTTGGTGGTGCAGGATTAAGAGCCTTGAAACCTGGAGGTAATTGTCTCTGAACATTAGATGAATGTGGTTGTGCCATCTGATTGTTCCGTCAAGAGAAATTTGGATGATTCATCCACCCTAGGTTGTAGGTGTTAGAATATGGGTCCCTTCACTGTCTGTTATAATTGCCCATATAATGGGTCTCTTCTATCTCTTGAGCAAGAGGATTCCTAACTTGACACTCAGAAGATGCATGGGAATCTCCACCACAGTGCTCACATAAAGCACAACTCCTTAATGAAGAACTAGCTCCTCCTCTCACATTGTGCATCGAATTATCCAACATCTCCGTTAAAACATCCATCTGAGCAGATAAAGCCACTGTATTGTTGACTACACGAGCTTCTGTAGGTTGTCTAGGATGCCTTTCTGGATGATACTAAAAACTATTAGTGGCCATCTTGTCAATCAATTTGTAAGCCTAATCTAGCGTTTTCCTCATTAAACTACCTCTTACGATAGCATCTATGGTACTATTGGTCGATGGAGTCATTCCTGTATAAAAAGTATTGACTTGCTACCATGTAGAGAACCTATGACTAGGACACTATGCCAACATATCCCAAAATCACTCTCATGCTTCATATAAGCTTTCATTTTCATATTGAGTGAAGGAAGTGATCTCATTCTTCATCTTTGCAAAAACTTAGCAGGAGGGAAAAATTTTGCCAAAAATAATCTCATCATCTTATCCCATATAGTAATCGATCCTGACTGCAAACTAGCTAACCATGCTCTGGCCTTATCCCTTAAAGAAAATGGAAATAACCTTAATCTCACCGCATCTTCTGACACTCTATTCTACTTGAACAAATCACAATATCCAAAAATGTCTCCAAATGGGTGTTTGGATACTCCAAAGGCAATCCTCCAAATTGAGATGCTCTCACTATGGATGTAATGCTATGAGGAATCTCAAAACTCGCAGCTGTGATCGTCGGCCTTATAATGGGAGGCATGGGTCTATTGTTGTACTCCATAGTAAAATCAATTATAGTCAACTCCCTTCTCTCTTCAATATGTGGCATCAACCTCTCCTCGTGCTGTTCCATCTGTTCTTCTCTAATCCTTTCTTCTGTGTTACTATTCCAAGCCAATATGGTTTTCTTGTTCAACCTACGAGCAGTTTTTTCAATCTCAGTATCTAGTAGCAAATTCTTGGGCTTTTGACCACCAGTGAGCATAAACAAAATGGAATAAATAAAAAGCAAATAATAATAGAGCTACGAAAGGAAAATAAAACACACCGAAGTAAAGTAAACAATCAAACAACTAAAATACTCAAATAAAAAAATGAAGCAAGATTTAAATCTAAGATAATTAACATCGTCTAACCTAATGACTCACAATAAGGAATTTATTCCTTGGCAACAGTGTCCAAAACTTGTTATGGTCTAAACAAAACAATATAAATTGAATTCTATCTAGATCAATTAGAGGTAAGCGCACCCCGTCGATAAATAATATAAAATAGTAAGAACTAGATATCGTACCCAAGGGAATTCCAACACGCAAGACAATTAAATTAAATAATGAAAAATTACTCGGACGATCAAGAATTGATTGATTTGAAAATAAAATAAATTAAAGCAAGCAAATCAAGGAAATATGAAAAATGCAAGGTATGAATTAAAACGACTAGATTTAATCAAATGACAGAAATTGGTTAAGGTATTAGATTTCAATTGGAATGGACACTAAAAATAAAATACAATTTTATTTTTAGTGTCCATGTATTTATACTTATTTATATTTTGGGTTTCCATGTATTTTAAGCCCAAGTCTTTTAGCATTAAGTCTAAGTATAAATACTTATGTTTTAGGATTTTGGAAGACAAATTTTTTATCATATTATTTCATGTGTGTCGTTGGCCATATTGAAAGGAGAAATCCCTCTTGTTCTTATCAACTTAGGAATTAAACATCACTTATCAACTAAATCTGATTGTGGCATGATTTTGATCATAAACAACTTTCTTGGTTTGTTCTTTACCTGTTATCTAAGCTACTCGAGACAAGTTCTTCATGAGGTCTAGTAGTAAATTTGAAACCTTGCGTATCAGATTTCATTTTAGTTAATTCGAATTTATCATCTTCTTCTTTCCTTGAATCCGAACTTTTCAATCTTTCAATTTTGTAGAGCGTGTTACAACAATTTTTGACTTGCTTTTGCGACATTAGCAGTTGTAGTTATAGCTACAGCTGACTTTGTAGCAACAACTGCTTCTTCTGCTAAACTGGGCTTTGCAATGGATTTCTTGACAACATCATCCTCTTCTTCCAACACATCGTTACGTGTCCAAGACTTCAACCTCAGTATAATAATATTATGAAAAAAAAGTTGTATGATCTTTTCTGTCCTGTGCTTACAGCATCAAGTCATAATATTATAAAGAACCCCAAAGAGTCGAACCTGTGGCTATCATACTACCTAATTTAATCTATCAGTTCATAAACATTTCAAGATCCTATTTGATTTAAACACAAATTTTTTCAAGTCCTCTTTAAGATATCACAGAAAATCTTCGCCCTACTCAAATCAAAAGAATTCTCTGGAAAAGTTTTAAGCTTTCTCATTCCAATAAATCAAGAACGGTTAAGTATTGCTCATTCAAAAATTTATAAAGAAATGGAAACAGATAAGACTGTAACAAGATAAAGTTACACTGATTAGAGAATAACACCATACAATCAAAGAAAAGAATAAAGAGAAGCAAAACTAAACTTGGGTTTGGGGTTTATCATTGTCAGAACTGGGAGGAGGCGAAGCCTGAGTTGTCATACCAAACCTCAATTGAGTGAATTCCAAAACCAAAAAGTACTCACCAACAATTAAAAAGAAAATAAGAAAAACCCAATTAAAACAGAAAGAGACAGATGAAAGATTATATAATAAAGCAAAGCAAATACCAAAATGGGAAATAAAGCTGGTGGTGAACAAATACAAGACGATGACTAAATGAAGATGATGTGAGAAGAAACAGTCGTCAGAGCTACTTTCGCATTTCGAAGTGGGTAATGTGTTTTTCTTTGATTAGAGGCCTAAGAAATAAGGATAATAATAAGCTAAACAAAAAAACTCACACGGATACAAGGAAGAGACAGGAAGTAGATAAATTCCAAAACAAAACTTGGTCAAGTTAATTGGAAGAGACGGGAAGGCCAAATAAACGTCACATAAGCTACTTGGTTGAAGAGGTAAGTCAAACAACCATAGTGATAACAAAAACTTAAAAAAAATTAGTGCTTGTAGATAAATGTTGGAGAAAAGACAAGAGTGTGAAGAGTGAGAGAGACGATAGCGAGGGAGACGAGAGCATGAAGACTCTACAGGATATTTCAATCCTCAACGCATAATGTTTATTCCTATGTGCGTAGAATAGGTATTTAGCTATTCTCCCAGTTTTAAGAATAATTATTCTAATTTTTTTAACCAAACAAAAGAATAAGTAATTATTAAGAATATATCAAGAATAAAATATTTATTTCATTAAACCAAACAGGTCGTTAGGGAATTGCTTACAAGTAAGTTGATTGCATTGATCTTGTTATACTCTGGTATGGTATTTTCAAAAATCATCTTCCTTATTTAACAAAGGAGGTAAGTGTAGCTGTCTTTTAAATGTGTTTTGGTACAACAGCTATCTTTTGAGGGGGCGGTTGGTTTGTAAAAGGGAATAGTAATAAGAATGAGAATGAATATAGTAAAAAATGTGAATGAATATTATCATTATAATTATGATAGTTGGTTAAGATAAATGAATGATTATCATTACCATTGATAGTGGTTGGTTTGTAAAAAATATTGAAAAATAAAATTTATTTATTTAAATTATTTAATTATATTTTAATTAATTATATTTTAGCTAATTAATTATATTTTAATTAATTAATTACAATATGTTAATTAATTAAAATAGTGTAATTAATTAATTACAATATGTTAATTAATTAAAATAGTGTAATTAATTAATTACATTATTTTAATTAATTAATAGATTATATTTTAACTAATTATATTATAACTAATTAATCAATTATATTTTAATTAATTATATTCTAATTAATTAACTAAAATATTTATTAATTAAAATAGTGTAATTAATTAATTATAATATTTTAGTTAATTATATTGTAATTAAATAATTAATTAATTATATTGTAATTACGATATCAGAGGAATGAATCTCATTCCTCTTGGAATGGAGAGGAATGGAACAATGTCTAAAAATTAGGAATGAAAATATAAATCATCTAAACATAACCTCTTATTAAGCTTTATTTTTCATTCCATACTCATTTCTCTCTTCTTTCACCCACCAAACAAATATACCCTGAGAGTTTGAACTTTCAAAGATAATTTAGACTAAATTTATTATTTGACTTATTAAAGGATTTATTGAGGACATATGAGACAAAGAAAGAAACGATTAGACCATGTTATAGACATCATGGCAATTGTGTTTCAGAACATACGCTCCATTAGAATTTTGGGTTTGCAAGTGTATTTGTTTATAGGATCGAAGGAGAAAATCCAAAATCGTACAACAATCAGCCTATGGAAATGGCCGTTTCAAAGTCGTATCAACTCCGGAATTAGCCTCAAAAGAAAAGAAAGCTCTTTCTGAGAGAATTTGGGGTGTGGGTCCAGCTCCTCCTCATCATCCACCGTGGTTCGCTTGAATATCATATCGGACACTACCTCTGTAATTTCTTGAACAAAATCAACAATTACTCCGTCTATACCCATCAAGTGTTGCATGTGCACAGCTTCTGCCACGTTACTGGATAACGAGACCAATGATCAGTACCCTTCTAAGGCAAAACTGAAGTAACTAGTAGTAATCTACCAAGTGACACAACGTAAATGCTTACTTCAATTCTCCATATGTTACCAGGCTAAGCTTGGCATCCTTGATCTTGATGACTGAACTAGGATTTGCGAAAACACCCTTCACATGAGACACTATTCCCTGCAAACCACCCTGTAAGCACACCTTTAGGGCCTCTTCTAACGAGTTTCTCCTTACATCACCATACAATCGAGTCCCTGCATCTGTTAAAAAGAAAACCTGTCCCCAACAAAAACAGTTTTCGTTTATATCGACTGCTGAAAATATATAAAAACAAAGAAAGTAAGTATCAAAAGTTCAAAAATGAGCCTACAGGGTATTTGTTTTGCAGTTTCCCAACAAGCAGAGCAGCATCAGGATGGAACGACGAGAAAATGATGGGTCTGTCATTAGCACACTCAAACACCACCTAATAACACATCAAATTTTAGTATGCATACATCCGAAGGATAACTTTCAAAACACCAGTGCTAGACTTATCTTACATTCAAGACACTGTGAAGGGATTCGATAAGATGGTCTTGATGGTAGACAGTGTGATCCTCGAATTTCAATTCAATATTAAAGCCAAGAGAAGGCTTCACTAGTTGAAACGCATCCTGTAAAGTGCAGAGTGAGTCGTCCTCTTCCACCTCCCACCTCACTATTTTCCCGTCTTTAGTTTTCCTGAACAGAGCCTTCCCAATAACTGATGTATTTCGTTGGGGACCATAGCATAGAAATTCAGGCAAGGTCAAGTCTGTCACCCTCTTCTCAGCCACAGTACCCTGTTTCACCAACCATTCACCTCAATATCTCATCATTGGACCAACAATAAGAATTTAGCATATTCAAGTAGCCAAACATAAGGGAAATAAAAAGTGGAGGAACTCACGTTATCTACCGAGAGAATGACATCGTCGTGGAAAATGACTGGGCACCCATCTTTGGTCACCTATAGAAAATTACATATCTTCAACTTGGTACTTATTTTTCGATTCTTTTATTTTGACAAAATAAATTAGAAAGAAGCAAAATATAACATCATTAGTATAATGTACTTCCAAGAGGGATTGATAATAAAAGAAAAAGTAGGAGCAATGAAGCACCAAACAGGCAAATCTCAAGCCACCATATAAAAGAAAATAATAAGCCTTTCTCGACGCGGACAGAAACTAACAGCATGCAGCGACTGCGACGGCCAGCCGATTAAACTCTCTCGAAAGAGCTATCAATTGGAAAAACATGCTCTAAGCAGACGGGAAAGAGGAGCAAAACAAAGAAATAACCAACGAGACATACAACCTGAACATCAAACTCGATGAAATCAAGCGGGTACTTAGCAGCAGCATTGAAGGACATAATGGAGTTCTCTTTGATGGCTTCCATTCTTCGGTCCGTGGTTTGGAACTTGTTCTTGCCATGACCTCTATGCCCTATCACCAAGAACTTTGGTATGCTATATGCCATCCTGTTGAATTCCACCTCTGCTATATGATCATACCAGCAAGGGAAAAAAAAAGAAGAAAAGGAAACGATCTTTAACATACCCTTCATCAATAAATACCATAGTAAATCAAAAGAGTAGTAATACGATCTTTAACATACCCTTCATCAATAAATACCATAGTAAATCAAAAGAGTAGTAAAGAATTCACCTTTGGAGAAATGGTTGGAACAGAGAGAAAAAGTAGCATTCTCTTGGACTTGGCCGAGGTTGGGCACATCAGAGACATGAACAGCTTTAAGAGCCATTACAAAAAAAAAAAAAAAGGGGGAACAAGAAACAGATAAAAACAGGATTTTTATAGAAGATTGTGGATGGGTCAGTGGATGAAATGGAGCCTTGGGAAGAAGGATTATATAGCTGCGGATGACTAGAGAAGAAAAGAGGAAGCGGAAAACCAAAATAACATTAAGAACAATATGTTATTGGTTATTACGCTTGTTACATTTTCATAAACCCCTCTCTCTCTCCGTGTTTCTAAGTTAAATTGGCGTTAGTATGTCTGTGACTTTGGATGCCTCATCCCAAGCTTTGCGGAACTGGATTAGCTGTATTGTATTGTCTACTGAAAACAAAAACAGTTGCCAGATCTTGGATGTTTTTGAATTTGGAATTGTCGGGTCAGGAAGATGCTCCTTTCATATCTGGGTCCGGGTTCCGGGACACGAAGATTGACGTTTCCATTCCAATCTGACGGAGTGCAAGGACAATCGATGTGGAGTGGTTGGTTTACGGAAGTAAATTCTAAATACTTGTAGAAAATGCAATACAGGCGTGTAAATCATTTTATCATACAAAAACTTGCCCACTAATATGTGGCAAACGTAGAGATAGATTTGGTAAGGATTAGGAAGAGCGGTGGTTTGATAACGTGTGATTTGCATAATGATTGCATATTTTTAATTTGGAAAACAGATAGAAGAGGATAATGCTAGTAGTAACAAGAATCGATCTAAGAATGAGATTATGAGAGTGCCAGCAAACAAACAAGAAGGTGTGGATAAAGAGTCATTGCTGAGTAACAAAAAATGGTGGAGTGACGCCTGTCTAAGCATTTGCATCCACTTGAATGGATATAATTAATCTTATCACTTTTAGATCCACAAAACTGTCTATGGCATAGCCAAAAAAAAATGAACATAAAACGTGATCTTGAGGCATCTATCAAATTAAAGAAATCGCGTGACGTAAGTCCTACAGCAGATGAATATTGTGAAACAAAGGCCAAAAGGAAGAGAAAGATAAACAAGTTGAGGAATGAAGAGCAAGAGCAAGCAGTACAGAGAATAAAGTACATAGTCACTAATACATGGTTGAATTTGTTCCAGACACGTGGAAATGAGCAATGGTTCTATATTGAGGTGTCTTGTCCACCAGCACTTTGCTCTCTTACGTTATGTATGGTTGCTGTTCCTGTAACTAAGGACAAATCACAAAACAAACAAATCTTGTCATCTGTCCCTGTTTGGTTGTTGTCCTTGATATTTTGTCTTCTGTCCTCGGATGACAGAGATAATATTTTTTGTACCTCCGAAAATCGGAGGACAAGGGGCATTTGTCTCTGTCTCCGAAGCGTTAGCTCATGTCTTAGTCGAAAATAACCCCATCCTCTCTCCATTGTCGTCTGTTCTCTGGCACACCTCCGCCTCTGTCTCCCTCATCCATCGCACCACTCCTCTTTCTGTCGACCCACAACCCCATCACTCCTCTTTTCTATCGACCCACAACCGTCGCACGTTGTCTCTCAGACGCTGCCTTTCTTCCCCAACACCTTCGTCTTGAGGTTTGTCTGGTTGCGAAACCTTTGTACATAGTCGTCTTCTTCTCTGTTTCTTGTCTGGGATCGGAAATGCATTGTGTTTGTGAGAGGAATGGAAACCTTCGGTTTGTTGGGTCTTGCAAAACCCGTCTCTCTCTGTTTGTTTCAGAGTCTCCTTCTTTCTTGAAACGTTAAATGGGATTCTTTCTGTGCTTTTGTATTGTATCGTCAAATAGTTTCTGATGCTTACAGATCAATGGGATTCTACACTATTACAGTTTGTGGTCTTTGATGGACGTCAAGTTGGAATTTTTACAAATTGGAATGACGTAAAATTGACTACTGAGGGATTTCCTAATGCTAGATTCAAGGGGTATCGGACATTGGATGAAGCAGAAAGTGGTTATGTCATGGACCCATATTGACCGGCTCTTCGCATTGAAGACATTGCTCATACCGCCAATGAACCATCCTCCTTGTTGAATCCAGTCCCACTTCTAACAAATGAACAAGGCACTGATGTTGCAACTTTGCAGACAACACATGGTATGGAGTCAAGCATTTTTACTCATAGCAATTGGAGTCATTTTGGGTTTAATTGTTAAGGACATTATTAATAAATTATAAGGCCTTAATGTATGTTGAACCAATTATGTAGTTAGATCTATTCATGCTTAGATGTTTTTAGTCAATGTATGTTGAACCTATTATGTTATTAATTCTATGAATGTATGTTGAATCTATTATGTAACTAATTCTATGAATGCTTTTGTGTGTGTATTTGAATGTATGCTGACCCTATTGTTACTAATTTTGTTTTGATTATCATGAATACGAATATTAGAATTATTGGACAAAAATTATTATTATCAATATTATTATAATTAATTTCTTATTATCATTATCATTATTATTCTTATTTTAAGTTGTATGATAACATTTGTATTATTATTATTATTATTATTATTATTATTATTATTATTATTATTATTGTTGTTGTTGTTGTTGTTAATTTTGTAATAATTATTGTTATTAATAATAATATTATTGTTGTTATCATACATTTTGTTTTTTTGTTATTATCAATTTATTATTATTATTGTTAGTATTATTATTATTATTATTATCATCATTATTATTAGTAGTAGTAGTAGTAGATGTATTATTATTATTATTATTAAGCATCATTTTCAATTGATTATTATTATAATTATTATTATAGTTATTATGATATAATTTGTATATATTATTATTCAAGTTTATTATTATTATACATTTTGAACTTATTTATTAATGTTATTAATTTTTTTGTTATTATATTAATAATAATAATTATTATTATTATTATTATTCTTGATTAATTTGAAATTGTTATTATTATTATTAGTTAATTTTTTAACTAATACAAATCATTCGTGATAAAATTATCAATGAAATACATATTTCTAATCATATTAAGGACCAGAAGCATTTTTGTCATTGACACAATTTTTTCGTTCTGTCCCCTGCAACCAAACGCATTCTGTCCTCAAAACGGAGACAGTTTTTTCTGTTCTATCCACTATAACCAAACACCTCATTGTCTCCAATTTTTGTTCTGTTCCGTTTCTAATTTTTTGTTCCGTTCCGTCTCCAGATACAGGAGACAGCAAACATACGTAGCGTTACATTGTATTTGGTTGCTGTCTTCATGGGTGGGGATAGATGACAAAGATACAAAAGTCTCGTACTTTGTTGTGTTTGCTTGCTGTCTCCACCTATTTTTGTTCCTTCTCCGAAGCATAAGGACAGAAATCTTTTGTACCTTCCATGATTGTGGTATAAGATTTCTCGTCTCCGTCTCTAAAACAAAACTCAAGCAATTTTCAGGAATATCTCTCCCCTCACATAAGCAATTTTTTATTCTTAGTTATATTATTAAACTCATCATCATCATCATCATCATCATCATCATCATTATTAATAATTATTGTTATTATTATTATTATTAATTATTATAAATTTTGAACTTATTATTATTATTTAATTTTATTATATGAAATTATTATCTATTATTATTATTATTATTATTTATTGTTATAAATTTTCTACTTATTATTATTAATATTATTAATATTATTATTTTTATTAATTTTATTATATGAAATTAATTATCTTATTATTATTA
>JANVCQ010000006.1:29409150-29424612 GCA_025531925.1 Erythroxylum plowmanianum | reverse complement strand
AACTTAATCAATTAATGCTACTCACTCATTTAATGTCATATGCTATTTAATGCTATCATATTTAATTACTATCATCTAAAATAATGCTAACTCAATTACTTAATTAGTCTAATCATGCTTAATTAAATAAAAAAAAATTTTGGGGCTAACACTATCCCTCCCAAATAACAATTTTCTAATATTACATCCATTTACGTTCTATTCCATTCCATTAAAAACATTACATTCAACCAAACATAGCCTAAAGTATGTCTTGCAATACCTATATCTTACACTGATATTTAGATTCTTGCGTATTAGTTCATATTCTTTCAATTGGCCATTCGTGGATTATATAATGAGAACATAACTGACCACACAAGCGTGTACTAAAGTGTGTCTAACAATATGTATGAATTACATTGTTATGTACATGCTCGTATGTTTTATTATATTCTTTTAATTGGTAATCTATAATGGGAACACGACTGCTCGTACAGGCGTGTACTAAAGTGTGTCTCACAATACATATGACTTATAATGTTATGTACATGCTTGTGTGTTCAATTGCATTCTTTAAATTGGTCATTGTATAATGTGAACATAGATAACCATACAGGTGTGTATTAAAGTGTCTCTTATAATATGTATGACTCATACTAGTGTTTGTATGCACAGATGTTAAATCATATTCTTTTAGTTGACCATTTATAGATTTTATAATGCAAACACAATTGTCCACATAACTATATATTGAAGTGTGTCTAATAATAGATATAAGTTACTATTATGTACATGTCCATATGATTGATCATATTTTTTTAATTGGTCATTATATAATGTGAACATGGTTATCCAAACAAGCATGTGATTAACATAATAAATTTATAATACCATGTTTAACTTATTTTATTTATTTATTTAAGAAATTTTTTTCGTGCTTAATTCATTCGTATTACACTTTTAGGTCTTGATTGCCTTCATAGGTCGAAAGGAGCTGAAATCAAACAAAATTGAGGTAGAAAATTAAAGGAATAAAGCTTTCCTTGAGGGACACGACTGTGTAGAGGTGGACACGACTATGTCCATAACTGTGTAGCTTCCTGAGGTTATGTTTCTTTATGATTTTCAAAGAATTTAAGATTGAGGGATATAGTCATGCACACGACTATCTGGGTATCTGTTTTCATTCTAAAAACCCTAATTGTTGAGTTATAAAAGGGAAAAACAAAGAGAAAAAAGTCCAGATTGGTTTGTTCAAGGTTTAAGGGAGGCTTGTAAAGCACAAATTGATAGCCTATGATGATATAAGAAACAAAAAGCAAGGAAACATAAGAGTGGATTTCCATCATTCTAAAGTGGATTTCATGAAGATTAAAAAGGATATTATCATGATTCTTCAGTTTTCTATTTTTCCTTTAGTCTTGATGTTATGAATGTGAACTTAACTTTTTTTGGTACTTAGATTAGATGAACCCTGGGATACACCTTATAGTGATTTTATTTTATTTTAATTCATTCCTTAGTTTTATTAAGATTCAATTATGTGCTCTTAATTATTATTGTATCAATATTGCTAATGTATTATTTCATATATGAATTTTGTATGAATATATCTATCATAATTAAAACCCCAGACTCTACACCTCAGCAAGATTTTAACTGAGTATTGATGATTGAGATCTATCACAATTGAAAGGAGTTATATGAAAGCCTAAGATAGGTTGATATATATATTTTAGATTAGGGTCAAACCTAATAATGAAATTCATAAATTGATTACTGCAATCTTAAGGGTTTAAAGCTTCTAGCCTACAATTACTTTAAGTCTATCCTAGGCTCTAAAATTGGTTTTTTAAGTTCCCTTACTATCCTTTCCAAATTCGTTTCTCCCTCCCTCACTGAACCTGTATCCAATATAGAGATTAGGAATGCCCTTTTTAGTTTCAACTAGATAAAGCCTTTAACACATGTTTTTTAAAGTTCCTGGAACTCATTTTATGTACATAGGCGTGGTATTATTTTTATAAAGTGATATATGTAACATCCCATCACCTGTGGGAGGTTAGAATAATAAATATGAGTGATCAATGAGAGTTTAGAAATGCATTTTTCATGCTCATGCATAATATGGCATACAAATACACCTGAATAGTGAAAGTTTGGTATATGAAAATAATTGTATATGCATTCATGAATAATTCCGAGTATAATTGGACTGAGTTATAATTTTTGAGAAATTTATGAAGTTGGAATTTATTTATGTTGGAAATTTTATTGATTAGTGGAATTATATATATATTTGTGAATTTTTGGTAAATTTAGGATTTATTTTGGAATTTATAGAGTATTATGGAAAATAGGGAAAAGAAATTAAAAGAAGTGTTAGAGATGGTTGGATTGTAAGATGAGAGTTAAAAGAGTTAGTTTCAAAAGAAACTAAGTTAAAGCTTAGACCATAGGAAATTGACAAGTGTTAAGTTACTTTGTAATTTTGTCAAAAGTAAGTTTGAGTTATCTGAGAGTTAAAAGGGGGTTTGTTCTTTTTCCTAAGTTCTTCCTTGTTATCATCTTCTTTGAATTTATCCCTATACATAGAGTTTTCCATCAAACTCCTTCTGAGAGTTAACCTTCTTTTCCATATCCCTCACCACTTCCTCTACTGCTAAGTGCTTCTTTTGCCTTAAGAAAAACCAGAAGTTAGTTAGTGTTCATAGTAGTTTACGTAATTTTGTATGGAGTTAAGGCTTGAAGATAGTTGAAGCTTTTGTAGTATTCAACAAGTAAGTAGTGAAAAAAATTGTTAGAGTTGTGGATTTTTGAAATAAAGTTGATGAATTTATTGTCAATGCATGATCATAGCATTTACGTATATTAATATTCTTAAACATTGTGTTAAGGGGATGAAAATTGTGGATATGATGTTATTTAGTTTTTGATGGATTGTTAGTGATTAGGTGTTGTGAAAATGGTTCTTGGAGTTGAAATAGCAATGAAATGATGGTCTGAGATGGGAATGAGTGTTTAAATGAAAATTGAGAGAAAACATGGAAATTGAGGATGAAAGTTATGGTCTTTATAAGGGGAGATGCTCAGGAGTGGAGATAATATCGTCTGTGATGATGTCATATCGTCTGTGATGACGTCATATCATCTGTGAAGATGTATCGTCTATAATGACGTCATATCGTCTGTGATGACGTCATATTGTCTATGAAGACGTATCGTCTGTAAAGAAGTATTGTCTTAGGTTGACTTCTACTTCGTCTTAAGTTGACCATCTGTATCGTCTTAGGTTGACTTCTGCTTCGTCTTAAGTCGACTATCTGTATCCTCTTAGGTTGACTTTTGCTTCATCTTAAGTTGACTTCTGCTTCGTCTTAAGTTAACCATCTGTTTCGTCTTAGGTTAACTTATACTTCGTCTTAAGTTAACCATCTGTATCGTCTTAGGTTGACTTCTGCTTCGTCTGAAGTTGATCATCTGTATCGTCTTAAGTTGACTTCTGCTTCGTCTTAAGTTGACCATCTGCATCGTCATAGGTTGACTTATGCTTCGTCTTAAGTTGACTATCTGCTTCATCTGCTTTCTGCTTCATCTGCTTTTTACTTCATCTGCTTTTTGTTTCGTCTACTTTCTACTTTGTCTGCTTTCTGCTTCGTCTGCTTTTTGCTTCGTCTGCTATCTGCTTTGTCTGCTTTCTGCTTCATATTATATGGACAGAACCTTGTTTGATTCTTTCAGCCATAACTTTGTTGTCAGACTTCCAAATGACCTGATTTTTAAAGCATTGAATTCATAACACAATTCTCTATCTCTCCGTAGAAATTTATAGCTTTTGGTTTTAACTCGAAAAAGATGGACCGAATCAAAGTAAGGGAATATGTTGAAATATTATGAACTGGTGTGATTTTACTAAACATGTACAGCTATTTCTGTTATACCTAGATCTATAGGATTCTAAATGAGATTATTTTTAATTTTGTGTGGACTAGAGATATAGGCTTATAATTATTTGAAGAATTCAAATTGTGATTTAGTCTCTAAGATGTTTAATTTCTGGAAGAAAGTTGTGTATAGTATACTATATTGGATAAGAACAGCCTAAAAATGTTTGTAGCATATCTTCCAAATTTATGAATCAAATTGAGAGATTTTAGTATCAATAGAAAGATAAGATGTAGAGGAACACTTTTCTTGTAGAGAGTTTGACCAAATTACATTAGTTTCTCCTTTTGATTGGACATGAACAGTAGACCCGAAAGCGGTATCTTGGAAAAATCTGAAGTGATTCAATGAGAATTAAATATGATTTTAATGGTTTGAGTGAGGCATAAACTTAAGTATAAATTATACTTAGATGAGTTTTGATATGAGAATGACTTTGTGATAAAATTGATGGATAAATACCCAGGATTATCATGAACATGCATTGTACATAATTCACTTCATACATGTGCATTATTGAACAATTATAATTGTGCATATTGTGATATATGTGTATGTTGCTTAATATAGA
This sequence comes from Erythroxylum plowmanianum, assembly GCA_025531925.1. Lineage (NCBI taxonomy): Eukaryota > Viridiplantae > Streptophyta > Magnoliopsida > Malpighiales > Erythroxylaceae > Erythroxylum > Erythroxylum plowmanianum. The sequence goes on along the minus strand of JANVCQ010000006.1, from coordinate 29,420,114 downwards.
TGATCGAATTGAGCACCATCCTCCAGACGTTGCCTGGACTTAGCAATAGCTTCTTGAGTAAATTGTGAGTAACCTATACGGTCTCACTTGATTACTTGTTTGCTAAATTTATGATTTGAATGATAATTAATTGTGTTTAATTATAGATTTCGGACAGAAGGTCCGATGAATGTAAATGTGGATTGAGATATTGAAGTGCTACTTGAATGTGAATGTGAAAACCTAAGTGCTTTATAATGTGAGTGATTGTGGTACATGCATTCCATTCATGAAATGCACAATCAGATAATGGCAATTGTGACCAGAGTAACCACCGATTAGAGCTTAAAGCTCAACGAGTGAAAATGAATCTCAAGCTCAAAAGTGATTAAGAGCCTAAGACTCATTATGTAAAATGAGCCTTGTATCTCCCAAGTGGATAAGGGATAGTTATTAATGAACCTAGTATCCAAAATAGATACGGGATAGTTTAGGTACTCGATCACAACAACGTAATAATTGGAAAGTGTCTCATGAGCATTTCAGATGCATATTGTTAAGTATGTTTGCTGGAATGAAATGCCAAATTTGCCTATACTTATGTGATAATGTGATATTGATGTAAAGTATAGCATGTGATTATATATCATGTGAAATGATGTGTTGCATGAATTGAGTGAACCATCGATGATGGTTATCTCATTGAGTTTGCAAAACTCATCAAAATTGCAACGTTATCTTTTTAGGATCGAGAGACGACTCTAGCTACTGAGAGACTCTAACAACGTGTAGATTGTGATTGGCAAGAGAAGTCATGGTTTAAAAGTCGGTCAGCTAGGATTTTAGGGACAGATTAGTTAGATTGTGTATATTTTCCTCTTTTATGTAGTAATTTTGTATTAGGTTTTGATGATGTACATATAGAAAATGTTGAAAGACACAATGTAGACATTCAGGATTTATGAAATGAAACGAGGAAAAAGTTAGTTTTTAAATATTGTGGTTTTTCCATTGAATCTTTATAAGTGAATATTGATATCATGTCATGTGAAGTGAATGTAGTGATCGAATGTAGCTTGCCCTTATCGTAGGATATGTACCGAAATGACTCTCGGGCATCCCGATATGTACCTTGCGGTAAGGGGGCGCAACAACATATGTTTTTTAATTATATTTGATATCTTTGTCTATTCAGAATGTATAGCTTATCAATTAAGCTTTCTATGGATTCATTCATCAAAGATCAAGTTTTGAAATCCAATCTTGAAGTTGAAGGTAATGCAAGTTAGTACTTCATCTTTGTTATCCCTCGTCAACTTAAGCATGTAACATTCCTATAAAAAATAATAGTAGCACTATTTAAGAAAAAGGGGGAAAAAGAGAAAATAAGTCGAAATGAAAAAGAAAATAGGTTAGATTTGGCAAAAATAAACATTATTGTTAGTTTGGGATATAGTTGTCATAATTGGCAAGAACATAAAATTTACATTTCTTTAAAACTGTCGATATTTTTAATTATTAGAAATGAGAAATACTTTAAACTATAAAAAATATGTTTTAATAAATTATTTCAAATTTCAATAAGAAACTTGACAAAAAGAGAAAAAAAGTAATCCTTGATTCTCTTTTGTAGTTGATAAGTTTTTTTGTTTTATAAAGGAATAAAAACAAAGCCTAAATAGTTGGCCATGGGATTAAAACCCCGCACATATCCTCAAAGAGGATAGAAAGACATCCCGAACGAGGAGATTGCAAACTAGTAAATCTAAAGCCAAAAGACTCCATAACATAAGCTAATCAATCCGCGCAACGATTTCCTTCATAAAACATATGGCGAATATGAACTTCCCAGGATTTAGCTAATAGAACATGAATGGCCTTCACCAAAGAAGTAGTATAGGAAGACATCGAGCCTAAGGAGGATAGAATGTTAATGACTACTAAGAAATCAACTTCTAGTTCAATCCTTTGATAACCCAAATCCCAAGCCAGATTCAACCCTGAATAAACACCCCATAGCTCAACATCCGGAGGCGAGCAAAAGTCAATATAATGTACAAACCCTCCTAACCAAATACCAGAACTATCGCGAAGGAGACCACCAGCAGAAGCATTCCGACTTGATGTTTGCTTCGCCCCATCCGTGTTCAGCCTGATCCATCCTTCACTCGATTTAGCCCAACGAATATGCCTAAAGGCACTAGCTTCATAACCCATAGCAGCTCGAGAAGTAACCGTATCTGTTTTCACAATCCAAACCACTTAATCTAGAACAATAGCCTTGCTATTACTTGGCTAGGAGAAATCATCATCAAACAAACTTTTATTTCTCCATAGCCACAGGAACTAATAGGAAACCCCAAAAATAATTGACCACTTTAAACCATTAATCTCTACATGATTATAAAGATTCGAAGTTAATCACATCGAATTGTTAAGACTAAAAAAATCCGCAAGAGTCACTTCAGATGAAAATTGCGTCCAAAAGGAGCGCACTCTACGACAATCTCTAATAGCATGCAAACACGATTCAGGATTGTCACAATAGTGACACCTGTCGTCATCAAAAAGATGTCTATAAGTACGCTGTTGATTAGTCAAGAGCTTACCTTTAGCAAACAGCCATAAAAAAAAGATTCGATTTGTTGTGGACCTTACCACTTCCAAATCAAAGACCACGCTCTATTATCGCCTTCATCACCAATATTTTCAATTAACTCATACATAGATGTTGTTGAAAGGACCCATTTTGAGTTTGACCCCACACCACTTTATCCTCATCAAACTCAAGTCTCAGAGCCATAATACCTGCAATTGTCATGCACATTGCCGACAGGAAGAGATTCTGAAACTTTTCCTAATGCCAACCCCTATCTATGTCAACAAACTTTCTCACCTTTGCATACAACATACTTTCAGGGATAGGGTTAATAGCCAAGAGAGCTAGGGGCCCCCATCTCCAACCCAATTGTCTTAACCAAAATCTGATACAATTCCCATTACCTACTCTTCACCTTGTACCTGCAAGAACAAACTTCCATGTCGTAGAAATACTTCTCTAAATCGAAGAAGCTCCTCTACTCTCCAAGACCTCACGAATATTCAAAGTATCAATATGGTATTTTGCTCGAAGGATCTGGACCCAAAGTGCAGAAGGATTAGAGATTAACCCCCTATTCAAGTTTAGTGAGCAACGCATCATTAGTAGAACGTACTCTCCTAATATCGAGGATGTAGTTGATAAGTTTTAAAAAAGATATAAAGCACGATGAGTAAAAAAAGAAAATTTTTTATTCTTTTAAAAATAAATTACTTATCTTTCATAATATATTTGAATTTAAATTACTTAAGTGGAAAATAGATGACCATAAATGATCACCATGAACGTGACATGCCATAGCTTCCTATTATTATTATTATTATTATTATTTTCCAACTCATTTCAATGAATTTTTAGGGAAAAAAAGAAGCAATGATTTTCCTAATCAGAATTTAAATTGGAAAATATTTTTGAATCTCTCAAATCTCAATCCTGGAAATTATTGACGAATCTCCTTACCCTTTCCTCCTGCTGATAAACAATCTTTGAAACTATTTTCCGAATCTCTCAGCCCTTCCTTCCTATATAGACATCCTTCGGCTTTTGCTAACTTGTCTTAGTAGCCCATAAAACTAATTTGGAGGGTTCAGTGCTTATACGTCCCTTTCTTTCTGTATGATCCCTCTCTTAATCTTTTTGTTGCACATACGTGTCGTTGGCCATCCGCAGCTAGATTTTTGAAGGAGATTCTGGGCATGGAGAAACATCTCTTTTATATGAATGGAGGCGTCAAATTGCCAATTGGCTTCAGATTTCGTCCAACAGATGAAGAGCTTCTCGTTCATTACTTGAAACGTAAGGTGTTGGGCGTTCCATTGCCGGCCTCTGTTATTCATGAGCTTGACGTATTTCAAACCGATCCTTGGAATTTGCCAATGCCAGGTTCATTGCTGAAAGCATTATCAATTATGTACTTAATTAGTCATTGCTCTTTTGCTGTATATGCCAATAATATGGGATTAAATCCCTGGTTACTTTGGTGATAGGTGATGATAAGGAGAGGATGTACTTCTTTTACAACCAAAACAACGAGATTGGGCAAGGGAAACGTAAGAGGACCGCTGATGGTCGTGGCTACTGGAAGGCTGTTGGGAAAGGCAAACGAATTGTTGCCTCTGGAAGCGACCATGTTATTGGGATGAGGAAGGCCCTTGTTTTCTGCCATGGAAAGCTGTCTAAAGAGACGAAAATCGAATGGGTTATGCATGAGTATCGCCTTATGGCCTCCCCAGCTATATCGAACTCGAGTCAGGTGTGTGCGTAAGAAAGATTTTTTTAAAAAAAAAAGTAAAAACAGTAACAATTTCTGGTTTCTTCTGCAGATATCGTCTACTTTAGAAAATTGGGTTGTGTACCGAGTATTTCAAAGGAAAAAGAGATGGATAAAGCGTGGAGAGATTATCTCCAATAATGCTTCAGACAGGTTGTGTTTAGAATCTTCAGGTCATCCTGGACCCTCCTCGCCCTGTTTTAGTGGGATTACTGAGGTCTCTGCCAATGTGTTAGATGATGAAGAAATTAGTTCATGTATGAGGAAGACTTGATGGCTTGGAACCTCCTCCTAAGTTACCTATTCAGCTATGAAACGAAATGAGCAAAAGTTTTGTGTTCAATTTGCCATGTTCTTCTTGTAGGTGGTAGCAAATTGATGATTGATTTCCGTGCTTTAATTACTACTGCTCAACTCTGAAAAGTTTGGAATCAAATATAGCTCTTAAAAGGCGTATGTAAAGCTTTGAATGTCAAAAGGCTACATGATTTTTGGGGACAAAAAGAGCCAAAGAAAGAAGGGGAAGACATTTACCTAATCATATTTTTTTAATAAAAAAAAGGATCATGCACGAGCACGACCAAGCGCATTAAAGGATCATACGCAAAGAACCATTGCGGAATTATACTTGTCAAAGAAAAGGAAAACCAACCAATTAAACCACTCAAGTAAATATACAAAATTGAGTGAAACAATGCGTATAATTTATTCCGCAAAAGGGAGGGCCCCTCCTGTTAGTAATTTCTCAAGGTATTGATTTAATGGGTTAAAATATAGCAAAAAATAAACCCTAATCAATAGCATTAGGCCTATGATAGGGAGCTCCATGCAATTACTATAGATATACACTAAGTCTCTTGCTACTTTATAAGTGAGTTGTGAACGTTCAAATTCTTTGACTCATTAAAAAGTTTACGTATTAAGAAAGTTATAAAAGGATATAAATGACATCCACAACTTTCATAAGAAAGTCTACAAGTTTTAGTGTCGAATAACTCATTTGAAATTATGAAAAATAAAATAGGTATTTCTCGTGTTTTCTTCGTTTATTCACTTTATGCATGTAAGTAATGCTCGTATTATACATTATAGCTCCTCCACTAGGGACGAAGACAGTTAACTTCATGAGTATCGCCTGTAATTTTAAGCCAACTTTTCCGGAAGAAGACCTTTAAGTTGTCCTAAATTACTTATTTGCCTGTTTTATTTCATTACTATTTTCTTTAATGAAGGTTAATTATTAATATGCGTTTAACCATGTATAAATTCACAAGTAGTCTAAATTTCTAACAAACTCTAGTACTTGCCGACAATTTCTGTCAGAATGTTGAATGCCAATAAATCTAGGATGAGAACACGTGACAAAATTTGAATAAGGCATGAGTGACATTTTTCAACTTTTCTTATGAGGTCCTCGGAATCAAAACAAAATCCAAAGGGGCATGGATCACATATAATATAACCCTAATATATATGACTTTAATTTCATGGTGTCCATATTAAGGGTATGTGTCTTCTTTGATAATTTCAATTGTGGAAGACGATTTTATTTGTTTCCTTAAGTTTATAGTGAGTTATAATATCATTTCAAATGATTGTGAATAGTTTGCATCATCACCCAACAATTATTACCATACATAGAATTAATGTTCTCATCAGAAAAGAAGAAGCAACATAATGCTATAGATCGAGATGAAATATTCAACTATAAGTAATAGGATCGATGGTTGATCTTATGATGCTTTTTGTCCTAACATATTCAACATCGTTAGTCAACTAATGTCTGCAATAGAAGAAAATGAAAATGAAAAAGAAAAGTGTGTGGTGAGATTGGAATTGGCGGATGTAGGAAACAGCCGACCACTCCAAAGGGTCGCTTGTGGAAGAGATTTTTAAATCATTAAACCAATCAGCACTCTGTCAGTAAACCAAAAAGGTCTTCAAGTGTACGTACATTCCCGACTTTCATCTGGTCATTCCCAACTTTTCATCGACCAGGCGGGTCTGGTGGTTGCCGACGATAATCGTCACTTGTAAGACACTCAGAGGGAAGAAAACCTTGCACAAAAGGTTGAAATAAAAGTTAGCATCCCATGACGCGTTCATGTCAAATTACACCACCAGAAACTTCATATCGTTATTATTTTTATGAAACCTTACGTTTATTATGATAATTGCATATAAACTAAAATCATTTATTTATTTTGTTTTATAAATTAATTATAGATTATTAATTTAATTGTGCAAGTGTTGGAAAAATAAAATAAAATTGTAGAAACATTTTAAAAACAATGATATCACAAAAGGGCCTAATATAATAATCTAATAATCAGTGTAATTTTCTCACATAATACCTAAGCTTATATTAATTTGGGATTCCTTCTCATACCTTTTTTAGGTGGTCGGGATAAAGTATAGTCCTTGGAAACCACGACTCTAGAAAACGTGCATAGTTAACTTTTTTAATTATAAGCTGAGAAAATGCTTTTGCTATAGATAACTGTATTCCTGTTTCGTCGTTTACGTGATTCTTTGTTGTTATTATATCATTTGTCCACATCATTTGGATTAGATTGTGGCTTTATCAATGTGGAATTCTAAAACTAAAGAAGACGGATACATAGTGTGATGTCTTCTCTGTCGTTGCAATTATTGTTTGCAATATCTATCGTAAGGGTGATCCATCTACAGAAGTGGGGCTTCTGGAAGAAGTAAGAAGCTTTCACTTTCTTGAATTTAGGGATTCAAATTTTGACTTAGCTGGCTATATGATTAATCCGAATTAAGTTACGTGGTAACACCAAAGCAGTCCTTCATATCCCGTAAAAAGTCCTCAAACTTTTTGGAATTTGGAATGTTAAAAATGAAACTTATGTTAGTCTCTGGTGAATAGATGTCTCTCGTGTTAAGTATTAAAAAAGAAGAAGAGCAATTGAGATCTAGGAAATTAACAGGGTTCCTTTATAAATGAGAAGAGCTCAATATCCTCGATTAAGGCACTATCAATATAATATAAGGCTTGATAGATTCAATCCAACAAAGGGAGAAAGTGCATGTGGTTACCAATCCATCCAATTATGATTTAGTTGACTTCGGTAATGATATAGTGAATTAAAAGCTTCATTTTTTAAAATTTTTCATCCCTATCGGAGAATCCATCTGTAATGGAATGTACAATGCCCAACTCGTTAGATAATATATAATAGTTGAAGGTAGATGGTACTCAAATTTGATTCTTCACAGCCAAAGTCGTAGAAAGCGTACAAGTGATTTTTTCAATTATTAATAGGAGTATAACCACAACCATGGCATAATAACACTGCAAGAAAATGGGTGTTTAGTGGCGAAAATTACTAACAGAATATGAAGGTTTTTCGTCGAACGGACGTTACCGAGCACGTGAGTTGTTAAAAAAACTGTCGTCGATAATCTTAAGTGACATAATAGAAATATTCTGTCGGTAATTTACCGACGAATAATTTTTTCCTTCCGTCAGTAACTTTACAAACGGAATATTAAAATATTGAAAATCTATCGAAACATTTAGCAACAGTAAATATACAAGCACTCCCATAATTCATATGTAATTTATTTATGCTTAAAATAACCTAAAATATTCATTAGAAACAAAAACTAACCATTAAATGGCTAGGACAATAGCATTGGTCAATTAATTATATTACAAACTTGTGGTACATGTTATTAAAAGATCAATATGAGGAAACACAAAGGAATAAAGTGTATTAAACCTTGAATTCAAAAAAGACACAAAATTAAAATATATTATGAAATATTAACAAAGACATAAATACTAGTAAACTAAATATGCATTATAATCTAAAAAGAAAATAATTATGACTAGTAAAAAAAGGAAAAACAAACAACCTTACTTGCCAAAAAAAATTGATGTTCTTAATCTTAGGAAGCTTATTATGTTACCTTAAAATTTTCCTACAGAAACAAATTCAATTATCAAAAACCAAGAACATCAATTTAAAATAACAAAGTAGCTTTTAAAGGGAAGAATAATAGTAACTCTAACCTTTTAGATAGATAAATGAAATGATACATTTTCAAAACAAGGTGACTTTTCTAAGTTACAGACTAAATTATATGGATTAATTTATTATTTGAAAGGTTTGTTAAATTAAATTAAATTAAATTGATTAAGGATTGAATGCAAGTATTTGAATGTCTTTCTAGTTGATGAATAATGCAATTAAGTAGATAATTGATAACCTTGATTTCTCTAATATATTTGTTTTGTTTCCTTAAAATTGCCACATATTTAAGTTAAGAGTGATTGAAAATAATTTACTTGAGGATGAGCAAAAGTGTAAGCATGGGAATATGTAATATGCATGAAAATGGACATATTTTTAAAAGTATTTTGCTTCATTTTCATGTCAAATTACCTTATTTTACTTAACTTAGACTTATTTTCATATAATTATAATAAATTAACTATAGGATGAAATTATTTAAGAATTAAAGGCTACTTTAAGAAAAATATAAAGAAAATTATAATTCTTGAAGGAACATAGATTGGCCTATGTGTTCTTATCTATGCCCATGTGCCAACTCATGTCTTATGTGGATTAAGTAAAAATAAGAGACATGACCTAAAATAAGGGCTGAAGAGAGATTGTTGTGAAATTGAAGAAATTTTATCGTGTTATAGGTCCTGAGTCATAGTTGTGCTAAAAATCGTATGCTAATTACAAGAGAAATAATATGATCCATAATATAAGGACATGATTGTGGTAGAAATCATGCATTAATTTCAAAAGAAATAAGAAGATTCATGGCTTGGGGATATGGGCATGCCAAAACTTTCTCTTCCATAAAAGACATAGATAGATCCATGACGTAGGACATGTGTCAAAGGGTATGAAAACATATATAAATATCAAATAGCCTAATTTTTAAACAACTTTTAAAGAATATTGTTCAAATATTTCAATTTGGCTTTTACAGATACACATAAAAACCAACAACATACTTTAACAAGAAGCTAAAAGAAGATTGTGATACAATGTAACATCACTTTGCATCACTTTATATTTAAAAAGAACTCATAATAGAAATAATACACAATTATAAAAAAATGATTAAATAAATACATGATTATTAACAAATATATATACCTTTATTCATCAAATATTTCTTCGAGTAAACTTTTAAAATGTTGAATAATCATTTCTATATCTACATTATCTATGTATGTCATAATGTAACAAACAAAATATACAATCATATGGAGATAATTATTGAAGTCACAAAAATATTTCAGTATATACCAACTCTAGACATACATCAACACTCTTCACATACATCAACATTTCTTAAGTTATTGAATGACATCAATTGTGATAAAAATTCATTATTCAATAAGTAGTACGAAAAGTAGATTTAGAAGCAATTGTAAGCATTGGGATAACTAAGAAATCTCATGCAATTGTCTACATAATCGAATATTGAAGTATATTTAACTTCTACCATATTAATACATAAAAGCGCTCATTAATTTTTCCCAAATATCACCTCCTATATAATTTACCTATTTCATTCTATTATATGAAATCCTTCCATATAATCGTTAAATTTCCATTTCAAGTCTTATGTAACTAATCTAGGCATTTTCTTTAGATTCCAAGGCCTTAACGAAGTCTAGGCATTAACCAAGTCTCACCAATATCCCTTAAGAGATATTTCATCGAACAATTCATAGGCAACTGGCATTCATCTATAACTAATAACAAAATCACTACATTTTTTTTCCATTATTTACCAACAAAAAAACATTCAAACAACAAATAAACCAACAACATTAGGTAAAAATGCATAATGCCCACAATCCATGAAAACCCACCCATCGACGTTCATATACCCACAATCCATGAAAATCCACCCAAGTTCAACATTGACAATGAATTTTTTGGAGACATCGGGAAACCCAAAAGCAAACTTACCTAAAAATGATGCACGATGGACCGAAACAAGCAAAAATCGATGTTGAATGCTTGGGAAGAAGAGGGATCGATGGCTATGAAGTAGGGAAGAAGAGAGAAAATGAAAGAGGGGAGGAAGAAGGGGGCTTCGGGTGGCTTGTGAGTATATTCAAAACGACATCATTTGGTTTTAAACCAAATAACGTTGTTTTGATTTTTGGAGAAACCAACATTTACCGACAGAATTGTCATTCCATGTTGGGCCCCGTTCCCGAAGCCCAACGATTGGACCGTAGACGAAAAACATAAACAAATTTTCAAGTTCCTTAACCTGGATCCAAAAAGAGAAATCTCTCCTTTGTATGTCACCTCAAGCCCAAAGGCGAGCCCATACAACGACATCACAAAATCACAATCGACTTCTTCATCATGGTAGCCCTTAGTCTCTAGTTCATTTAGAAACAAGAACCACCTCAATTGGAGCCCTATGGCTCAAGATATACTCTCCAAACCTACCCGTCACTTCCGTTCTATCAAACTTTTTGAATTTAAAATCCAATGGCTACTAATTTTTATGGAGAGGTAGGAAAACGTGTTAGAAATCCAACGCCTCAAGAATCGTCTCAATCGGAGGTCGGACGAAGGAGTTATGACCAAAAGAATC
>JANVCQ010000006.1:29378288-29389801 GCA_025531925.1 Erythroxylum plowmanianum | reverse complement strand
GGAGTAATTGGTATAAGTTTGGTTTTATGCCCACTTGAGATCTTAACCTTAGATTCAACAAGGAGACAAGAATAGTGGCCTGTTGTTTGCTTAAGCTCAATCCTTAATTGGGTATGGTAAGTCTCTTACCAAAAAAAGACATCAACTGAAGAGTTATTATTAAAGGCCAAAATTTCAAATGGATAGGCTTGTAGGTTCCATACCATCAAATTGATAACCATTATAGATTTACTATATTCATAATTTGATAAATCAATGTTTCATTTTATATATGAATATAAGTCACATAAGCAAAAAGGTTAAGAAGGTCACTCTTTCCAATGGTATGGAGTAAGAAATGATTCATTGCACTATAAAGTGTAACAAGGAAAAGGTCTTTCAAATGTATAGTGTTTCTTGCTCACTTTATGGTTTAGATTTGAATTTTTCTTTTGTAACTGGCATTTTCCTTAATTATTGATGTTAAACATGTTGACCTAGAGATTCAATAGTTCATCGGCATTTCAAACAAGTTCAAAATGATAGGGTTATATATGTTACCAATTATAAGGATATAGATCAACATTTAAGGAGATTAAAGTTATACAAAAGGCATTTAGTCATTGTATTCTTAGATCAAGGGTCATGAGGAGGAGATAAGAGTGATTGGACAAAGCTTTATATAATTAAGAGGCTTATTTCATAAAGAAAGGCTTCAAGTAAGACACTTATCATTCTTTTCTCGTAATGAAATCTTTTGAGGCTTAGGACTATAACAATGTAATGTAATAATTCAATTAAAAATAGACATTTAAACCTATCAATCAACTTATTTTCCATTGCAAAAATTATCAAATATGATCTTCAACTTATAGGGAGTGTAAATAATTTTGTAAACATATTTAAAGGCAATCAATCAACTTTTAAAGGGAGTGTAGATGGTGGTGATGGTGATGATGAAGTTACATCCAAGCCTATAGAATGATATTAGGTTTTTTTGTAGCCTTTTTTTTACAAGGTTTAATTATTGTGCCCTTTTATTTTTTGGTAAGGCCATATGCATTTGGATGTCTTGATTATTCATCTATATGGTTTACTGTGACTAAATTTGTAGATTTATCAATTGATTTTAACTTGAGTTTTTGTGAAAAACTAACTTTTAAGGACTAATTTTTTAATAATTTTAGGAATTTTTTAGACTACTCAAGTCTTGTGTTTTTATGAAATCTTCGATTTTAGTCTTTAAAAATCTTTGAATTTAACTTTTTGTAATATTAACTTCTGAGATTTTACATTTCAAGAATCTAATGTTCTATAATATGACTTTTGAAGCTCCTTGAGTGATGTTTTGAATCTTGTGAATATGAAGTTTTAAGACGCCTCGAGTCTATCATTTTATGTTTTCTAAGTAATATTTTGAGACCTTATAAGTCTTAAATTTTGAGAGTCTATAAATCTATCATCATTTTATAGATTTTAAATATGAGGTTTTACGACTTATTTAGTTAGATTTTTTGAGACTTTATAAGTTTGTTGTAAATTTTATGAGTCTAACATTTTGTGAATCCTTTAGTAGAACATTTTGAGACTATCTAAACTTGTCATTTTGAAAATTTTATGAGCTAGTACAATGTTTTTAACCTATATAAGTATGACATCTTGAATGTTTTATGACCCCTTTAGTTTGACATTTTGAGACTTTATGAGTATATTATTTTGTAAATTTTTAAGTTTGGTTTGTTATAACTTTAAATATTTTGAAATGTATATTGCGTATATTTGAAATCAAACTTAATTGACAAAAAACATGATTTACAATTTTAAGAATAGTAAGGTATAAAATGTTGACCATTTCAAGTCCTAAGAATTTCTAAGTTGTCCAATCTTTCGAGTTTTTATGTATCAAGTTTGATGATATCTTATAATTTATATGTGCCTATCTAGTTTAAAGCTTATTTTCCATTGGCTTCCAATGTGTTAATGGTGTCAGTATATATATATATACATACATATCTATATATATATACATATATATATATACATATGTATATATATATATATATATATATAGATATGTATGTATATAGATATATATGTATATGTATATACATACATATATATGTATATATATACATACATATATATATATATATATATATATATATGAATACAACTTGATCATTCTCTATGATATGTTATCTAACTCTTTTATTGTTTAATAGTTTTTTTCCTATTATTAGTATGTTGAATTCTTCATATATATTTGTTTGCTTCTTTCATCAATTAGGTCAAGTTTAACTTGCAATATTGTTTCATTTGTCATTAGGTCTAAGGTTTTTGACATGGTTAAAAGCATTTTTAAGATCTGTTAAGATTAGTCCTTATACTTCTTATATCAAGTTGGATATAGTTTCTTTTATTAATATCATTACAGTAGTTTGATAACCCTAAAGAATTTTATATAACATATATGCATGTATAACTTTAACTATATTATTTTTTATTTTAAACTCTATAAATGGTTTTATTAATGACCTTTGTGAGATAGTAATTTGTGGGTTCACGATATATGTAAAGTTTTCTTTGATGCTTTGGGCCTTAAAACATTTTTAGGTTTGAGTGAATGAATTGTGGATCATTGTTTATTACTATGCATAAGGAACATGTGAAGTGGCTCGTCAAAAATTGCTCTATGATCTTTCTTGATATGCATGGGTAAAATTGTACTTCTGCCTACCATGTGAATAGTATTGGAGATTATAGGATGGTAGTGTCTTATAGCATATATCATTTTTTGACATATTCTAGCATATCACTCCTACGTGATGTCCAAAAATATCCTTGTCACTATATTTTAAATGATAAAGTTGAATATCTCTAGCACAATGTGCAAGAACCTTCATGAAATTCCTTTGAGATTTCTACCATTTAAGATGGCACAACACATTTTAAGTAGTGTTGAATATAGGATCATTTTTAAAGTTGCTTGTTTATGATAGATGGTAATGTAAGCATACAAGTATTGTTATCCAATATGCTTACTTTATCTCATATAGGCCTTGAACAATAATGCTAACCATGCTTCCATCCTTACTTGATGCATTGTTAATATTTATGGTCTAAGCAAGTGAAGCTTCCAATGCAACTTCATTTGAATCTATTACACCAATGGATTTAGTGCATTCAACTACAAAGTATGCTAGTATCTAGGATTTAGTTGACGTTTAAAACACAAATCTAAACCTTAAATTCTCCAAGCTTTACTGACCATTTCAACAACCTTCCTAACATTTTTAGCTTATATAAAAAAAATTCAACGATTGATCTTCATTAATGATAATAAGATGTGCTTAAAATTATGGTTGTAATTTTCCAGCCAGTTTAAGAACAACTAGAATTGCTTTTCCCATTGAGTCTATATGTTTTATGGTTTATAAATGATTCTGACATCATATATCGACCTTTGATTTCCTTCTTTTAAACTAGCACATAATTGATTTATGCTGCCACCAAGGCATACAAATATAGAATTTCTCCATTGTGTTTGTATGTGTGAGGGTGGGATTAAAAGGAAAGCAAGTTTTGAAAATAACTCGTCAAATCTTTAAATGCTTGTTAGAACTCATTGTTCCATTTGAATATTGTATTTTGTTTGAGTACTTTAAAGATCATGAGATATCTTTATGTCTTTTTTATTATTAATTTTGTTATTTTAATATGTAATTTTGTTATTTTAATATGTATCTTTGTTATTATTTATTTGTATTTGTATTTGTATTTGTATTTGTATATGTATTTGTATATTATATTATATTATATTATATTATATTATATTATATTATATTATATATGATTTATATTTTTAATTTTTCTTTGTTTTTATCTTTTTTATTCCTGATATTTTATTTTATTTTTCCTATAAGTCTATCGAAAACAACTCTCTACCAATTAGGGGTAAGGCTACATACTTTTGGACCTCTCCAGACCCCATGTCTCAGTAGGACTTCTACTGGGATATTGTTGTTGTTGATGACAAAGATGATAATGTTATTGTTGTTGTTGTTGTTGATATTTTTTTTGTGGATATAGAAAGAAAACAAGACAAACTTATTAGTTAACCTATTAAGTTAAGTGCCTCCTTTAGGGTTTGTGTTGACTTTATATAGATAATTGCCTTGATCTTTTGGGGTTTTGTTTCAATATCCCTTCGACTCAACATAAAGCCTAAGAAATTTTATTATAGGTTCCAAATATACACTTCTTAAAGTTTAACTTCATGTTATAATTTTTTAGGGTGTTGAAACATTCTCATAGATCTGTTAAGTGATCCCATCTTTGCTTTATCTTGACAATCATATCGTCAATGTAAACCCCCATACTTCAGTTGATTGCTTGTAAAAAATTGAATTGACAAGCCTATGATAGATCTCTCACGTATTCTTAATTCGAAATGGATCATTTTGTAATAGTATTTTTTCATAATGAATGTTGATTGTTTTTCTTATCTCCTTCACACATTTAAATTTAGTTATATCTCAAGTATATATCTATGAGACTCAACTAATTATTACCTATTATTACATCTACAAGTAGATCTATCTTTAGAAAGGAGTAACTATCCTTAGGATAGACTTTGTTTAGGTTTGTAAAGTCACCAAGCATGCACCATTTTTCATTGCACTTATTTACCATTACTATGCTAGTAGTTTGGATAAATCTCTTATTTAATAAACCTTGCACTTAAGAGTTTGCTTACCTTTTCTTACACTACTTATTGTCCCTCTTTTCAACACTCTTTTCTTTTATTTTATAAGTTTGACATTTGGTCTCGTATTCAACCCATCAATTCGACCACATGATGACATCTAGCTACTCTCTCAAGAATTATTCCATCTTAGTATGTTGCACTTCATCTACGTCGATTTTGACTTGCAATACTTTGTTGTGTTTTGCATATCTAATTTGTATTTCTTGAATTTCTTTTAGTATTTCAACCATATTTTAATTCTCTATGAGCTTTAGGTCCATTTATTCAACACAAACCTCTAGTGGTAGATTCTTCTTTTTCAACAGGCATCGTCTCGACATTTGATAATCACTTGAGACTTCTCTTATGCCTCTCTTAGTTGAGAAATTTTTAATAAGTTGATATGGTGATAAGATGACCCCTATTTTGTAAATCAAAGGTCTAACGTTATATGTTACTCCCCTATGTATGATGTGGAGCTCAAATATTTATGTGTTCTACTTGATACACTCACATATTGTAATAGGCATAATTAATATTTTTTCCTTTAAAGAAGACTTGACCCTCTTTAAAATAAGTTAAAGGAAAACATGTCAAGTGAATCTACAGTGAATCAAGTCCTATTTCCTTAGAGTTTGTAAAGAAGATTGTCAACAAAACTTCCATTATCTATCATGATTTCTTTATAAAGAAGAATGTCAACAAAGCTTCTATTATTGATCATGATTTCTTCTTAAAGAAGAATGTCAACATAGCTTCATTATCTATAATGATTTATTTTTCCTCAAAATTCATAATGATGATTATGATGACCATTAAGTCTTTAGGAGGGTTACATTGGCTTGACACTTATCCTTCCTTAAATATGATATGTATTCTTATTCGATATCTTTTGATTTCTATATTAGATATAGTATTCACCTAGTTATGTTAAGTGGACCTTTTTAGCTAAGATATATTGTATTTACAATCCCTTTATTATAGTCTTATAGACTTATTCTTTAATACTACTTATTCTCAGCCTCGTAATTGATGTCTTTGCAAGCATTTATCTTCAATTTTTCTAAGAAATTGCTCTGACTGTCCTTATTATAGGGGCTCACCAATGTTTCTATTAAGGCTTTTAGAAACTTTGCTATCGTGTCCATAGTCTTGGTGGAATATGTGGTAGTTCTCCATTGCTCGCTTCCTTTGTGTCATAGGTTAAGGAAATCTACTAGATCTCACTCTTTTATGAAATTTAGAATGTGATTCATGTACATGTATGATGCAAAGTAGTTTCACTTCTTCTCATCCTCCAACCTTGTTTTTCTTTTTAGATATCTTATATAATCTCGCTTCCCCTGACAAACTACAATATTATCATGTATAGTAATCATATAATGTATAATGTAAAGTAGTTTCACTTCTTCTCATACTCTCGATTTTTTCATGATACATCGAGTGAATCATGTCTATGATGATGTCTTGTGAGTGTGGTTGTGATATTATTTTGATTTGTACACCTTTTTCTACTTAAGTTGTAACATGTCTCATCTGCTATCAGTTTTTCTATTGGGTACCATAAGGAGGTTCAAACTTGATCTCTTATGTTTATGCAAGTGTGGGCTTAGACTGAAGAGTTATAATTATGACCAATAATTATTATTGAATATTCTTGATTATTGCTAGAAGGCTTGCATAGTCAAAAAGTGAGGGCATCTGTACTAGGGAAGATGGTGTGGACCAAGGATAGTTATGAAAAAGGAGGTATTGTTGATAACATTTGTTGTTAAGATAATGAGACATGAGTCTATGATTCCTAATGATACGCTTGTCAAAATTAACAAAATGTGGATCTACAATAAGCGTCAAATGATAAGAAAAATTTTCTGAGTATTTGAATTATCAAGTTATAAGTTTAGGCTCATGAGTTTGATAACAAACTTGATATATTCTTTTAATATACCTTCAAAACTAAATGTCAAGAGATATTTTTTTGTTTGGCCTCTATTAATCAGGTAAGAGTTAAATCGATGAAATATAATATTTTAATGAGATAAGTGAGTACGTTGAAAGTGGTTTTATTTTAAAGAATAATGATCACTTTTATAACAATATATAAGTATATGAAATTGTAATATTTATTTTCATTTCATATGATCTTTTAAAAATCTTAATTTAATGAGCCTATTTTTTTACTTTGACCTTTTGAGATATTTTCATATGTATTATAATGCATCATGTTAAAAACATCATTTAATACCTCAAAACACATAACCTAGAATCAAGATATGATTAGTGTTAAAAGTTTTGTAGGTATCGACTAGAAGGTACCATATCGGCCAAAAAATGGTATGAAACTTAGCTTTTTGGTATCAACGGATATTGTAAACTTAAAAAAATTAAAGGACTTTTTTGCACACAAAAAATTACCTCCCTCCCCTCCAGCCTAGCATTTGTAACCTGTCTCTTTCACTCTCACATTTTTTGTTTCTCTCTCTCTCTCCCCTCTCTTTCTCTGATGTCTCACAGCTCCCAACCACCACTGTCTCCCCCTCACTGCCTCACGTTGTCGCCAGCCACTAGTCCACAATCATCTCTTCCTCACATCGTCTGCGTGGCAAATGCACAAGCCAATCGCACAAGCCTCTATAACCACCACTTATTCCTATTGCTGTAAATCCAAACTCCATGCCCAAAATCAACCTTCTTTGAAACTGACCTTGAACTAAAAGAATGAAGACTGAGACACAAAAACACAACAAAGAAAAAAGCCAGAGAAAAAGGTGAATAGAAGAAACTAGAAAGTTGGTGGAATGCAAGAGAGATAACAAAAGCAATATCCTCTTGTTCTAAAAGCCATGTCACTACTATTTACTAAAAAAGTGAGACATTTAGTTATTTATTTAATTATTTTAATTATGCAAATGTTGTCCATTTATATGGTAATTTATATCAATAACGTTATAAATATTTTTTATAATTCTAGCTAATATAATAAAATTAGACAAAATTTTGAATTTAAAATGTAATATATCCTAAAATTATCCTCCTTTAATAAGGTTAATAAAGCCTTTTTCATTTTTAAATGAACAAAAATGAAAATAATTTTTTTTAGTAAGTATTAATGTTATTATTGAAATTCTACTAATAACAAAAATATAGTTTCTTTAAGGGTAAAAGTATTATAAGTATACTGAAAACAAATTAGCTAGGTATTGGAAAGTGTTGCACTCATTGGAATAATTTAAAATATGGATAAATTACATTCATAAAGATATCTAGATTGGTTTAGTGAATCCCTATAGCATAGTTTTTAGTCAAAATTAGTGTTATGATAGTAAAATTAATTTAATGAGCCTATTTTTTTTTACTTTGACCTTTTGAGATATTTTCATATGTATTATATTGCATCATGTTAAAAACAACATTTAATACCTCAAAACACATAACCTAAAATCAAGATATGATTAGTGTTAAAAGTTTTGTAGGTACCAACTAGAATGTACCGTATCGGCCAAAAAAGATACAAAACTTAGCTTTTTGATATCAACCGATATTGTAAACGTAAAAAAATTAAAGGACTTTTTTGTACACAAAAAATTACCTCCCTCCCCTCCAACCCAGCATTTGTAAGCTATCTCTCTCACTCTCACATTTTTTGTTTCTCTCTCACTCCCCTCTCTTTCTCTGATGTCTCACAGCTCCCAACCACCACTATCTCCCCCTCACTGCCTCTTGTTGTCGCCAACCACTAGTCCACAACCATCTCTTCCTCGCATCGTCTGTGTGGCAAATGTACAATTAAGAATATGTAACTATCATCCTATCTAATATCCATGATGCACCAATTAAGGGGAGTCAGATCAATAGACTATGACCCTGTTTGACAATCAACAAATTGAATTAATTGTTAGCTGATTCTATTAGCAGTTAGTTGACAACGGATTAAATAAGCCAATTTAACTAGCTAATAATATCAGCTGTTTATTAAAGATATTTGGTAAAATTAGCTGATTAGTATTACCTGTTTATATGTAAAATAACTTATGAAGGCATGAATTAAAAAAATATCTTATTTCATTATGACTGATAGGGAAAAGGGATATAAAGTAAGTTAATATATATGCATATGTATATGTTTATGAAGTGAAAATATCAAAATATATTTATTTTTAATATACTATTATTTAAAATGTACTGGTTAATATATGTAATAAATATTGTAAAATTAGTTTGTTATTTAAAAAATCAATCTAGTTTAAATAAACTTACGTGTAACTTATTCTAAATTTAGTTTATATTTATTCAAAAAACATACGTTTAAAGTTGATTCAAATTCGTTATAAATTTATGGTTTATCTTTTTAATGTTAGTGTCCAAATTTAGTGAAATTGTGGATATCTTCTTTTTATTTTCATATTATTATCTGCTTATTCTTATGTAAATAAATAAATATTGTGTTATTTTAAATATATGAGTTTTATTTTTCTGATAATTTTTTGTGTTTGAAAAATAAACTCTATTATTGTCCTAAATTTTGTAATAAAAAAGGGCTTGTGAAGAGGAATAAAATAATTTACTCTTCAAATTACTTTTCAAATTAACTTTGCAAAGTACTTAAATTAAAGAGAAATATATTCTTAGAAAGTTGAAGTTAGAAAAAATTGGACTGGCATTTCAGGACTTCTCAGAGTGAAAAAGCAAATTTAATAGAGCAAAATTAGCTTCTTAAAGTTAGAAAAAAGATTGTAAATGTTCATAATAGACAGCGTAGGGGACTTCATAAACCGTAGGTAGGGTGAACTTTGGTTATGTACTACTACTGGTGTGAATAAGGCAGAAGAATGAAGAAGGGAAAGGCAGGCAGTTTAACAAAATATCAGCAAGAGGGATACAATTGTATTTTCAAATATTAAAATTTGGCCGATAGAACAAAACGTTAGTAAATAATAGCTTTTTCATTTTCAACTCATCAGTCAAGTACTAAATCACTTCAATTAACCTTTAAATAGTTAAATGTAATCAATCAACCCAAAAAAAAAAAAAAAAGGCTAAACAGCCGTTAACCAGAAGGAGCCTATAATATAGGAATCATTCCTTTTTTTTTGGGTCATGCCCACAATTTTTTATCAAAACAATTGGTTTATGTGGCCCGTCAATTGTAGTAGCTGGTCAATTTTGCACTGGTTATGAAACCTAATTAGTAAGATCAATTACCAAAACATGTTATTAACAATTAATTAATGTGTCGGTCCAAAATGCGATTGGTATTTTCAATACTGGTGATTAGAAAGGGCAAATGCGGGAAACCATCGAAACAATGTGGAGCCCACAATGGGAACTTTCAGCAAAACTTTGTTTGCATTGTGAATTATTATATTTCTAGATATATTTATCAAAAATAGAAGGAAATAACAGAATTTCAATTAATTATTAAATAAAATATTAAAGAATTAAAGTATAATCTAAAATACAAAATGCAATTCTTCATAAACAATAAACAATGAAAGACTAAAAAAAAAATTGTAACATCAATAGTGCGGTCAAAGTAACTAATTTGAATGTCTTTTTTATTCTTTGCCCTTGGCAGCTATCTCTGACTTTGACCAAAGTTATTGCTGACGTGTAGTCACTTGACGCATCACCACAGTTATCTGCCACGTCAACCATTTAAATTGTCATTCGTTTAACACTTGTCAGATCTCAATAGACCGTAGTTGCGCAATCACTCCAAAATTATTCTAACATCTTCGTCTTCCTCCGATCGTCCCGTGCTTCAATAGACCGCAGTTTCACTTGCCCCTTCCCTTGTCAGAGTTGGTGAGAGAAATGAAATCATCACTGGGTAAGCTTATAGGGTTTAAGCTTCAGAAGAATGATGCTAAGGACAAAAGACACACTTTCCCTTCTGCTATGTTGGATGAACTCGCTCAAGCTTCCCAGGTACACTCTTCTCTCTTTTCTCTTTCCCTTATTAGTTAATGGGTTACTAATTCAAAAACGACGTTTCTTTTATTTTTTGGATTTCTGTCTGTTGTCACAGGACATGCAGGACATGAGAGATTGCTACGATAGCTTGCTTTCGGCGGCAGCAGCAACAGCAAACAGTGCATATGGTAAATAGTCTGATGTTTATTGAACGTGCTTGTATGATATTTTTTCCAAATTCTTAAAGCTTGGAGCAGTTGATTATCAATTTGTTTCTTTCCAGAATTCTCAGAATCCCTGCAGGAGATGGGTTCTTTTCTCTTGAAGAACACTGCATTTCACGAAAATAACGAAACTGGTAAGCGAATCGTCTACCTGTTTTATTAATATACTTGAAAAATGACTGAGTTTGTGCTCTCTAAGGCTTATATTGGCACTCAACTATGGACTTCCTTCGTTCAAGTGCAACTTGTCCCTAAAACTAGACTGTAGTATTATACTATTATCTCTCTTTTAAGTTAATATCTTGTTGAACGACTGCTATGATTGTTAAATAAGTGACAGCTTCAATGACTGCTCTGACCTATAACAAATTGTATTAAAAGAGCAAGAAAGGAACTCTGTAAAATGTTTTTTTAATTATTTTAACGCTACAAAGTTTTTTTTTTGGACCATTAGGGGTTATTTAAATGAGTAAATTACAAAAGTTTGTATCTTTTATTGTTTAAAATATGTGACCAGAAGTGGTAAATCTGTATTTTAATTTCAGTAGTGTACCCGGATGTCACTTAGCAGAGGGAGACGAGTATGAAATTTTCCAGTGAGAATGTGCTTCAGCTTGTATGTTCACCTTCTGAGTGCTTCCACTGAAACT
>JANVCQ010000006.1:29320988-29334623 GCA_025531925.1 Erythroxylum plowmanianum | reverse complement strand
ATACTCATCTAATATGGTCGTCCTAACTCAAGTAAACATAGAGATACATTGCAGTAAACTGATGAAGTCCTCAACATAGAAATGAGCAGGGGACTTACTTGAGCGAAGTCATCTTCCCCAACAACACCAAATGGCACTATTTTGGCTCCAAACCTGGCTGCCATCCTCACAAACTCGGACCGTTCGGGCCAAAATAACTTGTATTCTTCACCCTGAAAGGTGCAATTAATAGCACGCAATCGATATATCACATCAAAATTTCAATGTAAATTTGATGTTTTGTGACGTATAAAATACAAACCTGTCAGAAACATCAAGCATCCATTTATAACCAACATACATTATAAAAAGAAGACAGAGTTTTGTTAAATTATTGAAGGTTCGCTAGTCAGGGTTGTTTTAAATTTTCCGTATTTTCTTTTTTTCTTCTTCAGTTCAATGAAATGTAATTTGGACTATTTAATAGCTAGCAGGGCTCTATTATCGCAAACCCTATCCCATCTAAGTGGAAATCGAATCAAAGGCCTTTTGGCTATAGTAAGAGAAGGCCAAGCACTAACTACTCCAACCAAAAATTTTCTCTACTATTGAATCACAAATGTATTACATTCAAAAGCTCCAATGTTGGTATACTTTACTCAGAAACAAGACCTTAACTAAAGAGTTGAAGTTATTTTTCTTCTTCACACTAGCAATTGCCGTTTTGGATTAAGATACTACTTTGATAAATCAAGCATTAGTATTTGCTTTCTACATAAATGTATTGCGACATAATTATAAAAGGTCATAATTCAAGCAACAGCTAGACGAAAGGCCTTAGTACTAATAACTAAAGATATTTAAAGAGCTGACAGAAGTTTATGCGACATATTTACTTAGCATTAGCCCATCCCAATAAATATCCCTCTACTGGGATAGAGAAAATGCAACAATTCCACCTCCATTGCCTTACCAGTCTTCTAGAAAATTTCCTTTGCAAGGCAAAATGGAAAGTAGAAAAAATTATGGCAACCACTATTCAAATAAAGAACATAAGAAGCAGACAAGGCTAAACTAAGACTAGCAAAGCTATTACCTTCCGATGACAGGCCTCTCGCACGCCTCCTGGATACAGAAGTACATGAGCCTTTTTGCCCAGAAGTTTGTAGAAGTTAGATCCTGAGACTGGAACTGCGCCCATCAGTCTGAACTGGTCAAAATTATCTAATTCAGGAAATCTCCCATCCCTCAACTTGATAAACATCGCTGGATGTGCTATTCCTCTCAAAAGAATATTTTTTTCCATCAAAATTCTGAACACCATTGGTGGTAGTTCGAATCCCAGCAACATGTGATACCCAACAAACAAGACTGGCCCCTCTAAAGGAATTCCTCCTAGGCCTTTAACAATCTTCCCATCTTCAAGTGTTGAGAGCATCACAGGGCTTGACAAAAGCAGAGTCAACCTGAAATTTCATACTGATTTGTTCTTCAGACAACTCAGGCATTATAGAAAACTCAATGGCGAGATGATAATATGAAGGATGGTGATGCGCTATTGTCGCTACCAGTTTTGCTGCGATTCTGCCTACCCACCAGATTTGGAAAATCCTACCCACCAAATTATCTAAAGCAAAATGCAAAACTATCATATTGTTCGAGTTACATATGATCCATTATATGCCTCTTCACTATTAAAGTATTCATCAAAACGGCAAATCCATCTAACATATGCTAGTTCAAAATGAGTGTCTACAAAATTCATTATAACATTATTTCACCGCCCAACTTAGGTCACTAACTGGCAAGCCAAGTTATGTGAAGTTTGTCTCTGTCCAGATACCTGTTTGCGTCATATATGGATTTGAATTCTGAAGGGGAAGGTCGGATGTAATCTGCAACGTAGTCGTGGAATTTTCCACGGCGGTAGAAGCTAGCTCCCTTGATTCTAGTTACCAAATCAACATTATCTCCCTGCCAAGGACGGCCATCACATATAAAATACATTAGGAAAATGAAGTTTAAAACTCGACTGAGTTGATGCATATGAGAGCGACAGGAATGAAGTCCCACCAAAAGTACAAAATGACCACTCTCATCAAAGCTCCGGATATGACTTTTAAGCAGCAAACGACGAAGTCTTTCACCTTCTTCTCGGCTAGGCAGAAACTGATCCTTTCCACTGAAACACACAAATTAGCAAAGTTAAACCCATGGTTTACAAAGGATTAGATCTAAAGCAGCATAGACACTAGCGACTCACAGGTACTCGGCCTTGGCATCAATCAAATAATAAACCGGTTGACCTTGTCATTAATGAAAACAATTTGAACAATTGGAATGAAACTACAATTGCAAAAAAAAGATAGACATGGGCTTTGCCTTATTTAGGTTCAGGTGGGAATAAACAGTATTCATCCGTTTCAGAAATTGAGTCTCTGATTTGATAGTCGACTGGGGAAAATGTCATAGACCTAGAACTAGTTACGCCGGGGGAAGAACAATGTAGTAGAAATCTATAATATTTCGAGCTAACTACCGTGCACCAGATTGTCAGGTAGATGTACCTAGTCAGCATCAGGGCTTGAGCTTTTATGGCATGAAGGCGTGAGTTGGCGTATGCTGAAGCTGATTTGATCATCTGCAGCTTCCACAGAAGCGTTTCTCTGGGTAAAATATCATTCAGAACCTAAGACGTAAAACATTAAGTAGTCGTTACAATGTTGACATCATAATATAAGAGTTAACAATAACGCAGAAGGGAAAAAGCATGCAGCTACTTTGTAACAACATTATACTAAACCCGTCCAACATCAATAGCGAAGGGACGCTCGTGACCATAGTTACAATCTTGGAAACAATAAAAAAAATTTTCCATCGTTCTATGGTGATCCCATTTATAGATATAGCATTGAGGTTTACCTAAGCTAGCATCTGAAACAGAATCTTACAGAGAGATAAGATGGAACTGCCACAATATTTTGAGCTATTCCTCCAACAATATGTTCTGCGGGTAGTCCTTTCATCACATTTTCCATTGTCATCTTCAGAGGATCACCTAAATAGAAGCAGAATGGTCACAGTTATCAATTGGAAATTTGACATAGCTATACCTTATTAGCGTAATTTATCCTGCGGTCAAGTTTCACCAATGTGAGGATAGGGGACGGGGGACTGTTCAATTTTCTGATTGAATAAAATCTAGATAATCGGAAGTAAAGCTTGAAAGAGAACTTGGCATAATTTCTTAAGGTAAGCTAGAAGTTTAAGTGCTTTATTACAGGACCTGCGGATGTACACTTGTGCTGTGAGGCTTGAAATATTTTCCAGGCAACAGATTCAAACTTCTGAAGTTTTTGATTTCTGTTTGGCTCCCAGACAAGTCTTTGTAAATGTTGTAACCGAAAATATGAAACATGTACGACATTTGACGAATAGACTCGACTATAATATTGTGCTAATAGTTCATTTATTTAAATATTCCTATCCTTGTCCAGACGGAAAACAAGTCGATGTCCTACTATTTATAGACCAACAATGCTAGCATGATTGTTGAAATCAAGTTTGATAAAAGCAATGTGACTCGGAGGGTAAGCAAAGCAAACCTCTCATCAAGCTGAGCATGTAAGGTAGGAAAAGCTGTGTTTGGTCAGGCATGAACTCCAAAATGATTGATAGAGAGTTTAGTTGCGATTTCTCAAAAGATGTAGCTGCAATGAAAATCAAAAGAACGGTAAAAGAATCACGATTGTCAGCTAAATTCCCGAGGAAATTAGTACAAGGAAATCTAATCTTTTATTCTCCTTTAACAAGCTAGTATCACAATATACCCTCTTCTTACAGTTCACTAAGTAGTTTACTGCCGCTCAATGATCAGTATTTCACTGTTTGAAGAAGCAGTACTGCGAATTGTATAACACCATCTTAATGATCGGATAGATTCACCTAACAGTGAGTCCTGTTATTAATACATACTTTTGCGTTAGATCCTTTATTAGTCTATTTTTATATGCTTGCAATTTCATCTATGTCTAAACCATTAGAAACGTTAATCGGTCAAAACGTGTAAAGCCTACAAAAAATCTTTGATAAGGGATCTATGTTTCACCTGGATTAACCAAAATAAGAGCAAGATCGATATCAGGATTACGAGCTGCAACAGCTAGTGCGAGGCATGCTCCAAGTGATTCACCAAGAATGTATATGGGCCTATTTGGAGATCGGTTACTCTCAGATTTAACTGTTCTTTCTACCAGCTGCACTAGGCCTGTATCATAAATGTTAACAAAATGCCTACATTAATACGTGTTACCATTCATCTTAATTAGCCATTAAATAAATTTAAAGAGAGAGAGAAAAAAAAGAACCTGCGAACGATGTTCTATCCTTAACTGGAATATGCAAGCACCAGATGTCGTAAATCCTATTTGAAAAGGAAAAAGCATCATACATAAATACGTACTTCCATAAAATAAGCCAAGTCTAACATAAAAGAGAACATTTTGGCCTCTAAGTTTCTCAGCAGGTATAAATTAATCATGTCACTAACAGCAATTTCTTTGGGCAGACTTACTTCCCAAGGTTATGGTGTTGCCTAATAAGTCCTAGCCCCACACCATCAATTCCTGTAAAAGTTTCAAGCAATAAATTATATGAACTGAAAATTAAGATTCAAATTTTTAATGAAGGCACAATTAGTAATTCGCTCTATTGCCATTTAAGGAAAAGAAATAGAGAGGAATCAAATTAGTAATGTGAAGTTGGTTTGTAAAAATAGAATTCATCTGTCAATATATATTGAATGATGTAATTTAACAAAACTTTCAATATAACTGGCATTGAATCCATATAAATATTAGCTTACAAATTTAATCATTATTGGAAGAAAATGAACCATAAACCACAAGCAAAAGGAATTATGTAAACCTTTATTAAGGCAAGTTTATTGAGTTACGCAAATCAGATAAGAAATACGATGTTATGCTTTTGTAGATGACATTATAGTTTTGTTTAGTGTCACGTTGATTATTTTATGGCGAGAAAATAATTACATGAAAATTATTAGGTAATGTTTTTCTTCATAAAAGAATCCACATGGTATAAGAAATCCTTAGTTAAAATAGTCATTGACTTAGTATTCTGCAATTGCACAATCTTGCTTCTGTGGATATAATCACAAAGACAGATGAGAGGTATATTGGGTTACATAAATTAGATTTAAAGCACATAAAAATATAACAATAAACTTTTTATATTTACATACATGCATATACAATCCTCTTTTTGTGGTAAATTTAAATTATACGAATGAGATTATAATTCATAAAAATTAAACTGAAAGTACTGGTTCACATAATTTTAGAATATATTTCTTAAATGTTGTTTTCAGCATTAATTCTAAAAATATATTCATAATACTAACAATTTTGGGTCATTAGCTTTTTTAATGAAATGCTTAATTAGTTTTTGCATAAAAATTATAAAATTCTGAATGTTTCAATTGACTCATTAGAATAAATTGGAAGAGGTAATTGAATTTTTCATAAAAAATTACAAATGTCACGCACAAGTGATTTCGAATTGTCAGTTATCATTCATGAATTCCTGGGGTTTATACTTGGATCAAATCTCCCGTTCTGATTATGATGTTTCTATCATATTTCATTAAATTTCATCCACACATCTACGTAGATCTCACGTAAATATATGGATGAAATTTAATACAGTAAGGCTGGAACAGAGTAAGGATTTGATGTTTTCCATACTATCCTATATAATCATTGTTATACCGGTCATGCAACGGGACTTGCTAACTCTATAATAATTTTTCTAATTATGCTATCATGGTTACTCCAGATGTAATCTATCCACCTACATTAAGTTTTATTATGATTGTCATTAATTATTAAACTAATAAACTGGAACAGCTAAGAGCGGGTAATTAGAATAATATCATCATTAGTAGCTTGCTTCTGATAATACACGTACAAATAAAGTTAAAACAGAAAACGTCAAAAAGCATCGAGAGAAGATTCATGGATCATTATTCAAAACTTTCCAACTCCAATCATTTAAGTTTGATTTCATTCACTTTTCTTTTCTTGTCGTGATGTCAAATGACCACCCAATCAAATTCCAAAAAGGAGGTATCTAAAAGATGAGCATAAAAACTTTAGAAAGAATTAAGAAGTTAACTCTGGTTAAGAAACCAAAGAACATGCAGTTAATGGAAATGCAAGACACGGTGAGTAGGAAAAATTAGTAAATTACCAGGTAAAAAGAGAAGGAGAGGAGACTTGTCCAGGCGGGACCCACATTCCATCGGAGAGAACCAGCGCGGCGGACCTCCGTCGGATCTGATCAGTTCCGACGACGCCTCGAAATAATCCTTCAAACTCTTCTTCGCCTCCGTCACTGCTTGTGGATTCTCCACCACCAAACGATATGGATTAGAATTTTTCGTTACCGTTGCTCGCGATTGCTCGTCCTCCTCAGATGCAGTTGTTTTTGCTTCTTGTTCTTCTGCTCTATTTTTCTCCTCCGTTGCCGTTGTGGTTGTTGTTTCGGATTCTAGTAGTGCTGTATGTTGTTTCTCGTGAATCTTGAGGAAGCTTCCGTTCTCTTGGAAGCTCGTTAGAACCGTTTCACTCGTTGACGGTGGAGTCTGTTGGGTAACGAGCGCGAACCGCCGAGTTGGATATGAATTGGGATTCGGATTTCGCTTCATTTTAGCGGAGGAAGAAGATGGCGACGGGGGCGCACAGCAGCGGATCACTGGGGAAACAGTGGGCGCGAAAAAGCAAGCGCCACAGGTGGCCATGACGAGCGGAGGTTGTTCTCTGAGATTGGAGTGTCTTTGTTTGATATAAAAGCTGTTTAGTGAATGGTGATAGAGACGAAGATATGCGAAGGTAGCAATACTTATACAATGAAGAATGAATAAAAATACTGGTACTTAACAGTCAAAAAGTCCAGTGAAGGTATTATTTATAAACAAAATAGTAGAAAATAATGGTTTAGAATAGAGTGTGGATCTCGTGATTAGAATTAATTCCAATTATCATCTGTGAAGTTATTAGGAGGAGGAGGAGTGTGTTTTTAATGATAAGATCACACCTTTTTTATATGTATTTTGTACGTGAGCAGGCACTAAAAGAAAAAAAAAAAAGTATCAATGGCGGTTAATCTCTTAATAAACAACTACTTGGGTGATGGAGGGAGGGTGTCGGCCAGTTCGTGGCTATTACAGGAAGCGTGGAATGGGGGGTGTGTGACGTTACTTTGATGCTGCAGAGCCTGAATGAGTTTTTGGGACAGTTGGCACAGATCTCGGTGACCTCGCCATCTCATCCACGTTCTGTTCTATTAGCTATGATTCCTCTTTTGTCTATATTTACCCTTACCATACTTCATGTCCGTGACAACTTTGATTCTCCGTCTGTTTTAATAGAAGCGTTTTGGTAAATCAGTTAATACTTGTAATGCTTTAAGTTTTTAGTACTTTTTACTTTTCTTGTATGTTCAACGATATTCTTTTATTACCTAATTACCTCATCTGCACAAGATGATTAAACCTTCAGAAAGGATCCAAAAATTAGCTTATGGGATCACAAAAATGGTTCTCTTCAATTGCTTCATTTCCCTCTTGTTATATGGAATTGAGATAAGTTTTGTTTAGAAAAGAAATCATCAAATCTTAGAAGATTCAGATGACGGATATTTTGATAAGAGAAAGCTAGAATGAATTCTCTATTCATCACTAATTATTTATCCTCACCGGCCGCCAATCAACGGCGTTACGTATGTGATGGGATTAATCCAACTTCGTTTTGGTCAACAATATAAACGATTCGTTCGCATTCGACTGAAAAGGATGTATCGTGGGGACGTTAGCAGCACGTATCAATATACTATATATAATATATATATATATATACAGACACGGAGCCAGTAATTTAGATATATATATAATTTTTTCCACACGCATCGGGACTAGCCCAGAAACAAGGATTGGTGTAATGCATCGAGACTAGACCAGAAACACATCGAGACTAGAACAGAGACACGGATTGGTGTGGTGTCAGGTGTGAGATTGGCAAACATACTTCACTAACGTCCATAGTTGACATAGACTGATAAGACATCCAACTGCTGGCCTTTATGTCCTTGCTCAATTATGTATGGATTAGATGTTTTTAGGGAAAAACAATAAATTAAGCTAGAGATTAGGGAATCCGTGGCGTTTTAGTGATCAGACGAGACAGACACTGCACAAATGTACAGTAATAATTTATATGAGTATAACGCTCACTTAATTTAAAATTAAGGAGTATTTATATATGTATATGTTATGTACAAATGAATGTTAGGTAATTTAAAATTTTGTGGGAAAAATATAATTGTGTAATTGTGGATAAAATTTTGTCAAAGAAAAGAGGTCAAAATATAATAGTTGGATTATTTAGAATGAATTAATAAAATAAGTAAGTTAAAATTAATAATTTTAAAATAAAAAAAATTTAAAAATGTGTAGCAACGATGAAATTAAAAACATAAATGGATGAAATATCTGAGCAAATATTGTAAAATTTATATAGAAAAAAGATAAAATAACTCACTAATTGTGACATATGGAAAAAAAATTTAAAAATTTAAGGAAATTAGAGAGTGTTTATGAATATATTATGTTATTAATGGTTAAAGAATATTGTTAAATATTAAAATTTGTGGAAAAATAAAATTTGTGAATATGGAAACAAATTATTTTGCAGAAAATAAGTTAAAAAATAAGAGTTAGAATATTTAAAATGAATTAATAATAATAATTAGTAAAAATAAGGAGTAAAAATCACACCATGAGTCATAGATCTAACTTTGGCTGAAACTAATAAGTTTAAAATGAATTAAAATAGTTAGTAAATAAGGAATGAAAAATAAGATAAAAAATCAAGTTACACCATGAGTTAGAAGTCACACCCGTAACTAAAACTAATAAGTTTAAAACGAATTAATAGTTAGTAAAAATAAGGGATAAAAATGTAACATGTGTAACTGAAATTCAAATATCTAAAACTAACCTAATTATTCACTATTTCTAATTGAGTCACACACTAAATATTACACCTGGTCACTGCAACTTCTTCTTCTTAACTTCTTCTCCAGTGATTCTTGCAACTTCCTCTCGTTAACCACTGGCTTCTTTGGTTGCCTCAGCTTCCCCAACATCTGCTCTAACACGTCATTTACCATCAGTTGTTGGTGAGATACCTAGTAATTTCCGTTAAAACTAAAAAATCTATCATTTTTTAATTTGTTTCTAGCATTTGTAGATGGACAAACTTCATTCCTATTGTGATATTAGTATAACATGTTGAGTTAGATAAGGTCTCATCTAAGTTTATAAGAGGGAGTCTTTTTTTAATTGTCTTCTTTATTTTAATCCTTTGCTTTATAATTATTTATTAAACAGTTGATTGATAAGAAACATTTTAGGTGTTTGAGATGTTGTATCGTAGAAATACAAACTTATGTTTTAACAACTCACACTTATATTTACACCATGACCTTGATTGCTACTTAGGTCATGCCTCGTATGAGATTCTCGACATCTTCATCTTCTCAACCGGATGATAAGCCTATTTTAGGTAATCCTTGTCTTCAATTTCTTTTTAAAATCAACCGTTTAATTCTACAATGCCATCCAAATTCACCACGAGAAAATAAAGAAGGATATTGAAGGGCGTTATAACATGCATAGTAAAATTGGATTCTATGACTTGTGTCTGGGTGAGTATAGACATAGATGTAAGGACATTTATCAATCTTTTCATCATTGATCTCAGTCCATCTAGCAGCCACTTATAATCCAGTAGGAGGATTGTAAACACACTGATTAAGGTCAGGATAACACCTCAGATCTATTGTATGATTCTCAAGCGTTAGAATGCCCCTAAGTCTTCGAAAGAACTTGGCATAAGAATTATCTTGTAGAATTGTTATTATCAGTTTTAATGTATCCTCACAAAGTTTATCATAACTCTTAGTCCTTCTTTTCAGTTCCTCATCACTATCAAAGAAATATAGCTGGATACTAAATACTTTATTAGTTATTGAAACTAAACTATCAAGGAAAGGATTTGTTAAGGTCTATCTTTATAGAGCAACTTCCCTAAACATTTTTGCTTTTTATAACTTTTAAAAAGTTTGCATACTAAAATCATATTATCCTTTATGCAACTGTTTTAGATGAAAGATCCTTGTCTTGAATAATTGAAAAATCTTATAAGTTTCTTCAACCTCCTAAAAATCAACTTAGAAATGATTTCGTAAACAACATTATAAAAAGAGATCGATCTAAATTAACCTAGAGAGCTAACATTTGGAACCTTACGTATGATACAGACATAAGTTTTTTATTTTGTGATAATGATGTTAGCCCTTCTCATGCTTTTATTTTGTGACTAGGGATAAGTGGAAGACTAGCACAAATGACTATCAAATTCTCCAGTCCTTCTAAACATTGTGAGTTGCAGTATAAGTACCCTAAAACTATAGATTGTATTATGGTTAATTACAAATATTCCAATACTATCTAGAGGAGGATACAAGACCTCCTGAACACAAAGAAGGCAATTTATACATTGAGTGAAGTGGTTGAATGGGTCTCTTCAGTCAAGATGGTAAACAAGATAGCTTGCAAAGCACTGAAAATAAGCTTAGTTGTAATGGTTTATAGCCTATGGAAAGAGAGGAACAATAGTTTATTTAAGAAGGAGGCTAAAAGTAAGTAGCAATTTTTCCAAATCATCATACTCTAGAGTATACTAAACCTAGTAGTAAGAGGAGTGGTATCTAAACTCTCTCAGGGAATGAAGCGGAGATGGTTACTAGAGTAAAAGCTACTACTGATGTATTGTATATATCCCTTCATTAATGAATTACTTTTTGAAAAATGTTGTTTTATAATGAATGGTGACCTAACAACTGAACTAACCTCTACACTAATGAAGATGAGATTATAAACAATAATAAAATGTTCTTATTCACATAAGATATAGAATAATATTTAAAGCATTATAAACATTACATTCCATTCCTTTAGAAATTAACCCCACGTATTGTAACTTCATATTTTTAATAACAATGTAATATCAAGCTCAATTAGAATTAAATTATAGGAAAAAAATTAGGAGATTATTAATTTTGTGATTTTCATGATTGTTAATTTGATGAAATTCATGAATATCATAATTAATATTATTTAAATTATTTTATATATCATACATCATTTATTGACATGTGAGAATAACTTAAATAAAATTAACTATAATAAGTATAGACATCACCAAATTGACAAAACATTAAATAGGTTGCTATATTGTTTATATGATAATGAAATTATAGTGTACAAAGGGAAGTTAAATTTAGTAACTTTTTGTATCATAGTATTCATGTTCAAAGGAAAATTGCACTCAACCTAAAGAAGAAACTGGCTATGGCATGTACAAATCAACATTTCAAGCATGTCCCGTGTAACATTGATAAACTTGGCACCTCTCTACAATAGTAAC
Organism: Erythroxylum plowmanianum; assembly: GCA_025531925.1. Lineage (NCBI taxonomy): Eukaryota > Viridiplantae > Streptophyta > Magnoliopsida > Malpighiales > Erythroxylaceae > Erythroxylum > Erythroxylum plowmanianum. Next base: position 29,323,074 of record JANVCQ010000006.1, on the reverse strand, counting down.
AATGTCTCTCCTCATATGTGGCCAATATTATCTCTTTCTCATCTCTTCAAGAGTCTTATCTCTACCAAGGTGACCAATTAAGCCTCCCTCATGAATTCTCTAACCACTTTCTCGTTGAGTAAAGTTGTAGGAAGACAAAGTTGATTTCCTTTCATCAAAAATCATGTACATGAAAATAATCATGAGAATTTTTCACTAAACATAAGTCTCATATCTCTCCAAAATATCCATCACTCTCATGTAACTACTTAAGATCCTCAACCTTTATACTCATGGACTTCATTATGGCCACCAATCTACTTAATGCATCAACAACCATATTATTCTTCCTAGGCTTATGCATCCATTTCTATAGGAACTTATTAATAAAAGCTGATCATGTAGCATGTATCTTCATTCTTAATCACCTTTGACTTCCTAAATGCTTCAAATCTTGATGAAAAATGTACAAAATAAACTATTTTCCAATTAGTAATATTCCCACGTCTTTAAGGCTCTTAAAATAACATACAATTCTTTTATCATATGTAGTCCACTTTTGCTTAACATCAAATAACTTTTCACTATAGAAGATTATTAGCTTTTTCTTATGAGATGGCTTAACTCCAATCCCAACTATGCTAGCATCACATTCTAGTTTCTCCCTCAAGATCTAATTCTTCTTTGGATTCTTATGGTAGTGAGGTAAGTTAGGTAAACTAACCCTAAGAAACAAATCAATATGGTGTTAAATATCTCTCATGGGGGATAATGCATTGGGTAGCTTATTGGGTATTACATTCGCATATTATTATAACATTTGTTACACTTTTAATTGAATCTCATCTTCTCTGCTTTCACTCTCTTCTTCCTGTTTTGCTATCAATAAATTTATCTCCCTCATTTCTTTCATTTCATTAAAAAAACTTCCCTTATTATTTTTAAATTCTAACAATGGCTTTTTTATCCCATTAAGTTTCATTACTCTCTTTTCACCTATAGGTACTAACTTATTTACACCATTCTTCACAAATCTACAAATATTCTCCCTCTTCAATTGATATGCATCAATATCATATTGTCATGATCTACGAAACAAAATTTAACGTACGGTCATATTTATAAAATCAAAATAATTTTCATGAGCATTTACCAATAAAAAATGACAACTTACACCTTTCTATGATAGGGATATCACTAATGGCTATAATCTATGTGATACTATAGGATTTTGGGTAAAGCTTGGTTGGCAACTTCAACTTTTTGAACACTAATATTCTAATAATATTCTCTTGGCTACCCCCATTAATGATCAACGTACAAGGATTTTCTGGTACCATGCTTCTAATATGAAACAATTGGACTGCTGTTAAACTTTATGCTCCTTGTTAGAAATCATTAAGCTCTTAATAACTCTGACAAAGCTATCTTCTTTTCCTTTGGGGTATTTATGATCTTCCCTGTTCATTCTATGAAGATCTCCTCTCAAGATGGTTTTCTCATCATCATTGGAATCATCAGTTCTCGTGAAAGATGGTAGAATTTGAGAGTGAGCGGGGGTTAATTCCCTATTAGTTATTTTCACAAATCTTCGGTTATTGTCACCTCACATTAATGTCTACAATTGTCTCGTGATTGTAAGTAACAACTGTTTAATATTGTGAATAGTTATCCCGTGTTCTTCGATTCTTCTCTAAATATTGGGTAATCCTTTTGATATTAAAATTATTTGCCATTGTTAGAAAGACAAACTTTGTGAGATTCAAAACTCTATTATCACCTAACGTGGCAGAAAAGATAAATAAACACAATTCCAATCTAAAAATTATAGTATATAATTCTCAAAGAGAAAATAAACTTTATTGAAAGAGAGATGTTAATCTCTCTTAAAAGTTACTTAAATAGGTTTACATACACCTTAATTCATCTAGAAGATTTCTAGACAAAATAGGAAGCTCTACTTCATCTTAGGAAGAGTTCTAAATAAAATACAAAACTTATAATAAATCATAGGAAGAGTTGTTAACAAAATAGTAAAGGAATCAAAGAGATTGAGTAAAATAAGAAATAAGAAATAAATAAAAATCTAACACAAGGTTGTTAGTTA
>JANVCQ010000006.1:29308092-29319959 GCA_025531925.1 Erythroxylum plowmanianum | reverse complement strand
CCTGTACTACCTTCAAGAGTAAAGTCATTGTTGCTCTGAAAAAGGAGGGTGCTTTCTTTTGACCAAAGCATCTGGGTGTTCTTAATATTGGGAAAGGTGAAGTGAGTATTGCTTGCAATGGTGGTTCTGGCTACTTGAATGATGAACAGAAGCGTGATGAATGATAAACGGAAGAACTAGAACAGGTGTTTGGGGGTTTTCTTCTTTACGTAAGTGACGGAATTTGCCGAAAATTAGCTTCCCGAAAAAGCTAAAATTTAAGCTTTTTTGAAAAGCTTCAAATTTTAGCTTTTGAAAAAGCTGTATTTTAACTTTTTCAAAAGCTATTTCTACTTGAAAAGTGCTTGTGAAGTTTGCAACTAAACACCCATTTTTTCCTGAAAATAACTTTTGCGGTAGAAAAAAGTACTTTTGGAGTCTTCAAAAGTTGAACCAAACAGACACTCAAAGAGAAAACAATAGTTTCTTCCTTAATGGCATGAGTTTGAGCCCCATCTGGGAGACCAATAGGTGAAGTGTCGATATCATGAATATGAGTGAGAAAAGATAAATCTCTTCTCTTATGATGGGATGTGCCATTTTCTATGAGTCAAAGACTATTATTAACTTGCTTAGGAGAGAGTTTCTCATAGTTGGATAGAGGATGCAACATGTTAATCAATATCTAGATATCCTCATCTGATAAGCAAAGAATGATAGGAGTTGAAGTAGAGGCATTGCAGGACTCGAGTGCGAAAGGGATGCCACAAACCAATGTTACCATCATTTCTGATTACTGAGTAGGGTGCTTATTACACCCTATTTGAGAACTATCACGACCCCATTTATGATTGCAAACCCTCCAACCTAGAGGATAATCACTATTTCATTCAAAGTAGGTTCCATAAACATGTCCATATCAATTATAATAAGTGCATTAGGATCGCTAGTTGTAATTAGAGCTCTGGTTAGATGAGTTTGACTAGTTTTGTGATTAAGAATTTGAAGACCCACTCCCCTGCCTTGAGGAACTCCTTGGGTAATAAATCCTATAGCAAATGTAAGTTCATTATAAGAACTAAATGCATAGTGACATTCTTCCTGGAAGATCAAAGTAAATGCCGGAGAGAGGGGGAAGCGGATCCATATTAAGTATTTCAGAACGAGCAGTGTCATAGGTTGTATTATCAAGGCTCATGACAAACTAACAAGTTTTAAGTTGCTTAAACCAAGCGTTGAACTCTGGTTTATCAGTATGAGCACGAATTGAAATTTCTTCCCATATAGCTAAAAGCTTTATATAATATGTCATAATCGACATATCTGGTTGCCTGGCGGATGAAAGATCAGACAATAAATGGTACTGTTTAGTCATCTTCGTGATTGAAAATAGTGATTTTAGATTATCCCAAAGGGTCTTTGCATTATCAATTCGACCAACACTAGCATAAACAACATAATTTAGAGTATTTTTTAATCCAATCAACTAACATAGAGTTCATTACTTCCCAAGTTAAATAATCCTCTGATTCCTCGTCAGGTTTAGAAAAGTTTTCATTAATAAAATTCAAATTAATTTTGACCTTCAAATCATTGCATGTATCAGGTTCTCAAATGTCATAATTTTCACGGGTTAAAACAAATTTAGGTAAGCATCAAACTTGTACCATCTATTGGTACAGAAAATACAGCGATAGAGGATCACTGATGAGGAAGTGGGATTTGGGAGAATCTCTTAAGATGGTGTCAATTTGACAATCTTCACCTTGGTGCAAGGAAAAAAAAAGGACTAAGGTTGTGACTTAATGATCACAGTTTAACTTCTCATAACTTTTCTTTCACCACAGAGATGGTGATATTTTCAACTTTGATTTTTGGCAATAGACGGATGAAAAATAGATTACGTACGTATTGTTTCCTAAATTTACAAGGATACTCTCCTAATTTATACAAGGATTCATAAATATACAGGAATAATATATTCCTAGTAGATCCTGATGTGCTATAACTCCGTCCATGAGCTATTCAACATATGCAGCCTGCATATTTTCACATACGAAGAGTTGAATTTAGTATTACTATTTTTTGTGACTGCTATTTGTGGTAAACTTTATGGTTATTATTTTTGTGAATTGGAATGTTTAGAGATTAAGAACATAAATTGGAAAAGTCTAGTGTTCATGCTCAATTCAAGAAACAATGTCAACATCTTCATTAGGCCCAATGAGAAGGATGCTTATTTTCATCCTAATTCAAGATTTGGTACTTTTCAAATTTGATATTAAAAATGTTCACACCCACTCTTATTCTACATATTAAAAATAAATTATGTTAGAAGTAGGCCTAAAGGACTTCAAAGTTGATAATCCTAAAAGAAATGGCATGCAACCATGTTTTGCTCGTGCGATATTCATACCATCTCAATTCATCATATTTCATCAGATTCGGGATGCAATATGATTCTGAAGGATGAACTGGATATGGACAGTTCCGATAAGTTTTCTTTCTAATTTGTTGTGGTAATTCAACACACCCTTCATAGACTAATTGTAACATAACACTTGCGCTTAGAAGTTATAATCACGCAAAACTAGGTTATAGCATCAAAAGTATCTCTTATTTAGATATTAACAATTACGGTTTTGTGAAGAAGAATAGCAAGGGGATGGATATTTTTTTTCTCGCAAAAGCAAAAGAGAAGCCTGTAAGAGGTATATGAGTTAATCCAGCTACACAGAAGAATAGGTGAATATGGTTCATCATTGTGCTTCTGTCTCTTCTTCGCTATCTATAAGGTGCTCCTTCAAGGATTGACTTTGAATTTCCCATTTCCCACTATTCCATGCTGGATCTATCTCAGGAAACACATAGTCATCCGGTCTTAAAGACAATTGGAACTCTGGAAGGTCAGGCAATGCTTGTAGAGCCCTGCAGCATGACCATAACAACAATTTCAATTCATTTGCATAAATTAGTTTTGCTCAATGGAACTTTGAAATATCAGCTTGTATTTGCTTAACTAGCAAAATTTTTTAGTGCAATAGTGCTTACTTCTCTTCTTCTAAGAGGTAGCCATACATCTGAGATTTCCTTGATGCAACTTGAGGAATTTTCTGATGCAGTTGCTTCATAGCACCCCATGGTGGAGGAGACCTTATCAACAAAATTTATGGAATAAGAGAAGTTTAAATGACATATCAAACAATGTCAACACCAACCTGGTCACAGGAGCTGCAAGACAAAAGCTTAAGCCAGCCTTCTTGCTCTCGGACAGAAGTTCTTCTGCAGCAAGGAAACAGCACACAGCACTAATATGAGATGCCGGTTCACTGCCCTTGTCCAGAATCAGACCATGGTAGTAGTAAGCTGCAGCCTTATGACACAACGAAAGTGTTTCTCAACTATTACAATTAACAGGAAGCTACATACTAATGAGCATTTAGATGACTGCATTGGAAACCTTTGCTTCAAGGAACTTCTGCTTAGTGAACCAGAGATGCTTCTTCCCCCACTCATGGTTTCCTTCATATCCTGACAAGCAGTGATAAGCCTGAAAAAACGTAGGAAAAGAAGAAGATAGGTTGAGCAGTGCCTAAGCAATGATGTGCAGGCAACATAATGTGTTAGTGACTTGAAGCACGCAAGTTTTAATTTAATAGTTGAAAAAGATATGATCACAAATGTCTAATTTTTCGCCCGTCAAAATGTATATAAATAGACCGCGGAGCTTATCAGGTAAAACAGATAGAAGTTCGCAAACAAAGGCTTAAACATTTTCAAGTGTGAGACATAAAAGTTTGGGAAATGACCACAAACCTGACTGAAGTAAATCATTTGTTCACAAGCCAACCTTCTCTTCACTGATAAAGTAGCGTTTTGACTTTCAACAGCCAAACCCAGTTGAATTTCAGTTCCCTGCATTCATTGATAATTCTACTACTTATCATAAATCAGAAAAAAATGATGTGTAGGTGGCCTATTCTTTGTTTCCTTATACAGTATCAGGGATGGAAAATCGCACGACCACAAATCCACTACTAACTAGTACGACCTTGGACAAGGGCTGCATCTCAATGCACATTGGATCACCTAGGTCATTGGATTAAATACCCAATTGAGACTCCAGAGTGCTTTGGTAAGAAAACTTTTAGTGTTTTACTTATAGGTGCTGAAGGTGTCACATGCTAAAGAAGGAGGCAGTTGGTTGCTTGACGCCCTCACTTTAAATGGATATTTTAGGAAATTCATTGGACGGGATGATCACAGAGGTTTTTTATCGTCCCATTGTCCTTTGAGTCGGAATCCCCATGGCTGCCGAATAAAGAGAAACTTAAAACCTACTTCGGTACAAATGCTAATAATGCTCTCTTAAGTACCTGACCCAGTGCTTGGACTAACATAGCCTCCAGTACACCTTCCTGCAAATCTTTTGGAAACCTTTCCCTGAGCAGTTGCATAAAAGTTAAATGACACTTATTTAACTGTATCAAGAAAAATCCCATAGGTCCTAAATCTTGGTTTACATACTTGATATTTGAGGGTATGCGTACTAAAACTTGGCGGATACAGAATTCCAAGTACCCAGATGCCTTGAGCAGCAAATCAACAGCATCTCTCTTACAATCTGGAAGTATAATTTGCTTGCTATCACGAGTGACCATCAAAAAATAGTCGAATTTTTGAGATTAACCATGTGAAGCGTACAAACCTGAAGATGGAATCCTTACGCCAGAACCAGAGTGATCCTTTGGAATAAGCAACGCGTTAGCCTCAAACAAAGTCAATATTGCCATCATGTGAATAACGGATAACACTTCAAACCAGATGTTTGCCACAGAGGTTTCCTTCTTGATCACAACAAATTCCAAGTCGTTACTGGACGAATTTCCAAATGTGGTGCAAAAACAACCAAGAAATGATTTCTTAGAACTCTTACCGACCGTGCATCTCCTAGATTTTTCCACTTGAACTCCACCAAGCCCTCAATACCAATTTCTGTGCGATGAGGATTCACACAAACAAATGTAAAACAGAGGAGGAGACATTGACAGGACAGGGAAACCAGATAATTCGATTAAGTTAAGTTGCAACACCTTTCTTGGTAAGCCCAATGAGAAGGGACAAGTACTGCTCCGATGCCCGTGTTAATTCAGTTGCAGCCGTTCCTCCTGCAATTACCAGATTGTGTGTTTCAATTTTGGTTCTTAAAGTTTGAAAATTTTGCTTACCAACTAGGCAAACAACATAAACATATCAACAAAACATGTGCATATTCTCAACATTCTCATCCATAGTTAGATTAGTCAATGTACTCACTAAGCGTACATAAGATTGAAAGTAGCAAGGAGAAAAGAAACAGAAAATTTGGGTTAGGGATCAAACCCGTATCCTCTGCCACCATCACAATCTGATTGCGAAGGCAAGCCAATCTATCAATAAGATCTCGAGGAACTAGTCCTCTAAGTGTCCTTTGAAGATCTGTTTGGCATGGTATTCTCATTGAAGGAGCATATACTACCACTTCCGGAACAATTGGCTTTGTCTTTCTCCTCCCAACAGCAAATGAAGAAGCAGTACACCCCATTTTTAGCTCTTGGAATTTCTCTCCTACATAACTTCCCACGCTAACATGTCAACTAAGCAACTCTCTTGACCTCATCTACATTAAAAACAAAGAATCAAGATAGGAAGAATCATGGGTTGTGGCAACAAGCAGAAACAGGAACTAATAGGGAAGGTAACAACTGAAGTAAAGACAGCTGGAATCGTCAAGTACAAATGCAATGCTAGATACAGAAACATTGATGGAGAAATGGGTTAATAAAGCAATAACGATTTATAACAATTAACAATGAAAACAGCTATATATATATATATATATAATGAACAGGAACTAAAAAAAGAGATCTTGGAAGTGAAAAAGACTCAACTGGGCTCAGAGAGGAGAGAGAAGAGAGAAGTGCAGCTTGCAGGATGCATGAATGTGATGATCATCATACCTTTATCATTCACAAGATCGCGAGACCTAAACAGAGAATCTAAGAATAGGAAGCTCAGAAACCGAGACGTAGCTCACATGGTATATCTCTGCGCTCTTAAAGCAACTCGTTGAAAAAATCTCCCGCCAACTTGCACCAGCCTCTTAGTTTTTTAATGGAACCAACTCGAGCTCATATCATGAAAGCGTCTTGGTTTTATAATAAAAAGAAGGATTCGTACTTCTAAAACCTGAAGCTTCGTAGAAAAAAGATGGAAGCTGGTCGGTTCTCGTATTGTTTCTGGCATCGTGACGTGTGAGAAGCACTTTAGTAAGCTTTGTATTTCCTTCCAATAATTTGGGACACTTCATATTTATATACATCACAAGTGCAATGGCTGTCCATATTAAATCAAGGACCCTGAGATCGGTTCTTATTTGTATTAAATCAAGGAAGGCCAATTCGATACCTTGGCAGATGCAACCATGTTACCTTGACAGATTATAAGATGGTAGTATTAAAATCCATCTTTTGAAATGTCAACGATTTTGCTTAACAAATAATAGGTAGGAAAATTATTTTAAGAAATATTTCTTTCACTTAATGACTTTTACTGCACTCAAAACTTCTGTAGCTATGTCAAAACGCTAAAGACAACAGAATTGGAACTTTGCTATATATTTATATTGATTCTGTTTTTATTTATCTATTTTAGTCTCTATACGATTTAAAAAATAAATTAAATTTCTTATTTGAATGTTCCAATAAAATAAAATTTTTTTTTCTTAATTTAAGTTTCCAACAAACTTTTAAATTTTTTTTTTGATAGGATAAAATGAGTAGTGCTCACAAAAGCAGAACATTACCTAACATAAGAGACTCCTATTAAATCATGATCAAGCCATCTACAAACACTAAGGAGAGCTTATCTCAAAACATGAAAACCAGGAGGAAAATCAAAAGCAAGGTGAGAAAGGGAGTCGGCAGCAAAATTCCCTTCTCTATAGATGTGAGTGAGTTTCACAGTATTAAAGCGCTTCAGTAGGTCGAGGATTCTAGCAACAAGAGAGAAACAAGCTGAATTTGCTTGGACATGATCATTCAACATCTTGACAGCAATCTCATTATCACTCTCAACAAGAACATCCAAATAAGCAAGATTATAGGTGAGATGAATACCATGATAAAGGGCCCACAATTCAGCACGAAGAATAGAGCAACGACCGGTCTTGAAAACAAACTCATGTTTTCAGCGACCATTATGATCACGAATTAAACCTCCATCTGCAGCAATCCCCGTGGCAGTAGCCAAAGAAGCATCAGTGTTGAGTTTCATAAAAGGGAAATGTGGACATTTCAAAAAAATTAACCGTGAACACGAAGGACTAGTATTCTTCGAAGGCAGCTTGTTGAAAGTATCCTGAACCAATTTAGCTTCAAAAATAGTACACTGCAAGAGATTAAAAATGGAAAAATCACCAGCATTAAAAACTCTGTCATTCCTTCGTTTCCAAAGGTTCCAACATCCTAACCCAAAAATAGTAGGCCAACTGAGATGATCATGAGAGAGATGGGAGCTTTTCAGATTCAAAAACACCCAATCGTCCAGATTAGCATTCCAGAAGAAGCTCAAATTATTGAAATCAGTAAAGAGATGCCAGAATTGAACAGCAACAGGACAATCACGGAGAATGTGTAGAAGGGTTTCAGGCTCATCGTGGCAGATATCACAAATTCCCGAGTCACTTAAGTGTCTTCTTTTCCTTTCATCATTAGTTAAGATTCCATTGTTGAGGGCTAGCCAAAAAAACATTCTGATTTTTTGAGAGCCTTGCCACTTCCAAATCAGATTCCAAGGGAAATTATGAGAAGGAATATAATTCCCAGAAAGAAAATCATACGCAGACCGCAAAGTAAATACTCCTGAAGAAGACAAACCCCAAAGAAGGGAATCCTTACCATAAGTATTAGAGGGCACGAGTGTAGCAGCAATATAGGAGCAAATTGAAGTGGGGAGCAATGGAGCAAAAAACTCCCATCTCCAATCTCCATTATCAGTAGTAAAAAAAGAAACAGTTTTATCAATCATATAACCTGGGATAGGCCCACTAGCCATATGTTGCAAAGGCTCTGAGACACCCGGCAACCATCTATGTTTCCAAAATTTGACCGCGCATCCATCACCTAAAACCCAGAAGGTGCTAGAAATCACAGCATCCCAATTTGCAACAACCAAACGCCATAGAGGAGTACAAGAAGCAGGAGCAACAAGATTAGGTGGGATATCAATGCTGATTTTATATTTGGATCGAAGCACTTTAGTCCATAAACTGGTAGAATCTGTCAAAATATGCCATCCAACTTTCATAGCATAAGCTGAATTCACTACACGAAGGTTCCTCAAACCCAAACCTCCAGATCTTTTAGAATGCTGGACTTTATCCCAAGCTACGAGAGACAGACTCCTTTTATCATCTTCCTTTGTCCATATGAACCTCCTGCTGATTTTTTCCATCTCATCACAAACAGTAACAGGGATCTTAGAAGTTTGCATGGCAAAAGACGGCATTGAAAGCAAGGATGAATTTGCCAAGGTAACACGACCTGCAAGGGAAAGACGACTAGAATTCTAGCTCAAAATTTTTGCCTTCATTTTATCAAGGATATACCCATAGCTCTTCTTGGTGACCCGAGAATGGAGAAGAGGAACTCCGAGGTATTTTCCCAAGTCATTAGTTTCATGAAACTCCAGAGTAGCCCTTAAGGATCGTCTAGTAGATGCCGGAACATTTTTTGAAAAAAAGACTCGAGTTTTTTGAGAGTTGACTTGTTGACCTGAACAAGCACAGAAGTCTTGGAGGACCCCTTTAACAATATCAACTTGAGAAGCATCAGCTTTAGCAAAAAGGATAAGGTCATCAACAAAAAAAAAGATTAGTCAGTAAAGGACCACCTCTACTGAGCTTGATAGGTTGCCAACTCCCTTCATCAACAGCTTTACAAATACCATGGGAGAGTCTTTCCAGGCACAACACAAAGAGGTAAGGAGACAGGGGACACCCTTGACGCAGACCTCGAGTTGGCAGAATTTGATCCGTGATGCTCCCATTCCATAGACGTTGCATAGAGCTACCAGTCACACACCGCATGATAGTGTGAATGAGGGCCTGGGGTAGTCCTACCTCATGAAGGGTGTCAAGTAAAAATTCCCATCGAATCCTATCATACGCCTTTTCAAGATCAACTTTTATGGCCATATAACCCTTTTTCGTACTCATGTTTCTTATAGAGTGAATAACTTCCTGAGCAACCACAATATTATCAATAATGTGTCTTCCTGGAACGAAGCTGGTTTGAGCGGGCCCAATCACCTGGGGCATGATCATCTTAATTTTATGAGCAATGGTCTTAGTGATTAATTTATACATTACTGTGCAGAGAGCAATTGGCCGAAACTGATCTATTTGCTTGGGAACCTCCACTTTAGGAATAAGACATAGCAAGGTCTTATTAATATTAAAATTAATATCTCCTCAAGAGAGAATATTTTTGACTTCATTGCACACATCCATGCCTATAAGATGTCATTGGGACTGATAAAAACCTGCTTGATACCCATCAATACCTGGTGCTTTCCAAGGCTTCATATCAAAAAGTGCTCGTCTAATATCCTCATCACCAATAGGTTTGGTAAGAAGTTCCACAGTAGTATGGTCACAAACAGGAAAACTTCCTCTGATAGGATAAGTGGGCTGGAGGGCTACATCATCTCCGTACAATCTACTAAAGAACTGCAAAGCCATATTCTGAAGAGTCGTCTGGTCACTTACCCAATTTCCTTCCTCATCCTTGAGTAGTTTAATTCGATTCCGCTTCCTCCTTTTAACAGTTTTCATGTGAAAGAAGGTAGTGTTGCGATCTCCCCATTTAATCCACTCGCTACGAGATTTTTGCATCCAAAGGAGTTCCTCCCTGTGAAGAATGATATCTAGTTCAGCCTTGAGCTGATTATAAGTGTTCATCAGAACAATTGATGGGCGTGTATCCAGCGCATGTTCCACAGAAGCAATCCTGTTTAACAACTTGTTTTTAATTTGGAAAATGTTCCCAAACACTTCAGAATTCCAAGCTTTCAGTTTATCAGTCAATTTTGAGAGAGAATAAGAAAGCTGAGAATGGTGCTCCCAACTATTCTTCACAAATTCACTAAACTCAGCATGAGTTAACCAAGCTGCAAGAAATCGGAAAGGTCTGTTTGCTAAAGCAGGCAAAAAGCTACAAGTCTGTAATAGTAAGGGGCAATGATCAGATTGAATCCGAGGAAGATGGGTCACAGCAGCTTCCGGAAATGCCAACCTCCAGCGAGAATTACAAATACCTCTATCCAGTCTCTCCCAAATACAACCTCTACGCCAAGTGTAATCAGAACCTTTGTACATCAAGTCAATCATATTAGTATCTTGAAACTAATTAGAAAACTGCCGACATACCCCAGTTCGATTAGGAGACCCCCCTTTCTTCTCATGAGAATAAAGAATGGCGTTGAAATCACCAATCAGAACCGAAGGGAAAGAAATAGCAGTATTGAGCTGATGAAGATGCTCCCATAACTTAGCACGACAAGATGGAGTAGGATGCCTGTAAATAGCAGACAGGAAAAACAGAAACTTATTGTTCTGAGAGACGGAGAAGAGAACAAATTGTTGATTACTGAACACCATCTCAATTTCATAAAAATCATCCCAGAGAATCCAGATGCCCCCAGAAAATCCTGTTGCTTCAACCCGATGAGAAAAAGGGAGACCAATTCTACTAATACATCTATCAGCTTTAAGACCACTAATTCTCGGCTCAAGGATAATAACAACATGGCTATTATGTTTCTTGATGAAACACTTCAGAGTTCGCACAAATTGAGGCTTACCCGCCCCTTGACAATTCCAAGAGAAAATAGTCATTAAAAGGAAGAAAAGGAAGAAAGTATACCTCATTAATCTCTCAAGTAAGGATCAACATCATCATTCTCGCAAGGCATAAATTCCTCAATATCCTCATCTAAGGACAATGCATTAGCAACTCGAGTGTTAGTATCTGCTTCCGAAATGGGAACATCCACAATCATGGAATCATCCGGTGGGCGTCCTAGAAGCTGCTCACCTAGATGATCATCAGCACAGGCAACGCCTAAATTGGCAGACATAGAAACAGCTTCCTTGGTAATGCCGATCGTGGATCCCATAACTCTAGACGAAATAGAGTCAGCCTTTCCCACAACAAAATGATTTTCCGTGTTCAAAGTAGAAGGGAGGTTAACAATGTCTTGTTCCAAGGCATGCCGAGTTTTGAAATCAAAGAAATCGCCGAAGGTGGTCTTAGGAATTTTCTCTTTAGTGTATGGTCCGACATTTTCTTTGTTATAGGAGTGAGATGGTTCCCTATTGCCTCCATACTTACAGCCCAAACTTCTTCCTCGGTTAGATGAACCCCATTGCCCATGTGGGAGAGTAAAATTCCCTTCTCGTGAAGAATCCTGTGCCGGAACAGTGGTGATAGTAAGACCTTGAGCAGGTTCTTCAGTTCCTCCTGGAATCTTGACATCCCTTTCAGCTAAAACTGAATATCTGGAGCCCTGTTTTCCATCTTGAGACCTTAACCCATGAGTTTCGCCTTGGTGACTTGGTTTCCTCTTCCGCTTCTCAACTACTATCCAGGGACCGAAAGCATCATTCCCTGCCTTTGAGGTCGGCACTAAAGAGTTCTTCTCGTTATCTGTCAATTCCTTAAAGGAGCAATGACTATCAAAATGACCATACCGACCACAGAAGAAACAAAATTCAGGGAGATTTTCATATTCAACTAATTGAACTTCACCAGCTATCTCAAACTTCGAGACAAGAGGTTCCATAAGGT
>JANVCQ010000006.1:29289456-29300277 GCA_025531925.1 Erythroxylum plowmanianum | reverse complement strand
AACATTTTATCTTAAAAATAGGATTGAAATCACATGTAAATGCATAAGAAAATCTAAGATAATTCAATCCTATCAACTATCTAGTACGTGAAGTGCACACGTCAATGGTGTTTGTGTATTTACTAAGGCGTTGAATAGCTTGCATACATAAATTAAACATATATTACACATCTTATTTTGGACAAATACACCCTTAATTATCCTTGTTTAGTGTTTTTAGTCGATGGTTGATGTTTTCTCTACTATTCTAGTATAAGTATGTAGAAAAGTGAACTGATTGTTTTGCAATAGTAATGTGATAAGCATATATCGATCCCATAAGAAAAATTACAATTACTACGTCTAAAATTCCTATTATTATCTAGTCACCAAATAAAAGTAATTGATTGATTAAATTCAAACTAAAATTAAATGAAACTAAATAGGTTGAATTACCACTTGAATAACTAATGAGTTATTAGTAAGAAGAATCAACTAATAATAATATCTAAAATATATTTCCTTTAGGATCATCTTATACCTTTGATTAAGTTATTTCAAGATTCTGTAATTAGATCGTTGAAAATTTTAAATACAATGATTAACTAATGTTTTTATTTGAATAACATATCTAAAAATGCCTTGATGTTTATAAAGTCCCATAAATGTTCATCCTAATGCCAAAAGCATCATCTAGGTCTATTATTAATACCCCATTCAATCCTTAGTATTGGTGTTTATGCTTGTATCTAACTAGCATTAAAAACAACACCAATATTTCTCAATGGCTTTGTAGATTTCTTAAGTTTCTCTCTATCTTCATAGCCATATGCACAGTCTCTTCCAATTTTATAAAATGTTGTAACTTTATTATATTGGCTATATCTTTATTTTATCCTTTTAAGAACCTTGCCATAGTCCCTACTCTACTCTCCTTTACATTGACTTAAATTATGACGACTTCCATCATCTTATGATATTCTTTCACATTCTTTGATCTTTAGGTAAGAATTTGTAACCTCTGATATAAATCCCTATAATAATAGCTTGATATAAATATCTTCCTCATAAGAGCCTTCAATGTATTCCAAATCTTTATAGGTTACTTACAATTTATTCTCCTATTAGTAACCTTCTGATGTCATAAAATTATGACATAGTTAACTCTACTATAACCAACTTTATCTTCTTCTCCTTAAAGTAATTATGATAGTCAAAAGATCAATTTTATCTTTTTCTTCCACTCCAAATAAGCTTCAAGGTCATTCCTATGCTTAAAGGAAGATATGTTCATCTTAATTCTTTTAAGATTACCATCCACACCTTCTCAAACTTTGAGCCCCTTCTTTTCTCTTAATCATGTCAAACTCCTCCTCTAAGTGTATATATGTCATCTTCAACCTTAACTACTAGATCATCATCATCAAAATCATCTTAGAGAACCCACTTTTATTGCTAACATGCATTAGGAACTTGTGAAGATTGTCCCTTTCTCAAATTCGCTATGTCATTATCTTTCTACTCTAATTGATCACTAATCTCTCAAAATATTGTATTCTTCCTCTCAAACTATAGTTGCATGACCTATATAAAATACAAGTTATATTTCTCTTCCTTTAGTGGTAAAGCACATTTAGTAGACATAATTGAAAGCATCTAGAAAATTTAGTAAAGAAAAATTTCTCATGCACCCTCTCATGTGTTTGCTTTCAAAGATGACAAACCACTCCTATTATGCTCCTTCATAAGTTCTTCAAAGAATTAGACAAACTTAAACAAGTATTTAACCTTGTAAAATCTAAAAACTTATGAACTGTTGATCACGATAAGAAATTAACTCACAAGTTACAAAAAATTGAATAAAACAAGGATGGCTAGCAATAATTTGAAAATGTATTTAGGAATGATTTCTTGATGCAACCATTTTTTCACTACTTTGTTTTTTCCTTTCCTTTCTTTTCACAACCAAATAATTTTTTTATAAAAAAATGTAGACAAGAGGACTTGAAACGATCATATATGAAAGACAGAAAATAATGAATTAACAAAGAAAAATCCTAACATAATAAGAGATATACTCAAACCTTAAAAATAAGAAGATGAAGAAATTTGAGTTTTTTTTACACTTAAAAAAAAGATGTATTAGAATGAAAAAGAATCATAAAAACATATTTTTCTCTTTTTTAAGAAAAGAATATAATAGAATTTGAATGATATAAAAATGATAGGGTAACCTTACCTGATTTAGAGCCAAGTTGTGATACCAACAAATAAACCCACCTAGGATTACAAATTAGAGAACCTACAATCAAGTTTGAATAAAATCCAAAAAATCTAAATAGATGTATAAAAGAATTGATCAGTCAATTATAAATAATTAAGAAAAAATTCACAAAATATTATAATGTTATAAAGAAAGAATTCTTTGATAAGTTTGAAGATTAATGAAGAACAAGTACAAGAAGCTCTAAAGACTCTTAAATAACAAATATCTCCAAGTTGTTCTAACTAAAAGAAATATTCCCTAAATACCAAAAAAAACTAGGGTTTTAATTGAGTTGAGCCAGACTATGTTGACTATGAAATCTTTATCACAATTAAGGCATAATTTAGGACACTCCCAAAGTTTGGTGGTTATGGATCCTTTTGTATATTTAAGATGTTAGATATGATTTGGAACATGCGAGTGGGTGTAAACTGTAGATCTATCATTAACTTTTGAAGATAGACACAACCTAAGTTATGCTTATGTAAGAGACTTAGCTCGGGGAAAGATAAGAATGTTCCATTCAAATTTGAAAGTACTTGTCCATTTAAGCTCCATATTAACAAGCTAATTTAATAAGAAATCTAATAAAAATGAGAAAATCCATCACAATGAGAAAATCCATATACACAAAAATAATGTTCCATTCAAGATTCTTACTAATAGGTGAATTCAATGAATGTATTCTCAAATAAGCAATAATATTTTTATTTAGGTGTTTTTATAATTTAGTTCATAAGATCAACTACTTTCTTTGTAAAAGAAGAAACATAACATATGCTAGTATTGTCACTCAATCAATATCCCGTCTTGGTGAAACAATAACTAAGAACAATTTAGGAATAATACTTAAATATAATAATTATGATCATATCATAATTTTGATATCACCATGAATATTCCGTAATTTTAGATTTAGTATTAAGTATTAAATATAATAAATTACATAAAAATAAAGAATGTTTTATTGAGTAAATAGATAATATCATATATAAACTATAATCAACTAATCAGTTATAAGGATATAAACTAACAATTTGTAAACCATATTATTGCAACCTTAGAACTCCTTAATATGTCTTATTCTTAGGATCAATTACTTCATACCAACATATACATTAAAGATGCCTTCATCATAGAAAAAAATAAGTAGTTTGTAAGCAAAGTATTGTGAACATATAGATAAGGTATCTCTAGCAGACTTCACTCCTTTTCTCATACATTATTAGCCACCAATAATGGGTGACTTCATCATTTTTCGACTTTGACATCCACTTTTCAACATCTATCTTACCTCTAGTGCTAGATCAATATGAATTTAACTTAACAATAGAGCTTATTACGTACACAACGTTCATAAAGGCACAATTAGGGATGATTCCATTTTGTTTAAATGTGTGATATAAGTTGCATTGTGCAAGACCATGAATTTTTTGTTTGTTTGTGTTTTTCTTAATTTTTTATAATTTATTTTAGTTTATGATTGAAATGTTGCGTTTCATGGGATTTATTAGATTATTGAGTTTATATAATTGTTAGGATATTGTAAGACGTGATTAAATTGAACCCAAATATGAGAGTGTAATAAAAGGCATATTAGTCTAATATGTTGTTAAAATTAAATAATATTTGGTATTTTAAGCATAACTTTTAATGAAATAATTGAGTGATGGTTATTTAAGAAGTAATAAAAATTTAACATGAATATCTACATTTTGTAAGAAAACATTAGTAGTTTTTGTCAAACTTAAATAGGATAATTTGATAAAATAGGGGTTTGAGTTCATTTTGTTGTTATCATCAAACATTGTTTGATATTTTTATTATAACTTTTGATTGGAATATCATATTGAAATGATTCAAGAGTTTACAAAAAACTAAGAGAACCTTTTACAAATTTTAGAGGGATATCTAAAGTTGATATTAGCTAGCCAAACCTTTACTATTGGCTAGTCATAATAACATGATTTTGCATAGAGTGGTGTCTGGCTAACCAATCAAAATGATAAACTAATTGAATATTTAGAAAATCAATTTTAAAAGCACTTAAATTATTAAAAAAATTCAAAGAGAAAACTTTCAAAAATGCACAGGAGAGACACAAGGCAATGAGAGGGATTACTTTTTAAGGGAGATAAAACATTTTAAAGGGATTTTTTTTACTTGTAAGCATTAAGAGGAGTGCTTAGCATGTATTTGCTTCAAAAGGACATTAAAGGAATTTTTTTAAACAAAGGTTAGTAGTATATGTCAATTAGAGCTTTCTAGTTAATTGTTTGTTTGTTTATGCATATTTGATGTTTATTTGGGTGGTAGTTCATAACTTTTATGTATAATGTTGCAATTTCAGATAAATTGGTGGAATATCTTAAAGGAGTTTGGTAGAATTAGGTTTTTGTCACACTGAAAGTCTTCAAGGATTGAGTTTATGTGAATTGAGTGTGATTTGGATATATAAAATTAAACAGGATTCGCCTCCATCTCTAATAGGACTGGACTCAGTTCGAGCAGATCGGAGTCTCATTGAAATGAGTTTTGGCCCACCCACCTCTAAGAGGAGGGAGAAGTTCCCAGCTATAGTCACTGCCATATCCCTTTTCAATTTGAAAAGCCTCGTCTTAAGATCAGATGCCCTTCCTCGACTAGTAGCAGTCATCGCCTTCCTATCATCTTTTTGATAATTTAATATCCAGTTCATAGATAACTGCCTACTCCCACCTCGAACGAGAAAGAGATCTAAGGCATCTTAGAATCGAGTCAAGCAGGAATAGACTCGATGGCCTACCCCAGGCACGTGCCTTTATGAATTGGGACAACTATTTTGAAATTATATTGGGGATAAATTTTTAGTTGAGCGTATTGAATAATTGAATTTTGTTGTTAATGTGATTTGAGATCCTAAAAAGGTAATGGATGTATATATGTATGAAGTGTAATAATGAGAATGGTTGGTTGGAAGACAAGATGAGATAAAAGTGTGTACTCTACTTGAGATGAATATTGTCATTTATAAATAGGCAATTTCTTTATTTTAGTAGATTGTAAAAGATTATTTTTATTAACGAATAGTTTAGGATTTAATTATAAGTAATTGATCTAATTCATTACGAGAGATGATTGATGATAATTTTGGTGTATTTTCTTATTTTGAATAGTTATATTTAATCATGAAATGTTATATTTTCTTATTTTGAATAGTTATATTTAAGCTTGAAATGTTAATGAGATGACGACCATAAAACATACAGTTGTATGATTGAAATGGTTTGCTTGACAAATTTTGCTGGTCAAACTAGAATCCTTAAATATATATACCCCATTCTTTTTCACACTATAATATAGAGTTTACATGCTCAAAGAATTTGAATAGGTATTTGAAATGTGAAATGTAGAAAAGTAGAATATCTTATTAGAGTAAAAAGATTGAATATAAATAAGTTTGAAAGATATAAGGAGCATTGGGAATATTATATAATGCTAACCTCGAAAGCCAAGTTTAAAGTAGTATAAACTGATGATATTAACCTGGGTTAATAGAAACAGAAGATCAAAATATTAACATAGCAGGAAAGATGGTTTGAAGTATGAAATTTTTCTTTTTGTAAGTTGAGCATCCCAACAGAGTTTTCTTTCGGCTGTCCAAGGTAAGCTATAAAAACAATATTCTGATTTACTTAAGAAGGCAAAGATATGACCACGCAAGGTCCAACTTTACCTACCAATGTTAAAAGAGTACTGAAAGTTAGTTGATCAGATGAGAGACAATTAATGGGACAGACATGCTCTTCTCGCAAGTCTTTAGTCCTTGGACCACCACCAAACCAATCCCAGTATAATGCTATTTTAGTATTTTTTAAATTGAAATTGAATTAATAAAGATGTATGAAGGTACAATAGAACACAACCAACTATTATAAACCAGAGTGTTCACAAAATCACAAAGAAAGCAAATAATTGACTAGACAGCAAAGACTACTAAAGTTTTGGGGTCATTTGGCTTTAAGTGCTAAAGTTGAAATCGTCTTTAAGAGCAATGATGTAACATCTGATACTGATACATAATGCGAATTGCGAAATGAAGGGAAGGCAAAAGTCTAAAACAGGTCCTACCCACGTAAAAAGTATTGGCAAGGGCAAGCATAACATGACAATTATAGAATAATTACGCAGAAAAGGGCATAGTTTATGTATCGTTCCATTGCTTAAGATGTATTTTTGGAAATATACCAGATGAGAGAGAAAATAGTAACTTGTAATGTCATTGTTAACGAGTATAACAACAACGATATCCATTATTCAATAAAATTCTCGTTTTTTTTTGTAAAAAATTTGAGCCAAGTAGGGCTTGGGATAAAATAAGGCCCAGATTAGCCCGAGCCCCAATAGCAGGCTCGAGCTAGGCTTGGACATAGGCGAGCCTAGGCCTGGCCTGACTACTGTCATCTCTTAGCTCAGTAATACGCAGTCTTAACTATAACCAACAGAGAAACTATTTTCAATAAATTCACGTAAACAAGAAAAAGTATATAATATTAAAATAATAATAATCAAAATAAAATAAAGATAAATGTAAATGTTAATATTAATATTAATATTAATATAAATAACAAAATAAATATAGGCAAGGAAAAGAATAAAAATTAGAGATAAAATAAATAAATAAATATACAAATAAGAAATAAGACAAGTAAATAAATTAATTAATTAAGTCTTTGCAAGAAAATATTTGGGCTAAGGAAGTAAATATTTAGGCTAAATAACTAAGAAGGAAGTATTACATATTAAATGTTTAGGCTAAATATAAGATATAAGACTATAAAGAAAATATTTAGAAGACTTATATGAATGAGAATGATTTCCCTGCATGAGATCTTTTATTTGTACTATCCAAAGTTTTTTTTAATTGAGGGTAATGTCTTTGGTACATTAGTGTCATATCATTCTTAATCATTTACCTTCAATTCTTCTTAAACCTTCATTTTTTCTCTTACAATCTATAAGTATAATGTTTTCGCATATTTTCAATAAAGTGTTAGAGTATCTCCTCTTAATATGTTTAAACTACTTAAGCATTATCTCTTTTAATTATTCAATAATACTAACCACCTCTAATCTATGCCCTACTATTACATCCACTACCTTATCTCTTACAATAAGGTTACACATTTAATAGAACATTCTCATTTCCGCTATTATTAGCGTATGACTATGCATCTATTTGATAAACCAACACTTTGTTTCATAGAACATGATCAACCTAATCGCTAAACGATAGAATTTGCCTTTAAGCTTGAGTGACATCTTTTTATTACATAAAACTCTAATACATTTCTTTATTTAAACCATCATAATATGATATAATAAATTATATCTTTATCGAACTTCCCATTATTTTAGATATAGATCTTAAATATGTAAAATACTCTTTTTATTGTTTAAATTTTGAACTATTATTTAAATAATACTAAAATAATTAAATAAAAATTGAATAATGGTTATTTTATAAATTATTTTATTTGACATTTATTTTTATATAAAATGTATAAATGTTTATTTATTTGTGCTTTATGATATATATAATTAAAGAATAAAAGAGAATAATAGAAAAGAAAAGTAAAAGAACCAGCTTTTTGTGGGGCAGACTATATATACATTGAAGACAGCTGGTAACTGACGACAACAATCATAAAAAGTAAATAATATTAAATAAATTATAAACACGGGATATTTAGACACACCCTATTTATTGATTTATTAATCCCCATTAAACAATACAGCAGACTTAGACTTTTCAAAGTCTGCTGCTCTCTCTCTCTCTCTCTCGCTAGCTTTTGGCTAACTGTTTGAAGTAGTCATTTTTATGCTCTGGTCAGTACCTGCATGTTTAGATTGCTTTTTTTGTGTGATGAAGTAGGGGAGTTTCAGCTTACACAGGTTTCTGTTCTTTTTAATCTTGTTTCATCGCGTAGGCATAGATTGATGTTGTTGTTTTTTTCCTTTAGAATGCACCAGTTTGATTGGTGTGTCAGTTGGTAAACCAGAAACATCAATTAGTTCGGTTGAATTATGCTGTGACCGAAGGTTTCTCTATGTTGAAGAGGACCTACCTAAGTACTTTGTTTTAGTTTGAAGTCTTGTGATTCTTGAGGTGTCGGTGTCTTAGAATTGGACAACACTTCACTCTCTATGCTGGTTTTGTCCATTATAAGATTTTAGGTTTCTGTTCTACAGATAGTTAGGTGATATGTTTTAGTTGGTTGCTTCAATATTGCAGGCTGCACTTGGTAACAGATGACTATGTTAGTCGTTAACTATATACATGACGGATAGGCTTTGAAGAATACCAGTTAGTACAAAATGCCAACTATTTTCCATCTAGTTTCCTTTTCTGTTTCTGATTGAATTTTGTAGTAATTCGTAATCTATCATGTGCGGCTTCATTTTGGCTTCCTTTCTAACCATTTGGCTTCAATACACGTTTTATAGACTTGTCTAGATTCCAGGCTGGTCCTCAGCTTTGTCATAGTGAGCTTGACTACTTATTTATCTTTAGAAAATTAACAAATATCCCATATGTACAAACCCATTAATCTTTCAAGATCCTATTCTCTTTAGCTCCTCTTATAGGTGATTAGTATGCATCTTACCACTGTCTCCTTTATCTACATTGAATTATCTATACCAGTAATGAGATGGCAGGGTAACATAGCAATTGAGCTAGCATTCCATGCTTTGTGTAAAAATTATTAATCCCTCAACAAGTGAATAATACGATTATGCTTCATGTACCATACATCAGATATACATTATTGATGCAGAATAATTGATTAGCATACCTTACTTTGTGTTCAAACATATCCTAATACTTGCATTAATGTAAGCAAATAAGCTATACAACTAACATCTGTTAGAAACTTACCTGATAGTCCACAAAAGCACAGCTACAGTAATGCACTCAGGACATGTGTCTAGAATGTGTAACCTGACGTACTAATTTGACAGCAGGAGAATGCTATGAAAGAAAAGATGTTCCCATGATTTTATCAGTAAATCGGTTATTTTTGGTAGACATGCTAAATGTTTTTACTAGCTATGAAGTAGCACTGGTTATAAATTACTATTATTCTGCTATTAATGTGATTTTTGGGCTCCTGTCCGTCGACTTGATGTACAAGCACAATCGTTAAACTAGTGTTCTCTGCTGTACTGTTATCTTTCCTTGATTATTCTGTTTTTTGTTAGCATTAACAGGTTGATTGTGAATGATTATAGGATATTGCCAACTTCTGAACTTCATAACACCTCTTCTGCTTTTCTGTAGGCTTCTTCAAACTTATGAGGCTTGTTTCACTTAAGAGTTTTTAATGATTTAATATTTGTTTTGTTTCTATTTGAGGACATCAAATTTACTTTTACATTTCTTCTCCTCCTAGGTTCTTATCTTTTCCTTGCTTCCATTTTTAATAAGAAATGGGCGGCAAGCACAAGGATGATGTGCCAATGCTATCAGACATGCATCCATATTCAATGGATGAAAATGCAAATTCTCGATTTCAGGAATTCAGTTCCAGGAATAAAAATGCGTCATCTATTCCTATGAATTCTGTGGAGTCTTCTGAAACTGAACACAACCTTGTTGGTTACACTGGTCCATTGCGTAGTGAAAGAAGAACACCATTGATTCAAATGAGTGGTCCATTGTTTATTAACCGTAAAGCTGAACATCCTTTTGGGCCCAACCATTTTTCTACTAAAATAATGAAACCAAAGGTGGAACGATTCCCTTCTTTTAGTGGATTGGAGGTCAATGACAATCCTGTTAGTAAAAATGAACATCTACTGAAGTCTGGACCGTTAGGAAAATGTGATAATCCTTACTGCACAACATGCCCTTCAATTTACAGTACCCAAGCAAATGGTCCAAAACATTCAAGAGCTTTGAGGATATTTGACCCCAAGGTAAGCTAGTTGTTTCTTGTTAAATTTGATGTTATATTTTAGTGGGAGAATTCTACTTGTGGTCAATGGCATTTCACAGAGCAGAAACTTTCTCGATTCTATTACTATAACAATAACATTATTGACATATTTTTCCCTGATTGTTGTCTTAGTTAATTGTCTAGAGTCATTTTTCTAATTACAACTTTCTGTTATTCTAGATGGCATTAATTTCTATTGGACTTTCTTTTGCCTTAAAAAGCACAACAAAACACAGTTGAGTTTATATCAGTTAATCAAGTTTATTTGTGGTACTAAATATGTTAATGAACACCATTGTATTTGTTTGCTTTCTAAGCTATATACAAGCTCAATTATTCACTTCAAATCTCTTCTATTTTCACATAATTATGAAGATTGCAATATGATACGTATATTTTACTTCTCAACTTTACTCCAAAGGCATACTGATACTCCCGTGCAATTTCCTTTGTTGGGAAGATAAAAGATGCTTTATGTTCTTGATTTAAGTTCTTAAAGGAACAAGTATCATGAATATACGTGAATAATATTTATCCATTAGGGCGGATTGCAATTGATAATATTTCATTTTCTACTTCTGTAGTTCTGTTTCATTT
>JANVCQ010000006.1:29278196-29288427 GCA_025531925.1 Erythroxylum plowmanianum | reverse complement strand
TTTTATTACATGATTTTATTGGCTACAACATAATCTCCTATTTAGAGTTAGGGACATTGTGATTACCTCCCAAAGAAGTACACCCCATTCTATCATAGTTCACAAAGTCACTATTAAATTTCCATGACGAGCTCAGTTTGGAATTGATCCCCAAACATACTAAATAATGCTACAAGTATCTGCATCTAGTTGGGGCTTATGGTGCTAAATCTTTCTCAAAATGGTTTAGTTTTTCTAGGAAAATAATAACTCTAGTGTCTTCTTCTAATTAAGATTTAAGATGCACATTCTTTCTCAAATTAATTTAATTGATTCTAAGTTCCTTTTAAGTGAGCTCATAAACAAGGAAATACACCATCTCTTGGAACCTTAAAAAATTGGGCTATAGGTTCTTTCTACAACATAAATCACTTTCATCATTCGCCCCTTACTGATGTAGGATAGAGCTCTACTTGTGCTGATACAATAGCTGTAATTTCCCTCTATTTAAATGCAGGAGAATAAGTGTATAGTCATCAGTTGGCCCATGACCACAACACTTGTGGTTTTTAGGAGCATGACTGATCTTGTCTACTTACTAAACATATTTCTTCAGGTATACTGTCCTCTCTGCCCATATTATTGCTCTATTTTATTTGTTCAGTATCAAGGGCCTGTTAATAATATTTACAATTGTAGGTTCACCAATATTCCAATATAAGACATAGAAACTATTCCAACATAGGTTAACTAAATTTCTTGTATAAAATATATTATTACACATCACAATGAAGAATATGAACCAAAGTTAGAAAGTTTTTTTGAATTTGTGCCAAATATGAGGAGTAACTCTAATGAGAATTCATGTCGTACATTTAGTTCATCCTAGAAAAATCACTAATAAAATACAAGATATATCTAAAATTGGAACTTTTGAACATGAACTGGAACCAATAGTACAAACCAAAAAGCAAGGGAATTGGATCTTGTTTATTGACTCCGGGAACACCAGGTCACTTGACAAGACTGACACTCCAATTGGGTCTAGAATTATCTTGCAAGAGGTTCTTCTATAGTCCATCATTCACCAAATGTTTTAAGTCCCTTGCTTTTAAAAGACACTACTTACTTTCTTCTGCTTCATTATTTTGTGCAGTTCAGATTAGCTTATATAGCTCCCGAGTCAACAGTTATGGGTGCTGGAGAGTTGGTTGACCACCCGAAAAAAATTGCTTGGCACTACTTCCGTGGATACTTTTGGGTTGATATACTTGTCGTATTACCACTGCCTCAGGTTTGTTTACTTCATTTTTCCGTATTTCTTGATGACTTCTTTAATGAAGTTCACTATCATCCATAATTTGTTGCCCCTGCTTGTCAACATTACATGTACAGAATGTCCTCTCAAATATCTTACGAAGTTTCTGGCCTTATCCAGTATTCATTTTCATGCCAAATTACTCAGGTGGTCATCTTGGTAGTCCTGCGTAAGCATTTGGGATCATCTGGAGCAAATCATGCAAAAAATCTCTTAAGGGCAGCAGTTCTTGTCCAGTATGTTCCAAGGTTGTATAGGTTTTTACCTGTTCTTGTTGGCCAGTCTCCAAGTGGTTTCATATTTGAGACAGCACGGGCTAATTTCGTCATAAATCTTCTCACCTTTGTGTTGTCTGGCCATGTTGTTGGTTCGTGCTGGTACCTTTTTGGCTTACAGGTGTGCAGAAGTCATTAACTCAATTGTTACTGTGCTTGTTGAACTCTCTTCTTCAACATTTTTGCCATCCTTGTAATACATGACTATTTTTCTGTTATGATCTCTAAATTGATAACTAATCAAACAAACTATTTCAGGAAAATGTTTCAATCACTCTCCACCAGTTCATTTTTAGAGTACTGTGGTTTTATCAGGTCATTTCTGGTTGACCACTTCGTACTGCATAATATGTCAGTTGTTCTATATTTATTGGTAATTTTAATTTATGTACGAATATTTTTCACTAATATTAATGCTGGGATTGAATTATTATTAGATCCACGAGAGTGAAAAAATACAAATTTCTTCATCTTCATACTTCCCCTTTAATTATTCCATTCTTGTAACTCTAGTATGAATGTCCCAATTTTGTCAATCCATTTTACTGTATGTTAGATTGTTGTCAATGCATTTTATTCTTAGGTTGGTATTTCTTCATTTTCTCTGTTTTGTTGAAGCATCATGGCCATGTTATATATTTTCTTTTTCTCAAGTATTTTGCTCGGTATGTTTGTTGCAATTCTCCTGTTAATTGGAAAGTAGTGAAAAAAAAAACTCCACACATATGAGGATTGCATAAAATGTTCATGTGAGTTCCTCCCTCACCTTCAAATTTTTTCTCGTAGCAGAGGGTTAATCAGTGTCTTCGCGATGCCTGCGGTAATTCTACTATGAGGGATATCTGTAAGAATTTCATAGATTGTGGACATGGTTATAATGCCACAGAAGATGGTTCCACACAAAGGAAAGCTTGGACACAAAATGCGAATGCTAGTGATTGTTTTACAACCAACAACTTTTCATATGGAATCTATAACCAAGCTGTAGGCCTCACGTCCGAGCCCTTCTTGACTAGATACATATACTCATTGTTTTGGGGATTTCAGGTAATCAGAATTTACGCCATTTCTTTGTTTATAATGTATGGGAACTTTTTTTTTTCTAGCAGGTGAAACATTATAGTTTTGATGGAAGCTTGCTGTTTAAGTTTGTTTCTATAAGAAAATGCTGTATGTTATACCCACATTGCTGGAGTCATTCAGGATCATACCCACATCAATGTCCTTTCACAATAGAATTTTTCATTGTAGTATAGATGGAAGAATTTACTTCCACAATAAGGATGCATTTTTTCAACATTGTTTATTTCCTACCTAGTGGAGTATGTTGGTTGATGCCTAGTGAGTACTTTCAACATACCCAAGTTTTACTTTCTGATTTGGATGCTTCTGTGTTAAGAGTTTCAATCTCTGCCATATGCTTGATGCGAAAGATGCTTTTCTTTCCAACTTTTCATTCTAAAGAGAGGTGTTCATTAAATATACCTATATATGTTTTATGTCTTTCTCTTTTTATCTCCTGTTGAAATCAGCTTATATGTTCCATTTTTGTAGCAAATAAGTACTCTCGCAGGAAACCAAGAACCAAGCTATTTTATTTGGGAAGTCCTCTTCACTATGGGCGTCATTGGCCTAGGGCTGCTGCTTTTCGCTTTTCTCATAGGAAATATGCAGAACTTTCTCCAGGCTCTTGGTCGGAGGTAGAGTCATAAACTTTGTTTCTCTTAATGCTTATGGACAGGCCACTTACTTGACATGTGAGACACCAAATTGACTTAATTTGGGTTGTTGAAAATACAAGTTTATGTATCAGATTCTCCTTAATATTCCTCGTATTTAAGTTATGAAGTCATGGTTGGTAATATTATTGCTTCCCCATAAATCTTTGTCCAAAATGACTATTTAAAGAATATTTTTCATTCAATCTCAGGGCTTTCTAGTTAAGTTGCCAAATGAACACTTCAATTGCTCCACCTTGTCTGAATGCTTGGCCTAAAGATTAGAAAAATGATTCAATAGCTGACATTTTTAGAATAAGGTTCCTCTAGCAATGTGCCTCGTGCATGGTTAGGTTCTTAAATTTGGTGGGAAAGCATTTTCAGCTGTCCTATTACTACAGGAAGGACTATTACTGGATGAATAAATTGAGCTTGGTAACTCGTTAGTTTTAGTTTGTATCAGAATATACTGAATGATTTCCTACTCAATAGCTATTATAGATAGATTGCTCATAAGTACTGCTAAATTTTTCGGTAATCGAAGTGTATGAATCACCTTCTTTTGACGTAAGACTCTATACTTCGTTACAGATTGAATTTAAATTTGGGAAAAACGTTGAACTCTGCTTCTACAACTAAAAACTTTGATATGCAACAAATTGAACCCAAGTTAAGACCATGTGGATTATGTTTATTTAAGGGAAAAAGCTTGAAAGCACACTTGAAATGTCCTGACTATCTTTATATAAATTTTATCTCCACATTCTATACAGCCACAAGTCTTAGACATATATGGAGGGGAAATGTGATCTTACATCAGAAATATCTCTCTGTTAGACATGTAAAGTGCAGTTGTTGGAATTATTCAAGGATTCATCTTTGCTTACTCAAATAGTTTGCTGGATCTGATGTTAGAGCATTATCTTTTACCATAAACTGATGTAATTTGCATATTAGTTATGAGGCTATTACAAATGCATCTTGGAAGAAATTATATAGTCATGTCATGTTCTGTTTCCTACACAACTGGACCAGAGTGCCTTCACATGGATCAACCTTTTCTGAGTTATTTTTAATCAAATTCAAATAGAATATAAAAGAAGGATCTTTTGACGTTAGCCTTTCTTTTGTTCTCCTCTCAGGAGAATGGAAATGTCATTAAGGCGGCGGGATGTGGAGCAGTGGATGAGTCTTCGACGCTTACCATCAGAAATTAGAAGGTGCACCATTTTATTTTCTGTGTTATGTAATATTTTTCCCTTCCTTTTATCATCTTATTAACTGGGATCCTTTTATTAATCATAAATTTATATTTAGTGACAATCTTAGGAAGACCATGTAACTTGTGCTAGGAGTCCTTTGAAGTCCTAGGTGTCCAAATTTATTGGGCTGCTCTAATTTCAATTCATAGTATGTTGCTTAGATACCAATTCACAAACTTTATCACCTCTCCATGAAAAAAATTCCTCCAAGAATTTATTGGGGCCCATGTCAACTGCTTCTTGTATTGATGGATAGTACTTGATGCATAAGAAATTTTGGTTTCTCTAGGACTTTTTTCTGTTCCTATCTATGAATCATGTGTAGCCCTTGAAGTATGTGACGCCATGGAACTTATGGAAGTTGTTTTACTTAACCAACAAGGATTATCTGCCTACAGTTTCCAACATTTTGCTCTTGCTAATACAAGTTCCTGATCCATTCTCTGTGAGTTAACTTGTGAAAGTAGTCAGACAGTACCCAAAAAATCGATTATTTTACTTGCACATTTTGGAAATATAATTGTTTATTTGTAGAGGGGATAAGGTTGGATCTGAACCACATCTCAAGGGTACCTATGAAAGAATGTTATGAGATGATGTAGAAAAGCAATAGAGGCAACCTAATGCATTCTGAGAACTAAAGGGTGAACTATCTACTTATATTAGTAGGGCAATTTAAGCAATAAATGATATCCAATATATGATACATAAGAAACATTTATATGTAGATAACATAACAACAATAGACCTCTAAGGAATACTACTAAGAAAATATTGAAGGAATTAAAAAAGTTATTAATTGCTTCTGCTTTTGTGAAATTCATAGGTGCTCGCATCTCACGGTAAATCAATATTTCTACCACCTATGAGATTTTGAAACCATAAACTGCCAGTTTCTGAATCATTGTATTGTTGCTGCAATGTAGTAAGAGGTGTTGTAGATACTTACTTTGTATGCATTAATGGTGGACATCGTATTATACGTGGTCATAAGTAATTGACACCTCTCTCATGTATCTCACAAGGATATCTGTAATTTAGTAGAAGAAATGTGCGTCATCACAAAAACTTCCATAAATTTTGTACTGGGTTATAGTTGTTTGCTTCATGATCAATGAATGCCGTTATGTAGGAAAGTGATTGAAGCTGAACGGTATACTTGGGCTGCAACAAGAGGAGTAAATGAGGAGCAACTGTTGGAGAATCTACCTGAGGATTTGCGAAGGGAAATAAAAAGACACCTTTTCAAATTCGTGAAGAAAGTGAGTTTGTTAGTATAGTCAGTAGCATAACAGAGTATTGTCTTTCATCTATAACACAACTTTAATTTGCACAGTGCTCAGTGCACAGTTCCAATCTTTTGAAATGATGACTTACGAAGTCGAAATTCACTTTGGCATCTCTGCATGTGCAAGAAAATTCTATTGGGTATTTAGTTATCTAATGTTTGTACATTGTGTACTTTTTACCCTCCAAGCATTAGTCTGGCACAATTAGAGAAAAGAAAGAAAAAGCGAATGTGGAAAGCTGATTCAAAACTGGAAAGATATTCTTGTTGCTGGATGGGGTTGTCATGAAACAATATAGGTATGGGACTCCATGTTACTGGGTCATGTGGCAATCCTTAAATTTTTGTTGAGGTAGCCCTTCAGCTTATTACAGGAAAGAAAAAGGGGTACTTGAGCTTACTGCAATGTCTAGTTGATAGCTGGACTTTGTCATTCTATAAGTCAGTTATGCCCGTGGCTCCAATTTGTTTCCTTTCTTCTTGGTGATTTAGTCGAGTGGTGGCTTTATCTATAGAAATTGATGCAACGGCAGTATTAAACTTAACAGGGGCCCTGGAGTGATATTCAATCCCCGTGTAATGATTTCATAATAAACTCTGGATCAAGTTACGCATTTTGTGAATACTCAATTCATACTTTTGTAGGTTTGGATATTTGCCCTGATGGGTGATCAAGTTGTAGATGCCATTTGTGAGAGGATACGACCCGTAAGATACATTGAAGGAGGTGAAATTTTATACGACGGAGGTCCAGTTGAGAAGATGGTTTTTATTGTGCGTGGAAAATTGCAAAGTATTGACCATGACGGAACTGTATACCCTTTATTTGAAGGGAGTTGTTGCGGCGAGGAACTTCTCACTTGGTGCCTTGAAAAGTATCCTGCATCCAAAGGTCTATTATTATTTCTTGTTACAAAACTTTCTTTTCTCTCCATTTCTTAAAACAAGTGCTCACAAGAACTTTAATTATTCTCCACTGAAACTAAAATGGTAGTTTTGATGGCTTGCCATAGGAAGCCTTGGTACTATTAATTCTAGTTACCATTGCAGGTTCAAAGAAAATCGAGAGTTCAAGATACCGATTGCTTAGCAGTAGAACTGTAAGATGCTTAACAAATATTGAAGCTTTTTCACTTCGAGCAGATGACCTTGAAGAAGTCACTAGCCTTTTTGCTAGAAACTTGCGAGAGCCACACATTCAAGGAGCCATAAGGTTAGATATATGCCAAATTTTACGTCTTGCATACTGATATTTACTATCACGTTGCCTCCATAAGTTTGCATTGCAATGAAGGAGAACATTCTTCACACCATCTATGGTGTGAGAAAAGCCTACAGATGTAGATATATCTTGGAGTTTAGTTTCCTGTCAATAATATTCAATCATAGAGAAGGACTAAAATAATTAGTCTATCTGGCTTCAAAACATTACGTAAGCATGTGCTGTGCTCCCCTGAATCTTTAATCTCTGCATTTGATGGACGAGTGAACTTGTTGAAATCCATATTTCTTTTCTAGCCACAGCACCTCGTGATTTTAAGGATGAGGACATTTATTTATCTTCTATTAGCTGTCACCGTTTTTTGTTGCGTTAGAAACAAAATATATGCGACTATTCATATTTGACAGGCATAAACAACTTGTACGTTTTGCAGCTTTTGGCATGTCCTTAGTGTACTTCATATAAAGAACATTATAGTACATCATCTATTTCGTTATCTAACTTTCCACATAAATTGTAATATGACGTTCAAGACATCAAGTACAATTTATCATTTCCCCAGCGACGGGATTGCCACACATTGCTTTAATGTAATTCTCACTTTACCATATTATCTATTGCATGGTATCTTTAATTTCACCTTATTATATCTGATGTCACCAGACTCCACATCAGTTGTTTTACTTCAGAGGTTTTCTAAGCAAAAGCACTTTTGTCACCTTAGAGGATTTCTAAGCAGAGGCACTTTTGCTCCATTAACAGGTATCAATCTCCCCACTGGAGAACTATTGCGGCTACACGAATTCAGATAGCATGGAGATACAGGAAGAATCGTCAGAAGTGGGTCAACAGTCGTCGATCAAGTCGCTGTTCAGACTAAAAGGTTCATGTTTTATACGATATTTTAATACTTCCATGTTAAGTTTTCATGTAGATACTGTGTAAGAAATATCTGAGAAACTTCAGATCACTTGGGTAAAACTCAGTCAGATCACTTGGTAAAACTGTCAGTCAAACTCCTGTTAGACATATAATCATTGTATTATCAACCATTCAAGAAGTTGTTATTTATTTATATTCATGTCTCTTCCTACAGACAACATAGCATTTATATTTGTATGTATGTACTCACAAATATTTAGAGGTACTTATGTTTCACTTCACAGTTCAAATTCTTTTCTTCGGATCAATCAAATGCAAGGAAATTGTATTTAATAGAAGAGCATAATCAATTAGATATGAGTTCACAATTCATTCAAATATTAGATAAAATTTCTTTTATATGCATATTTTTATTTTGGTCAGGTTGACAAATATATATACTAAGCTGAAAGTGCAATGCTTCATCTTTTTGAAGTAGAAACGCCTTCATGTTTTCCACTTCCTTTTACATAATGTAATGGAAGCTTTAATCTAATAACATTATAGTTTGCACATAAAAAATGTAATCTTAATTTTGATTTCGTAGTAATTACGTCACATTCTTCGTTCAGACCAGCCTATATTTTTTTTTGTAAAGGAAAAAACAACGAAGAAAATTACATAGGGAGTCTCGGGAAATGCATCCCAGATAGAGCCTCTAGGAGGAGTAAATGGCATCCAATGGATGTAGTAGATAAATAATGGACGCCTACGTCGAAATGTGCTGCAAAACCCAGCCTATTAATCTATTTATTGATACTGCACTTTAATGAACCGTTTTTAGTTATACTTTCAGGGAAATCTGGGTTGAACCAAGCCATCTCATACAATTCCAATTGGCTTTGGTATGTAAAAGCAAATGCAACGACACCGTCTTTTGTGAATAATCTAAATATTAGTTTAACTGTGCATATTTTGATTTTGCTATCAAATAAAAAATTGACATAAATAAAGTTTATGTTGACATACTTCTAGTTTATATTTTGGTTGATATAGGTAATCAAGGATAAGATCTACCAAAGTATGGTGGCATTGAAATTATAAAAAATGCTTATTCTATAAAATTAATTTAGGTTTTTAAGTTGTTTGCTAGTATTTTATTATTTTCATATATTTTTTTGAATAAAGACCATCTTTTAATTTGCAATAATTAATCAATATTAAATTTTAATAATAAAAATTTTATATTTTGTAAATTATTGACCACTTATGAAGTTTATAATTAATGTTGTATCATATAACATTTTATTTCATTTATCATCATTATATCATTAAGCATGAATAAATTTCAATATCATTCCTAATGGCAAGACTACGATGACCTTTAGAATTTTCTTCCTTTTCTCCCAGAGTTCAAAGTCTTTCTTTTCTTCGTCTTGTTCTAGTTTTTCAGCCTCTTTGGTCATTCTTCTAATTGCCAACAAGGCATTTCTTCTTCTGGATATTTCTTTACGTTTATAGGAGAAGTTAACAACTCTTCTCTTCTACCATGTATTTTTCCTTGTCTTTTAAGTTTCTTACTTGGTCTTTTTCGTCTTTTTACTCCAAATTATTGTTTATTGAATGATAATTTAACCTTCCTTTATCCTTCTACCTTTTTTTTAAATCATTCTTAGCCCTATGGCATTAACTACACCTTGAAAATTTCCCCCATAAACTCCTTTCCAAGCAATGGTTTCGCCTCCTTCTTGCTCCCTAACTTCCCTATTTTCTTGGCACCTGACCAAAATAATTTAGCTTAATTAGGTTATAAACGCCCAAATTCCCCTCCCAATACGCTAGCTCTCAATGGTAAGATGAGTTAGAAGCAAGTGGTAGGGGACCCTACTCCCTTATCTTTGCATTATTATCCTCATTTAGTCAACAAAGGATACGTAGTTTTCACCTTATCCTTAGAAATTATTTGGGAAGGAGCAAAGACATGGGCTACTGTACTTGTGAGATACTTTCTTAGGAAAAGACCATCTTTCCTTTTGTTCATTCATAAGAAATCAAGCAGTGGAAGAATGCAAGTCTAAAAGAAGTCTTGTCGAATGAGGACAATCTTTTTCTTTTCTCCTTTAATCTCTCAGTTCGTTTCTGCGTAGAAAGTACTTGTAATAGGTCCCAGTCAAAGCCAAAGGTTTAGTTCTCAAAAGAACGACAAGTTGGATGTATTTTTCATTTCTCCTAATCTGCTGCGATTACAAAGAATAAATAGGAAAGAACGAATGACAACTGACACCTATTCTAAAGGCATGAATGACAA
>JANVCQ010000006.1:29263038-29278182 GCA_025531925.1 Erythroxylum plowmanianum | reverse complement strand
TATACATCTAAACATGTACAAGATAAAGAATGCCTTTTAAATAATTTTTCACTAAACTACAACCAAAGCGATTGGCTATAGGGCATAAACCAACAGAAATAACAAAGGATTTACTAGAAGAGAATACTTGTCCTTGGTAGAGTATTCAATCAGAGTTTTTTGGAAATCTACAATGGCTCGACAAGGTGAAGTGTGGAAGCCTGCAAGTAAAAGATTCATTTGAGGAGACTATATAAAATTGATGAGAGATGATAACTTATCAAAGGACAAGAGCAATAATGCAGATGCTATATCTTCTCTGTATCCCCCCAATCCTAGTCCTTCTCTGGCTAATGCAATACAAACACAAGAGGATAAGTCAAAACCCCAGGTATTAGCTTTTAAGTCTTAAGACTAGTAGAAATGCAAACATTCTTATAGCCAATTCAAAATAGTTAACTATAGCCACCAACACCTGTCAGGAAGGTATTAGCTTTGGTATTCCTTCCTCCTTAATTTTGCTAACTTCTTCCAAAACTAGTTCAATTAGTTTCCTTGAAGATCATGATTCCTCTCATTTTGAATTTTCTTTATCAACTCAGATTCAGATTAAGACTCTTTCTCCAAAGTATACCTAATTTAGTGTGAGCAAGAGAAGATCTGGTAGGAAGAATAAGGGGTTGAAGGGTAAGCCTCAACCCTAATGTCTTTTGTCTGTTGGAATATTATGGGCATTAATTGCACCAAAAAGTAATAAGCCCTTAAGAGACTTTATCTATGAAATAAAACAAATGTTTAATGGTGTTTATAGTAAAAAATTATTGTAGGGAAGAATTGGAACTTAGTTTCCAACCATCATCTTGTTATAATTATTTTAGCTTTTGATATAGGTCTTTGTGGTTCTTACTATGGATCATTTGATGCATTTGACTATTTTCTTGCTATAAAGGAAGGTTGGAATTTATATTTCTCTACTTCATGGCTCAAATCAAGTTTTTTTTAGAGAAGATCTTTATCAAACAAGCTAAGAAACATGCATTCCACCTTAACTGGTCTTTGGTTGATGATAGAGGATTTTAACAACATTATCCACAATTTAAAAGCATATGGTAATGTCAACTTAAAAAATTATAACGGTGGATTGGAAGACTATGTCACATATATAGAGATTACAATTTGAGATGTGAAGGATACTTCTACACTTGAAGCAATAAACAACAAGGCATGTAAAACATAAGCAAAAAGTTAAATAAAGCTTTGGTCAATAAAGAATAGTTCTGTCTTTCCATCAAGTTTAGTTGCATCTGGCAAGCCAAGATGCTTATATAACAGTCTAATTATGATCCATAATTTGTTCCCTCCTCAAGCAAAAAAGGCCCTTCTTTGTTTTATCAATTTTCTTACAAAAGTGGTTGGCTTTGAAGAAGCAATTATAAAAGGAATTTTCTCATATTTGATTGGCTTCAAACCTTTTATAAGTATGAGGAAGTTAGATATGATAAAGAGAGAACTCAAGCTTCTCAATCTTAATAGATTCATTGACACCAAGAATATGGATGAGTCCAAAGCTCTCCTTCTTGGAATTCAAAAATAAATTAATAGTAAATTTGATGATGTTAAACTTCTTACTAAGGAAGAAGAAGCTTTTTAAATTATTACAAAGTTTTATAGGTCCATAACTTTATCTTAAAATAGAGAGCAAGGGTTTTATGGCCAAAGAAAGGAGATGAAAATATAATTTTTTGGTAGATCCATTAAAGCTAGGAAGAATTCCTACAACATCCCTTTAGTAATAAAGCAAGATGGTGGAATAACTAATTATCAAGATAAGATTAGTGATAAAGTTTTAAATATCTTTAAGAATATCATAAGGTCACAAGCAGTGTGTTCATCCTCTCTGCATTTCTCAAAGGCTTTATTAACCATCATTTCACTGAGAACGAGTTACATAATCTAAACAAACCTATAACTAGTGACGAAGTAGAAGGAGTTTTATTTTAGTTCAATTATGGTAAATCACTTAGATTAGATGGGCACAATGTATTATTCTTCTAGAAAGATTGACCATAGATTAAGGATATAGTCACAAATGTAATCCTTGAATCCTTTGTCAAAGAAAAAAATGCTAAATGAGATTAACAGAACACTCATCACCTTTATCCCCAAAATTCTCAACCCTTCCTTTATCTTAGATTATAGACCAATATCGTGTTGTAACATCTTGCAAAAATGTCTAAAATCCTATCCATAAAGAAAGTCAATGATAGGTAGCCTTATAAATGTAGCTCAACGTGCCATTGTTCATAACAAGTTAATTAGAAATAATATTCTACTAGCCCAAGAACTATTTAGATCTTATGGAAGGAAGAATGTCTCTTTCTTCCCAAAAAAATTATATAGAAAAAATGGACCTTTACAAAGGTTTTTAACTCTATTAGATGGTGATTTATCTCTCACATAATGGAGCCTTTTGGATTTTTAAAAGTGTTTATCAAAAGGATCTCTCAAAGTGTTATATGTACTAATATTGGAGTGTTAGTTAATGGAGCTCCTATAAGACTATTTTGTAGTGGTAAGGAGTTGATACAAGGAGATCCATTCTTTTAATACATTTTTATCTTATGATTGCAATTCCTTTCAAGACTAAACTCCTTCAACATTAGCAATGTCTTAGGCTTTGAATACTATAGTAGGTGTAAGACATTGAAACTTTTTCAACTGAAGTTTTCTAAATGATCACCTACTTTTTTGTAAGGACAAGGATAAGTCTCTAAGCCTAATAATGTCCTCCCTCAATACATTAAAGAAAATTTCAAGGTTATCCCTCAACATAGACAAGGGCCATTTAATATTATCAGCTGGCGGCAAGTACTTATTTAACTTCTCCTTCATAACTAACTTAAGATGTAAGGATCCCTTATTTACTTACTTAGGACTACCTATATTTACAAAGAGATTTTTATACAAAGAGTGTCTCCCCTTAATGGAGAAGACACAAAGGAGGATCTTCAATTGGTGTATCAAAACTCTCTTATTTGCTAATGATTGACTCGATTTAGATATTTAATATTGAATTAACCACAAGTGTATAATGTAGTTGTAGCTAGCACAGTAAGTATAGGTCCGATCCCGTAAAGATAATGAGTACTAGTAATTACCGTTATCCTATTATCTAGTTTGTGATTTGAGTGTTGGTTTTTAATTAAAAATAATACTTAAGTAGATGAAATAAAGTTATAAATAATAATGATAAGAGAACAAAGAAATCTCTTAGAAAACAATCAATATCAAGAATTAATGTCTAGCTAATGAATCCCCTAAAACTATTAAATAATTAACCTTTTATTATGCAATTGCTTTATTGACTATTAGACTGTAGAAATTCATATTGTATGCTAATAACTCACTTGAGACTACTAGGAAACTAAACTTAGGTTTATTAACCGAAATTATTTAGGTTAAAGATTCTAAGATTGCTTTATCAATTTGTTAATTCTACCATTAGGTTTGACCTTAATATAGAGGATTTATGCCGGCCTATCTCTAGGTTTGTAATCATCTTATTTCAATAATGGTAGATTTATTCATACACAGGATTTCTCAATCTTTATGGTATGAAATCAAATTATGTACTAATATTTCGGATATATTAGAACGTATATAAAACACATAATTGAATCACAATAAATAAATCAAAACAATTGCATTAAATAAAAGAATAAAAACATATTGTAACACAAACTAAGGTTCATCATACCTAGATACTAAAGATGTTTAGTTACACATGATAGAAACAAAATCAAACATAAACATGCAGAAAAATGAATAGAAAACAAAATATTCATAATTCTAAATATCTCTTCTTTTATATCGAATGTTCTTGCACGATAGAGGTTTGATGTTATAATTTATTAGATTTGTCGATGATTTCTTGCATTTTCTATGTCTTTGGATCAATATTAAGTCTTCTGAATGTTCTCCAAGTTTGGAATTGCCTCTGTAAGTATGCTCTTCCATTTTGCCTTTGTTCACGTCTTTTTATAGTAATTTTTAGGATTTTTGGGAGATACACTGATACACGGCCATGTATTGGACTGTGTATATCTCAAAATCTCTAGAATTCTCGATTTTGCAAGGGCTAAAAGATGTACACGGTCATAAACATGGCCATTTATCCCTTATTTTCTTCGAATCTTCATTTTATGCCACATTTTCATCTGAATTCTTCTCCTTATAGACCATAAAGGCAATTATAACCTACAAATGCACTTGGAGAAAATTAACCAAATATACAATACAATTCTAAAATATCAAGAAAAATACATCAAATATGGGTGTATAAATATGGTCAAATATGCATAAATCAAACATCCCACACTTAAGCTTTTACTTATCCTCATGCAAATCATAATCAAAATTATAAATCTTACAATATCCATCCTTCATTAATCTTGATTTGTCAATTCACACTATAAATCATCATATCATATTGAATCAAATTAACATATAATTGCAGTTAAGTTATCCTAAAATTAACTTCCTAAGTCAATATTAGTAGTAATCATATCAATAATCGCATTGAAATAAAAAACATAAACCTTTACACCCTCACCAAGATTTCAGTCAATGCACTCCATTGTTTAGGATAAAAAGTATCAAACTCTCAAATCAATGCATAGGAGAACTCTCACTATAGGCTTACAATATTATCACATCTCTGCCACTTATGTAAACTAGAAGCAAAAATCAAAAGATCTTTATACAAGTTGTATGGGACTTAGGTATGGTATGGTTGGGACAATAAAGGGTTGAATTGAAAGAAATTTATTCAAGAGAAGTTACAAGAAACTTGTTTACAAATACACAGGTCCTTGTATTGCAACTCTATTGGGACCATATATTTATTCACAATTTTTTAGACTCGTTTTTTTAATCAATCAAAACATAAGTTTGAGCATTTAGTATCACGATTAAAAAATGAAAGTATCACAATTAAAAAATAATGGACCTTTCAAGATTTTCAAGTTTCAAACAAGCACGTAAAGTAAATAATCTTTAAGGTACAAAATAATAAAAAGGTTTCAAAGAAAAATAGGATAAAGGTTAGTAATTGATTATAATCAATGAAAAAGGATAAGACTTAACTTGATTATTCCTAATGGATAAAATAAGGTAAGGTAATTATCAAAGGAATAGCCTAAATCAAATTATTAAATCTAAGTGCCTTTATCACTTCAATGCTTCTAATTTAACAAATGTCGTCTTAATATGCATAATAAAACAAAATCTAGAATCATCTCACTATGCACGATAAAACATATGAAAGAAATAAAAAGAGCTTACAATTTTTTGAAATCTTGCTCTTTGCCTCAAAAGCTCACGAAAAAGATAGGTATATATGTGTAAATAGTATGCAATTTCATTCAACTCAACTATCTCAATGATTAATAAAAATATGACTTATAAAAGCAAGTTTATTATAATTCTTATCCGTTTGAATACTAATTCAAATCAATATTAAATAATGAAATACAAAATTGATGGACAAATTTTAATTAATTTAAGATAACAGTTCGCAAAATTTTATAACCAAGATTATAATAAGCTTAAGAAATTATTACAAATCGTTAAACTGTTCCCCAAACTTAAAGTTGTACATTGTCCTCAATATGCACAATATAAATATATATAATAAGTGAGAAGGTTTAGTGCTACTTTCCTAAATAAGACGATTTTTCTAAATTCTGATCTATTCAATATGAGATTACATCCTTGAAAAACATAAAAAAAAAGGATAAAAAGAAAAAAGAAAAAAGAATAACAAAATAAAAATTAAGAAATAAAATATGAAAATAACATAATCAAAGTAAATCTTAATTCTTGGGTTGATGTAGCTTTTATGCTCAAGGTGGATTATGTAAATTGTGATGTTGTAGCCTTACAGTAGGTTCTATTACCTGCAGGTGGGTTACCTTTTGCCACTTGGCACCACATTTCTCTTTCAATTTGTTCCCTCGAAATTGCAACGAATTTGGTGGATCCTTAAATGTAGAGTCCTGCAAAATATCTTGACATGACTCATTAGCCTCAACAGCATTTACAAATTTAAGAGAATTATTTTTAGACTCTAAATATACCCTCTTCATCCCCAACCCATAAAGTTAACTTGCTTTGGTCAATATCTATAATTGACTTGGCCGTTGCTAAGAATGGTCGTCCAAAGACTAAAGGTATTTCTGTATCCTCCTCTATGTTAAGAATTATAAAATCAGTTGAAAATATGAACTTATTAACCTTAACCGGTATATCTTCTATAATTCCCCTAGGATGTTTTATTTTTATATCAACTAATTGCACACATATACTAGCTAGTTCAAGTTCTCCTATTCCCATTATTTCAAATAAAGAAAAAGTCATCATATTTATGTCGACCTTTATCTCTGTTCCAAACATTTTCTAAAAGTAGACGACAAGTTTTAAATCTTAATGCTGGCAAGGCATACTAGAACCTTATATAATTTTAAACTACCAATAGTATAAGGCATATAGGAACTCCCTGGGTCAGTATGCTTCTTCAATAGTTTGATTTTCTTAGTTAAGCACTCTTCGCTCAATATTGCAGTTTCCAACCTCTTTGCTTTCTCCTTGTTAAATGATTGCTCTATCGAAGATTCTGTGCTGTTTAGTAATCGTAAGAGAGATTCAATAAGGGTAAAGTCAGTTTTAAGTTGTTGTATAAGGTTAAGGAATCTATCTAACTTTGCCTCTAATAGATTTCTCTTCGTTCTAACAAGATATGGAATTATAGGTCGATACTCCTTGACTTTCTCTAGGTGTCGTCCACCTTCAACCTTCAAGGGTCTCTCAGTAGTCACACC
The DNA here is from genome assembly GCA_025531925.1 of Erythroxylum plowmanianum. Lineage (NCBI taxonomy): Eukaryota > Viridiplantae > Streptophyta > Magnoliopsida > Malpighiales > Erythroxylaceae > Erythroxylum > Erythroxylum plowmanianum. The sequence continues at coordinate 29,271,325 of JANVCQ010000006.1, read as the reverse complement.
CTTCTCTTCTTAGAGCTTTTTCTTAATAGTATGGGTGATTGTCATTATTCTTTCTTCGAAATTTGTTTTTGTTGTGCTTGAGAAACTCCCTTTTGATCTTATTGCCACTAACTTTGCAAGTTTGTCAATTTAAACGTCCAAGTTAAGTATGGATGCATCCATTTGTTGATTTTTTGTCCTTGATTCTTGAATAAATTCCATGATCAACTTATCCATACCGAGTTTCTTGGATTATGATGCTTTCTGTTGGAATTCAAGTGGAGGATTGTTTCTTGGTTGTCCCTTATTTCCCTATGAAAAGTTAGGGTAGTTCCTCCAGTCAGGATTATAGGTATTGCTATATAGATTATTCTAAGGTCTAGGAGCATTCTCCAAATAATTCACATGCTGAAGCTGAACTGAGACACTCTTTCCCTTGGTGATCTAGCCTGAGCGCCTCGCACTACATCACTTTTCCTTATAGAACCATAGTCAGTCTATCTGTCTTTTTGCTCAGGGTCTCTATTTGGCCCGCTAATTGCACCACCGCATATACTTTGTATACTCCCAGTGGACTATTAGTTCGTGCTCTAACTGAGGACCACTAGTAATTGTTCATGGCCATATCCTCTATCAAATCTTGGGCCACTTTAGGCTTTTTTTTGGTTTAGTGTCCCTTCAGCTACTGCATCTATAGATTGCCTTGTGTTTTAATTCAGCCCATTATAGAAGGTTTGGATTTGCATCCACATGAGTAATCCATGGTGTGGGCATCGTCTTAACATTTCCTTAAGTCTTTCCCATGCGTTGTATAAGGATTCACCTTCAGCTTGGGAGTACAAGGAGATATCATTCCTTAATTTCGCAGTCTTAATAGGTGGAAAGTACTTCAAAATTTTTTTCCTTCACTTGTTCCCATGTAGTAACGAGGAAAGTGGCATGGAATTCAAACACTACTTAGCCTTTCCTCTTAGAGAGAATAGAAATAGAAGCAATCTGATGGCATCATCATTAGCTCAATTTATCTTTAAAGTATCGCAGATCTCCAAAGAGTTGGAGATATGTGGGTTAGGGTCTTCATCTTAGAGTCCATCAAATCAAACTGACTGTTACACCATCTAGATGTTGCTCGACTTTATCTCAAATTTGTTCATCTAGATAGTCAATCTCAAGATACTGGATTTAGCACCATTTAAGTTTGGCTTAGTGTAGTGGAACATAATTTATGGTTCCACCATACTGTATAAATCTTTCGTGCCTACATAACCTTCCAAGCCTTTTATCTGACAATCTAGATCAAACTCAGGCAGTTGTGTCTTATGAAGATTCTTGCATGCTTAATAAGTGCAAAATATTACAACTTTTATTCTTTTAAACTTAGTCTATTTAATTATTTTTGTTACTTAGTCCATTTAATTATTTTTGTTACACATTTGGGCATGATTATTCATATTTTATTATTAAGGCCTAAAATTATTTCTTCTAAATTTTCCTATAAAAATTAGCCTAAGTTGAAATGTTTTTATTCTAGGTTAATAGACTGACACAATTAAAGAAATATCAAAATGTTAGCAGATGGGAATAACAAAAAAATTCAAGTAGCTTAAACAGTAGAGGAGAGTCCAACAATCTAGCAAGAAGGAAGCAAAAACACAACAAAATAAGAAGAAAATGACAACCAAGAGGAACATCAATGCAGAAATAAAATGAGCAGCACACCACTAGCAAAGGACAGTCAATCTTGGAGAAAATGGTGAAACATGATAGAAAGGACTGGAGCAATCGTTTAGACAATGCTCTATGGGCCTACAGGACTGTATATAAGACTCCAATAGGTATGTCTCCCTCCAGGTTGGTCTTTGGGAAAGCTTGTCACTTACCAGTTGAGATTGAGCATAAGTCATGTTGGGCAGTGAAATAATGCAATTTAGACTATGAGTTGGCTGGAAAAGAAAGGAAGTTACAGCTACAAGAACTAGAGGAACTACGATTGGAAGCCTATAAAAATGCTAGGATTTACAAAGAAAAGGCCAAGGCCGTTCATGTCATGAAGCTAGCTAAGAAATCATTCTCTATTAGGACTACAGTCTCGATGGTTAGGTCCTTTTGTTGTCACTAACGTATTTTTGCATGGTGCTGTAGAGGTGCACAACTTAACAACTAACAAAAAATTTAAAGTGAATGGGCATAGGCTTAAATCGTTTTATGATCAAGCTTAGGTTATACTGGTGGAGGAGATTGTATTGGAAGAATCGTGAAGTCTGTAGTACGTCGAGCTAATGATATAAACCAACAGTGCTACTTGGGAAGCAACCCAAGATGAAATAATAAATCAGATTTGCATTTCTCAATCCTTTTCTTTTTAATTTCAGTTTTTTCATCACTTCTTAGTTATTTCAATTTTTGTTTCTATTAGATCATGAGATTTTTTGCTTTTTGTTATCATGGATTTGATGTTAGCCTGTATGTTTCTGCATTGTTAGACATTTTGATCTAGCTTTTATATCTCTTTTCTATGATGAAATGGTCTAATTTAGTCTGCTATAGTGACATGATGTTGTGTGTTGTTATTAACTTGACTTTACATCATTGTAGACTTGCTACTTATTGATTTTGTTTTTTTTTATTTTCTCATAATGTCAATATTACATTGAGGACAATGTTGAACTAAGTGTAAGGGTGTAGTTAGAAACATGACTTTTGTGGTTATTGAAGTGTTCATGCATAAATGACTCATGAATATTGATTGTTCTCAAACCAGTAAAAAAAGAAGTTTTCATATAGAATAATTTGCATTTGTTTGCATTCATTTAGGTTAATCACGTCAAAGTCTTTGGCAAGAGAACTAACTAAATGAGATTAAGTAGAAATTCTAATCTAACTTGTTTTCAAAATAAAATGTTCTTCTTCAAATAAATTTTGTTTTTGAGAATAAACACCATTTCAAGTGCTAACTAAACTTACTTACCCTAGGCGAGTAAGTACTTTCATTTTATAGGCACTTTAAAATGAACTTTACATGTGACTAAATGGATAGACCAAAGAAACCAATGAGGTAGCCTATATAGATTGACACATGTGCATCAGTCCCTTAAATGTATATATTGTGTTCTTCCACGAGATGTCTCCCTTGACCTTGCCTTGGTACTCTTCGAGACTACATATATGGTTCACACAATAGCATGAAAATGATAAGGCATTCGTTTGTTTTAACCTACATAGCCAACAACCACCTAATGCTTTATTTTATCCTTTTGTTACGCCATTTGAGCCTAATAGCCTATTTCTTCTAATTTTAGCCACATTACAAGCTTAATCCTAACTTTTATGTCTTATCCTTTCCTTGAATTATGGAACGTGAAGTTTTAACATAAGTGGTTAGAAAAGGAGTAAGGGGTACATGTGTTTAAAGTCATGGTGCTTTTGGTAGTCTGAATAAAGTGTTGTGATTTATCATTTATGTTGTCATCTTTATTTTACGTTTATCTTCATTGTACTTTGTTATTTCCAAAAGAAAAAAAAAGAGAAAAAAGTATTAAAATTGTGTGAATTTCAAGTTCTTTTGTTCCTATAAATCTGTTGCATATTTGTCATTTGTTGTATTTGTTCACACAATGTATGTTCATTCATTTCATTTTGGTGAAGAAGAGGTTTGGATATGCTTAAGAGTTAAGTCAAAGAAGGGACATTGATATTATTTGATGGTGGATGGTTTTTCATGTGAATTTGAGGAGTATGGAAGGAGGTCGTTGCTTTACAATGATTATGAGATGGAGCTACAAGGCTGATGTTTTATCTCACTTTTTAGAGTTTCTTTGTACTCCACATGTTCTTGGAATTTTAGTCCACGTTCCTAATTATTTTCCTACCATTACCCTAAGCCTCACAACCCTGTAAAGTTCTTTAATTTGTGTTATGTTTTGTTGTGGAGAATTGACTCGATATGTAAGTAGATGAGTTTCTTTTTGGGATTGAGCTTTTAAGTGAAACACACAACCCAAAACATTATAAGTGTTAAGTGCATAAAAACATATCCTTATAAGGGTCTATCCATTGAAATAACCTCATTCTAACGCTAATTAACCGCTTATAAGATGTAAAGAAACCTTGCCTACATGTTTAGAATTTCAATGGTTTGTGATGTCTCCTAACTCAAGTGTTTTCATTGTTTTCTTTGCTAACATAAAATTTGGTTTAATTTCTACTTGGTTCTTTTGGTCTAGTTGTCTTGTTGATGAATTTAAGGTGGAGTCATGCGTCTAGTTTAACTGTTTTGCTAAGCATGTTGTGTTCTTCTCCTGTTTAGTCACGTGCTTTTTTGATCGAGGACGATCAAAAAACTAAGTGCGGGGAAATTTGATAAGTGCAAAATATTAAAACTTTTATTCTTCTAAACTTAGCCCATTTAATTATTTTTGTTACACATTTGGGCATGATTATTCATATTTTATTATTTAAGGCCTAAAATTATTTCTTCTAAATTTTCTGTAGAAATTAGCCTAAGTAGAAATGTTTTTATTGTAGGTTAATGGATTGACATAATTAAATAAAGATCAAAATGACAAGGCAACCAGTCCAAACCAGCAAAATAAAACGTTAGCATATAGGAATAAAAAAAAGCAAGTAGCTTAAGCAGTAAAGGAGAGTCCAGGAATCTAGCAAAAAGGAAGCAAAAATGCAACACAATAAGAAGAAAACAACAACTAAAAGGAACATCAACATACAAATAAAATGACCAGCACACCACCAGCAGAGGATAGTCAAAACGGTAGGGCAAAGGGAGAGTAAATAAATACCAAATGATAGTCCAAATCGGGGAGCAATTAAACAAAAAACGCAAGAGTAAAAAAAACGTAAACTCAACACAGAAATGGCAACACAGAACAGGAGCAGAAATGAAAATATACAATAGAGGAAAACAACAAAAACACGATCAGTTGGGAGGCAAATGAAGCAAAATGTAAACAATAAAAGCATAAAGGTAAGCAAATGAAGAGAAGAAGAAATGCACAGCGGAGAAGAGAAGAAATAAAACGCAGCAGCTGGTAAATGAAGTGAAACGTAAAAGTCTAAGGAAGAGACCCAACATTCTTTCTTCAAAATGGAAGAGTTAAGAGGAAGCTTATTAAAGATCCATAAAGTGCAACTTTTGGTGTGTTTCGGGAGCAAACAAAAAACCAGTAGTGGAAAGAGAAAAGGTATCGAGCGTATCATTTGAAATTGAGAGTCAAATAAAACTTGAAAGCTATTAGTAAATAAGGCTAGTGCAAGGAGGTATTCGAGTGGTACAAGAGATACAAAATCATCAGCATTGAGATGGTTCAAGACCTTTGGGAGGAAGATTTCACGTTTCGAGCTATTGAGTCAAAATGATCATCAAACTTTAGAGGTGTGTGGTAAGGTTTATGGTATACTATGCTTTCCTATTAGATGAGGCCACAAGTTGAAGGATTTATACGACTAAGTTTTGAAAAATTAATTGAAGAACATTTTGATTGAAATCAATAATTGAATCTGGAATTTAAAGGATATGTAGCAAAGTGATTGATGAAAAAAAACTTCCAGCTCCTACCTATTCCTTTTCTGCTGTGTTTAAATGTTTATATATGATTTTTCTGTATCTCATTATATATTTCCTGATTTTATAAGTCTCAAAGGTTAAATGTTGAAGGCCTAAAACATCTTTGAAAAGAAGAAACACCAAAAATACAACATCTAATTTGATGTGCAGGTTGCTGTCCAGCTACGTATAATTTGCGTATTTGCTAGATTATGATTAATCTATGGCATAGAACTAGTCATTTCTACTTGTTTTATGTTTGGGTATGTTTAGAGAGTTATTTACATGCTATGTTGCTATTAGAAAATTTGCAAAAATTAATTTCCTAAAGCTGGAATTTTTAGAAATATGCAACTTCAAAATGAAAGTGTTATTCTTGTATTGTTTATGCACTTAGATTTGAAAGCTGATTGTTTATTGATATATTCTTGATTTCTCAAACTTTGACATACATTTTAGTTTAATATGCCCAGAAATTCAAGTGAAAGAAGAGTAGATTCATAAGATTAAATGAGCTTGAAAGAAGCAAGCTTGAATGTTCGAAATAGCTAAATTTACATTGTTTACTCTTTGTTTTTGAGTTGCACATTCTGTTCTAATTTTCTGAAGTTTTAATATGATTTTAGCTTGTTTCAAATGCCAAAAACATGATAAATGACAGCTCACGTATTTAAGTTTAATACAATCTTTAAATTTAATTAGGCGAAACTAAAGAATTACATATTGTTTTAGTGGCCAAATTCCATATCTGATTTAAGAGGTTTCATGATCATATTTTTCTGATTTAAAGGGCTGAAATTTGGTAAATAACATGGGTACAAGTTGTGCATGAATTTGATCCAAATTAAACATCAAATTATCGGTGGTTTACTCTGTTTTTGTGGGCTGAATTTTTTCTAAACGAATTTTGTTTTGTTTTGAATTTTAATTACATTCATTTACTTGATTAATACTCTCATCTGCATTCGAAATGAAATTTTAATAAACAACACTTTCTTTATGGGATTGACTCTTATTTCACCCTATACTAAATTTTTTTATTAATTAATGGTAGAAATAAGATATTAATTTGTATAAGCTTGACGACACATATCAATGTTGCTCTTTCATTCTCTAGATCCACATCTATTAGGATCTCTGATGTACTCGAGGTCATAAACTGACTAGGATTCTAATTCTAAAAACAAAGAAATAAACTAAATAAATTAAATACGTATAATAAAAACATAAATAAGGTAGAATAAAATAAAAATAATAATGACGATTAATAAAACTAAAGTTTTCCTAATAATGTCCTCGGCAGTGGCGTCCAAAACTTAATTGACTACGTTTGTATAGTCAATATTGAATTAACCGCAAGTACACAACATAGATGTAGCTAGCACAGCTAAGTACGGGCCAAATCCCACGAACATAATGAGTACTAGTAATTAATGTTATCCTATTATCTAGTCTATGATTTGAGTGTTGGTTTTTAATTAAAAATAATACTTAAGTAGATAAAATTAAGTAGGAAACAATAATGAGCACAGAAAAAAGAAATCGCTTAGAAAACAATCGATATCAAGAATTAGTGTTTAGGTAATGAATTCCCCTAAAAATATGAAATAATTAACCTTTTATTTTGCAATTGTTTTGTCGACTATTAGACTGTGAAAATTCCTATCATATGTTAATAACTCACTTGAGACTACTAATAACTTATCTTAGGTTTATTAACTGAAATTATTTAGGTACAAGATTCTAAGATTGCTTTATCGATTTGCAAATTTCGCTATTAGTTTTGACTATAATCCAGATGATTTATGTCAATTTATCTTTAGGTTTGCAATCAACTCCTTTCAATTATAGTAGATCTATTCATATACAAGATTTTGCAATCTCTATGCTATGAAATCGGATTATGTACTAATATTCTGAATATATTAGAACATATATAAAACACACCATTGAATCATAATAGATCAATCAAAACAATTGTGTTAAATAAATGATTCAAAATATTGTAAGGTAAACTAAGATCATTACACTTAGATACTAAAGATATTTAGTTATACATGATAGAAAATGAAATCAAACATATATAGGAAGAAAAATGAATAGAAAACAAAGAGTTTATAATTCTAAATCTCCCTTCTTTTCTATCAAATGTTCTTGTAAGGTAAAGGTTTGATGTTACAATCTATTAGATCTATCAATGATTTCTTCATGTTTTTCACATCTCTTGATCAATATCACCCCTTCTGAACATTCTCCATGTTGAAATCACATTTGTAAGTTTGCTCTTCCAAAATTTCCTCTGCTCAAATCTTTTTAAAGTAATTTTTAGGGATTTTAAGAGATACATGGTCTAATACATGACCGAGTACTGGACCATGTATATCCCAAAATCTCCAAAATTTGTGATTCTACATGGGATGAGAGACAACACAACCATAGATGTTGGGCATCGTTGCTGGAACCCAACTCTTGCGAAATCATGAAGCGAGAGCGTAGACCCATAGGGTTATTTCCAAAAACCCTTATTAGGCATCATCCCACAAGGGTGACGTGCCTATGACAATCAAACATCAAAACAAACTTATTACTTTAATGTTAGATCCTATTTCTGAATGCGAATTCCAACTCTTGCGGAAATATCATAAGACTCTCATATCTTTACTTCATCATACTCTTTAATACATTATATACAACTAATTTTCATCATTCACATTTCAATACCCTCAAAACAAAGGGTTTTACAAAGCT
>JANVCQ010000006.1:29223048-29235085 GCA_025531925.1 Erythroxylum plowmanianum | reverse complement strand
ATACCCAAGTATAAAAATCAAACTTACCTTGAATCTTCACCAATTTATGAGATTATTGGCTCTAAAGAAAGCTCCTCTCTTCCTCTTTCTTTTTCCCTTCTTCAGCAACTTCAAATTCTCTCTTTAAAACTAAGAAAAGATGAAACCTAGCCCAAAACTCTGTTCTTTTCTCAACTTCACTGAAACCTCTCTTTCTCACTTTTTCAATTTCGTATAACACTTTTTCTTTCACCTGTTCACGTTTTTCTTCTTCTCCAGCCCAAAACTATACCTTTCCTTTCCCATTTAACCCTTAATGAATGAGAAAAGTCCATCTTGCCCTTCATTTAATGCCTTAATGCTTTTAACCTTAAATAAACTACCCAAAATACCCCTTTATGCATGTATTTACCACCTTTACTTCAACTAACCCATGAAATAAATTCCACTAACATATACATAAATAAATAAATTACTCCCAAAAATATTTCATCTATGCAAACCTCATAATTATCTAAATCATGCTTAACTAAAAAAAACATTCGGGGGCCAACATCCTACTAGGAGTGTTTGTGACAAAACTCCACAGGAAGCTTGAACTAGTAAAAAGCCTTATATTGGGCATCTCAAGGTGTTTGGTTGTATTGTTTATGCCCATGTACTTGATGAATTGAGGAAGAAGTCGGATGATAAAGTAGAAAAATGTATTTTCATTGGCTACACTTATGAGACAAAAGGGTACAAATTGTACAATCTAGAGACTAAAAAGATTGTTGTTAGTAGAGATGTCACTTTTGATGAAGATGGTATTTGGGATGTGTCAAGCGAAGAAAAATAGTTCACTACCAAGTCCTCCAGATGAGGTTAGAAGAATTTATAATGGTCCTGAGGTGGACCCAATTCCTGTAGAGACTTCTAGTCGTCCACAGAGACAGCGATGCATACCTACTCATTTACAGGATTATATTGTTAGCACTGTTTATGATTCTTTTTATGATAGTGATGATACTGTTCACTATGCCTTATTTGCATATTGTGATCCTTTATCATTTGAGGATGTTGCTCATGATGATTGTTGGGCGAAAGTCATGGATGAAGAGAATCATGCTATTGAACATAATAGTACTTAGGTGCTCACTACACTGCCCAAGGAAAAGAAACCAATTGGTGTTAAATTGGTGTACAAGACTAAGTACAAACCCAATGGAGAGTTGGATCACTTCAAAGCTCACTTGGTAGCTAAAGGTTACAAGCAAAATTCAAGTATTGATTATTTTGAAGTGTTTGCTCCTGTTGCTGAACTTGATATTGTGATAACGCTACTTTCACTTGTTGCCTAAAATAGTTGGAAAATATTCTAAATGGATTTAAAGTTTGCATTTTTTTAATGGTGCTCTTGAGGGGGAGGTGTATGTTGAACAACCTCTAGGTTATATTGAGAAGGGGAAGAAGACAAGGTTTATACATTGAATAAGTCCTTGTATGGATTAAAACAAGCGTCTAGGGCATGGTATACTTGCATTGATTCTTGTTTTTTTAATCATAGCTTTCAAAGGTATCCTTATGAGCATACCTTTTATGTTAAATCTAATCCACTGAGTGATCTTATCATTGTATGCTTGTATATAGATGATTAATTTTCACGGTCAATAATCCAAAATTGTTAGTAAGTTTCAGGGAGGCTATGATTTCTCAGTTTGAAATGACTGATATAGGCTTGATGTCTTACTTCTTTGGTATTTAGGTGAATCAAACATATGCAAGGATTTTTATTTCCCAGAAAAAGTATGCACATCATATTTTGAAGAAATTTATGATAGAGTCGTGCAACCCTATTTTGACTCCTGCCAAAGACAGATTGAAGCCTATAAAAGATGACAGTGGTAAATTAGTTGATGCAACTAATTACAAGAAAATAGTTGGGAGTTTGCATTACTTAACTGCTACAAGGCCAAATATCATGTATGGGGTTAGGATAATTAGCAGATTTATAGAGAGTCCTCGTCAATTTCACTTGTAGTTAGCTAAGCTTATCTTGAGATACATTAAAGGTACACTTAGTGGTGGTATTTTCTATTCCTATAGTAATGATGTAAAGCTTGTTAGATATACAAACAATGATTGCTCACGTAATGTTAAGATGAGAAAGAGTACTTCTAGTTTTATTTTTCATCTTAGCACTGGAGTGTTTTCATGGTCATCTAAAAAGCAATAGGGGGTTGCTCTCTCTACCATAAACATAGAGAATATTGTCATAGCAAGTTATGCTACTCAAGTAGTTTGGCTGCAAAGAATGCTTAGTGAGTTGAAATATCAACAAATCAAGCCCACAAAAGTTTTTTGTGACAACAAGTTGCCGATTGCAATGACAAGGAATCCTATGTTCCATAATCGTAGCAAGCATATTGACATTAAGTATCACTACATTCAAAACCCAGTGAAAGACAATAAGATTGTTGCCAAGTTCTGTTCATCTAAGGAGCAAGTTGCAAATATCTTTACAAAGTCATTGAGGTATATGTGTTTTTGAAGCTCAAGCGGGTACCTGAAATGGTGAAGCTTGAAGACTTGGTTTAAAGGAGGCTATGTTAGGAATTAAACCAAGTTGGTTAAGTGTCATTTATCTGTTGGTCATATCATATTTACATACAATTAAGTCTTTATTTAACCTAGGTATATATAAGTTAATAGCTTATGGTAAGAAGAAGAAAAAAGGTCAAATCAAAAAATTATTTGGCACTATGTTCATGTAAGCCAAGGTACGGCTGCGATGGTCGTTAGATTTGTGCCTATTTAAATTGACTACATATAGTGATATAGTATATATACTAAACGATCAATTTAGTACAAATGAGAGTTTATTAGTTTATGCCGTATAGTTAATCAGTTGATTATAATTTTTGTAACAATGTAGACATTCTTTAACTTATAAATATTTATTTAATTAACAATATATAAGATAAATAATGCGATAAATATCTATTGTAAATAAGATTATGATATGATCAAAATTATGAGATTTATACTGCATTTATATGTTATCTATCATTTATTCATAATAATTATTATATTAAAACTAAACAATAATAGTGTAACGATTAACATTGTTTTATGAAGTAACTGAACAATAACCAAGTAAAAATTTACAACTAATGAGAAGTATTTAAAGTAACAACTGGCCAGTTTTTTGAAAATGAAACTCGTGTTTATACAAGATGTGACTTGAAAAAATAACTAGTTTTGGGTGACAACGAAATGCACAGGATTGTCGCTAATCATGAAAACTTTAGATTGCTGCGAAAGAAGCATTGCACTCGCATACAAGAGAACACTCGGGGACTAGAAGTTAAAGAAGGCTTCAATATGAAATATTCTCGATCATTTGCTCTAGAAAACAATTAGATTACTTATACCCGGTATTCAGAAGCAACTACTATTAACCAATATATGCTGCATCTTGATCTAAGCCCTGAGAAGATTCTGATCAAAAGAATTGGTATCTAAATCTATTTACCGGACACATGTAGCAGAGGTCGCTGTGAAGACGGTTTAACAACTGCACACCCTGGTTGGGATACTAGGAACATACTCGAGCTCTTTGCCGCTCCTGCTCTTCTGGCGTCGCAACTTGATATTTCAAGTCTCTTTCTGCCAAACATCTTTTGTATGGTACAAACCCCTTTGCATTAATCATCACAGCAGCTCTTTCCACGGAAACAGGACGTTGATATTGAGACTCAAAGACTTCCAAGTTTTTCTCCCTGTTATCTACTCCAGTAACTGACCCGATACTTGAACCTGTGCGTGATCTATCATTAGGAACTTCTTTCTCTTTAGACCATTCTTCCACAGAAACATGCGCAACTATGAAGTTTTGATCAGTTGATGTGCGGTTTACGAATGACAGACCACCACCAAATGCCATGGATGGTAGGGAAGATATCTTCTCTAAGGTGTTTTCATTCTCGTGAAGTGATTCTGCAGATTGGAAACCTGGAGCACCCAACAAAAAGGTGGAACTGATATTAGCAGTTCCAAGCGATAACTCCATGTCTAATGCTTCCCTTCCAGATGGCTGAAAATTCTTCAAATTGTTACCAAAACTATCTCTACTGCTCATACATGTGACCTGGAAAACACTTTCCGGACTAGGAACTGATGATTTGTGGGAATTCATTACCACAACCGTCTTTCCAAAAAGCTTAATACTTGCAAAAGTAGGTTCTGTAGTCAAATCTCTTTCAGTATGTACATCCACTTTTGAACCAAATTCATACTTCTGGACATTTCGAAATATCAGAATCAAAACATTAGCATTGAAGCAAATCTACAATTACAACAAACATAGGTAATCAAGTTGAACCTCAACATGAAAGTTCTTCTTACATTACAGGATAATTTCTGCAGGAATGAACCAGAAGATGATTGAACTAATGAGTAAGATGTTTTGTCTTGCTCAACAGGAGAGTTTGAAGTTTCCATTCGATCTTTCCCAATAGGTGACAAACCATTAGAAAGCAAGTCAGTTGTGCATGAAGCAGGTGAAGAACATCGAATCTGTTGTTCTGATACAGCAGTTTCCAAACAGTCTAAAGCAACTGCTGATAAAACCGATGTAGGAGATTGATTATCCAATTCAGAGACTTTCAAATTGGGAGATGGATATCTCTCCAATTGACTTGAAATTAATTTTTCCTTCACAACATCAACTGATTTACGGGGATAAGGATGCATGGGTTTCCTCTTTGGACGAGGAGGAGGAATCTCAATTGGTTTGACACAGTTCCCAGTAACATCACTAGACTCCCTAACAACCTGGAATCAAAGAGAGATACTCAGGACGCTAAATAACCACACACACCCCAAAAAGAAAATGAGGTTTTTCCTTCTCCGGAATAGATATAAGATCATGCTTATGTTATAGGGAATTGGTAACTTGAATCAAGTAATAAACCTTCGAAAAGAACTTTTGAGCATGGCTTCTAATTTGGACAGCAGTTTTGGTGCTTACATGTTCTGCATGAAGAGAATAGCAATTTCAACAAACCATGGTATCATCGGAGAAGTACTCTGGTAGCAACGATATGCGATTAAACTTACCTTGTATTTTACGCCAGCCACGACCATAGAGCTTTAGAGCTTCAAGGAATTTCTGATGCTCTTCTTCTGTCCATTTTTCCCTTTGCTTTGTCATAGTATAAGGTTTCCTCACCTTTCAAAATAGAGAAAAGAGGTAAGACTCAGAACAGATCAATAATGGCAAATGTGAAAGTTGTCAAATTTTACAAATTTCGGAACCTTGGGCACATGATCACCAAATGCGTAAAACTCCTGCATCTGGCCAAAAGACTCGGCTTGTTCAATGTCATCATGAGAGGAATTCTCTGCTTCGGCAGAGGTATTTGGCTTTCTCTCCCCAGATTGCCCCTATACTCACAAGTTAAAAAATGAGCCTGTATTCACACTACCAGTGGAGAATTGTCTACAAATTAAAATTTAAATCTTAGCCAAACAACATTAATTCATGAAAAGTAAAAGACTTCTTATCTATTCTTTTCAAAAACATAAATTGCGCTAACACAGAGATTCAATTTCTAATGTAAAAACATACAAGCGTATGCGTTAACAACACACCAATCCCCATAAAATCAATTGATAACCACAAGAACTACAGTTGCTCTCTACTGAGGATATAGGATGAAAACAAAATAGAAAAACGATTTAAGTATAGGCTTTAGTAGATTAGAAGTAGACACCAAAATCTGTCTCCCCCTTGCCCATTGTCCTTTTTTTTTTTTTAAACGTATGTTGGTTAGTCATATAATAACTTTCAACCTGAAATAATAAATATCTACTAAGTCTGATTTAAAGTAAAGATGGTCATACAAATCTGGTTTCAGAATAGAAACTACGAATACATAGCAAATCACAGCTCTATAAGAACATTTTCCAAACACGAATGGATATAAAATGAATAAACCAATAACACAATAACGAAACTTTCCATTTTGGTAAAAACCAAATAATTCACTATCATTACTGAGAAATACGAGAAACTACCTGTGTAGACATTGAAAGCCAAGATTCAAATCCTTCAAGCAATGCAGCCAAACTGAAACCGCCTTTTTTTCACTCTGAAAAGTCGAATACAAAACAAATCTTTGTTAAACTCGATTATCACTTACACAGGAAGAACAGCACTATTATTTCTAATCCTTATTTGTTTAAATTTATTTATATGATACAGCAGATCAATTAGAAACTCACCAGAAAGTATCTGATTCTAAGTGAAAGAAGAAGCAAAGCTACAGATTGCTTCCCCCCGTGCTTCACTATCTTGTTACTCTAGAAACATTTAACAGATTCTTCTGTGATGAAGAGTAGAGCCAAGTGTAAGTGAGAGAGAAGATTCTTCTGTTTCTAAAATGACTAACGAAGAAGAAGAAGAAGAAAAACAAGAATTGATATAAACAGAGCAGGGTTTGTTTTGTGTTATTTTGACTTCAAAACAAAGAGCATGCCACGTCAGACCAATACAGATTACGTTATAAAATTTGATTTTCCATGGAAAATTCGAGAAGGTGCTCCGTGGAATCTTGTGGCTGAGAATGGATGCGAGGCCCGCCACCCGGTGTCTTCTCGTGCCAGTGCCACTATCTCAAGGGGGAGAGAGAGAATAAGAAGTGTGATGTTTAAATGTTAAAAAGAGAGGAAGTAAAAAGTTTGATGTTTTAAATGTTTAATTTCCCCACATTTTGGACATTTTTTAAAAGTAAGTATAAGATTATTATGTACGATAAGAAGACCCCACTTCAATTTGTTTGGGACTCTATCCTCTGGACTTTGGTTTTACAATTACTTCCCACTATTCAAGATATTTTTAAGTTGGCATGATCCTGTGACGTTACGTTACACATGAAATTGATGAGGCTCTGATAATTTGCAGATTTTTTGGTTCAAAATATCAACATTACTTGAAGAAAAAGGAAACTTATGTTTTAATCACATCTATACTAATTTTCTTATACATTTTCCCATATAAATGTATGTTTCGATTATAAATAAGCGACTGTTCTTTTGTTAACAAACCAGTGTTCTAATAGTAGAGGTCCTTTTAGTTTATGCTATGGAAAGGAGTGAAATTGTTGTCATTGTTAATAAAATTTATATTACTTAGGAAAATGTGTGGCGGAGATTGGACGGGCATAGCAAGTGGGATACGATTTCTTTCAGAAGCAACTACATACATGCAGCCGAATGAATGATGATTTATATTATTCGTAAAAAGAAAATTTGAGAGCCACAAAGTTGGTTATTTGGTTAGGAAGCGGTGGGGAAGTCAAAAAGAGAAAATGTGAATTTGAGGCGGATAGTTGTTGGGTCGTTGTCGTTGATATTCAGTTTCTGGGTGGGATATATATTATATACGTGGAAAGGGGAGGGAGGGGATTATTAATGGTAGCTCTTTTTTGTTTTTCGTTGAGTTTTTATGGCAATCTGACGAATATGGATTTTGATTCTCAAACATCATCCCAACTGTGAGATCATCATCCTCTTCCTTTTGCTTTCTAAACAAACATCAGTTAATGCGCGTAGCATTAAAATATTGCCGGAAATTTGGTCACCCAAAAGCAACTTATGCCAGACATTGGCATCAGATGGGCACTTTTGGCCTACTTAAGTTCATTTCATGTTTGCAGTACTACTAGATTCATTCATTCCACCCACTTCCATTGCCCTGTTTCTGCACCCTAGCGACAATTACTATCCCACTCCCACTCATATTCATGTCATCCTTCATACCTGTTTGGTTCTATGGACAATTAGAGAACGAAAATTAAATCGGCTAAGAAACAAAACATACGAGAATGATTCTTATATTTATATTTACAAGGATAAATAATTTATTTTTATTTTTATTTATAATATATATTTATTAGTTAACTTTATTAGTTTTTACTATTAACAGAAGAATTTGGAAAAATTATTGTCATATTCTTTTTTATTAATAACATATTATTTATCATATTTTGTTAATAATTAGCAATATATTAATTACTTTAAAATAATAGCAAATTAGTTCTTTATTTATTATATAATAATAATAAATAACATCATTATTATTATTATTATTATTATTATTATTATTATTATTAGTACTACTACTACTACTACTACTACTACTACTACTACTACTACTACTACTATGTAATAATAATAAATTATTATTTATAAAAATATGATATCAAGTAAACTGATAAGACAAGAAAAAATTACCTAGCAATATATTAAGTTTAAAGAGTTAATTTGATAAGAAAATTTAATCAATAGTGATAGTAAGCTTAGCAGGATGACAAATATAAAAAAAATTAATTAGCACTAGAAGTAAATTAGATAAACTGATATAATATAAAAATTAAGGGTTAATTATAAAAAAAATGTCAAAGTATCTAAACTTTAAAAAGTATCAATAAAATGCAAAAATTTTCAATTTGTTTCAATTCTAGCATAACGTTAACCTTACCATTATCTATGCTGATGTGGCACTGTTACGTGTTAATAGACCCCACCAATCAAACATATCACCGTTATTAAGAGGAAGTTGTCTGATTAGTGAAACAACATCATTTCATAGTGAAATTAGAACGACGTCGTTTGGATTTTAGAGAAAGCCTCTTCGTCACTTTCATACCCTAAATCCCTAAAATCAGAAATTTTTTATGGAAGTTTCACTAAGTTTTGAACCTAGAAAATTAGAAACCTAGAAGTCCCGAAAACTCAATCTGGAATAATCGTATGTTTATGATTGGGTATTGAGTTTACCTTCTAAATAACCTAAACCCAGAACGTAGAGAAATTGAATGGGTGTTGGTCTTGTTTTTGTTTCGTTTCGGGATTGTGAACTTGAGCAATAAGGAGGTGGGTCACATTACAAAGATGGAGCCAATATTAAGAGATTATTCGCTGAGAATTTCTAAATCTCACTAGATTCCAACTAAAGGCTTTTACACGGAATAACAACAAGATTGGTTATTGAACAAAACAACGTGAAGTAAGCAAAAGAAGCTTGCGACTTGCACTAGATGGTGCGAACATGCTTGTGGTGTGTGTGGGAGAACTACAAATGCCATCTAATGGCAGTATAAGGAGAAATGAATGGAAGTCTCTATAGCTTTGTTTACAACGCAGAAAACGACCAAACAAATGCAACCAACATAAAGAAAACTCAATCACAGATAACCAGAAATCAGACAAAAACAACCAACGTCGATGGGCATTTGGATGCTACACACAACGTCACATCCACTTTTCAATTTTTCAAACATCACATCACTTCCTCTGTGCATGTGTATGGACTTTGGGATTTAGGGTGTGAGAGTGATGAAGAAGCTTTCTCCAAAATCCAAACGACATCATTTTAATTTCACTATGAAACGACGTTATTTCACTAATTCGACAACCTCATTTTAATGACACTAACGTGTCTGATTAGTGAGAGTTCATTGACACGTGGCAGTGCCACGTCAGCATAAATAATGATGAGGATAATGTCGGGCTAGAATTAAAACAAATTGAAAGTTTATGCATTTTATTGTTACTTTTTAAAGTTCGAGTTATAATTGAAAAATTGAGAAAAGTTTAAGATTTTTTGATAATCAACCCAAAAATTAATCAACATGGTATAACGAATAATATGATAAGATAAATTAGTTAACAATTATTATTTAATAGTAAAAATTAAATAATAGATTTTATAATTAAAAATAAAATATAAAAAATTGATTATCTTAATTATTAGTATTCTTAGATAATAAGTAAATTTTGTTTATAAATAAAATATGATAAATAATATCCACTAATTATTAAGAATTTAAATTAACATACTTATAAAATATTATCATACTATTTATTATGATTAATAATATACAAACATGATAAATTAATAAAATAAAATTTTAAGTTATTTTTATGTTATTAATAAATGACTACGTTACATGAAAAGAAATACAAGTTAGTGTGTAAGTTGTATTTGTTTGTTAGCAAGCAAAATAACTTTGGTTAAGATGTTTTGTTAAAGAATGTCATATAATGGACTTGTACAATTTGATAGTGAACCACAATTACGAGCTTGTGGAGGTTCACTTGTATTGTGATAACTACCCTTTACCAAAAAAAAATAGAAGTTACAACTAAAGAAAATGTTAGAATTATAGATTTTGATTGCAAAACATTTGAAGGTAGTCAACATGATGATACTAATGAATTAAGGAGCTGCAAAAAATGGCATAAGTGAAAAAAAACTAATTGTATTTGTTGGTTATTTAACAGATGCACCATACATTAGAAGTGAAAATGATTATATAATTTCTTGTGGTAAGTGTTATGATACATATTTAAAATATATCCTTAAGTTTTGTTTTGAAATTGAACTACATAGTTGTTTAGATATAGAAATTCGAGAGAATGTTAATGCAAATTCTTGGTAATGAAGGAGATAATGATGTTGAAGTTGAAAATTGTCATTTTATTGATGTATAAGGTCATATTAGGGTGTATATGAATTGAATGCCACCTTCTTAGTATGAGGAAATTTTTTTGTACAAACCTTAATGTACCTATACACAGGATAATGAAAAATAATTAAAAGGTGGATTAAGTGAGGTATCAACCAGTAATTATTTCGGGAAAACACCTAAAGAGGTCATTATTAAAGTCATACATTATGAACCAAAATTTGGTGTTAAGTAGTTAGAACAACCATTTATTAATATTAACTCCTTTCTAACATGAAATTGACATTTTCTTATTTTATTTATTTATTGTTAGTTGTTCTTATTCATAAGGGAGCTAAAAGTATTGATGCAACATTTGAAATTGAAGTTCCATATGAACTAAAAATTGATAATAAGTACTTAGAACCTCCATTTCATAGTTCTTACTCCTTTTTAACATTAAAGTGGCATCTTTGTTATGTTTATCTATTATACAATTGATATGGAAGTTTCATATGAATTTTCTGAGGGTGATGATCTAACATACTAAGGAGGAGTTACTGAAATATATAGTGACTTTGGGGATCCAAATTCAAATGATATGGATAAAATATATAATGAAGTTTTTAAGTAAGATATTGTTGTAGAAGTAAACAAATTATATATGGGGTCTTAAGTGTATCAAGATGAAGAAAAAAATGATCACCAAGAGGCTTGTAATCTAAATGATGCAACTGTTGGGGATATAGAAGTATAGTCCTTTTATGGTCAACAATGATAATAGTGCAAAGATGATAGATGCATAATTGATCCTAATTATACCTCATATTTGATATATTTTTTCTTGATATTTTATACTTTTGTTGTATATTTGGTACTTACTTTTTTCCAAGTGTGTTTACAGATTACTCAATTCGGACCTCTATCGGTCAAAAAATGAATAAAACTGTGACTAAAGAACCATTACTTGGACCCACGTCAATTTCCCGTCCAAAAAGTCCCAAAAGAACACAAAAATCAAATAAACCAATTCATATATATCTATATATGTTGCCCCTATTTCCTTCTCTTTTTCCTGTTTTCCAATCGAAATTCACTCTATCATATCTCCTTGCACACAATTCAGAACATTACAAATCATATCTCGTTGGAAAGATCATGAAAAACTCTTAGTAATAGTTATCTTCTCTGATTATTATAGAGGCACAATTGGAGCGTCGATCGACCGCCGTAGCAGAGACTTCCCGGCATTAGCTCGGAAGTAATATGTGAGTAACCTAGTTGGTTCCTCAATCTTTGATTGTTTAAAATTTTGTACTGATAGTTCTGTAGAGAACAATGATGGGTATGTGAGAAACTTTTATGCTTCCAATGTGATAGACTGTGACTGTGAATTATTGTGAATGATTATGTTTGAAAGCTCGGACCGAAGGTCTGATAGATGGAGTGTTTTGATATTGGAGAGTAAATTGTTTGAGAATGGGAAATGTTTATGTTTCAATGTGGTAAACTATGAATGTGTGGAACTGTGTAATTGAGAACGATTTGTTGGATTTTGATAAATT
>JANVCQ010000006.1:29209985-29222948 GCA_025531925.1 Erythroxylum plowmanianum | reverse complement strand
TATTATGCATGAACAGTCCTAAGTCATTCCAATCCATCTCATCCTATGCCAAATTTACGATTTTACCCTTCCTATCGAGGGTGGGATGTTACAATATAATTGCCTTTATGGACTTCAAAGAGAAGAATTTGGATGAAAACACGACATAAAACGTAGATTTGAAGCACAAAAGGTTATATGTGCTTAATTGATTGTTTAATTATTTCAAACACTTAATGATTAATGACATGAAATTGCTTAAGATATTTTGACACATATGTGATTTTAGGCACAAGTTAGAAGCAAAGAAGTTAAAGTGAGTTGAAAGCACAATATTTAGGTCATTTTCTAAAAATTAATTTTCACTTATCTTTATGGAGTAAGAAGAAGAAAATTAAAAGACAAGAAAAAATAGAAACACAAATAAATCAACGTGGGCTATATGGATTTGCATGGCCATGCAAGGTATTAATTTAAGTAATGGACAATATATAAGGCATCAAGGTGAGAAGAAGATGGAAGGTTGCAGTAGGTGGAAGCACAAAACAACAACAGAAGAAGAAAACAAAAAAACAAAATGCATACAGCGCTAGGAGTACATCTGCCTAAGGAGGACCAAAATGATGTGCAATACAGCAATGACTAAGAAGAAAACGACAACGTAGTGATGAACTGGGAAAAGTTTACATTAAACACAAACATATGTGTTCAATAAAAACTACGTTTAAACCCAAGCGTATGTGTTTAACGTCTGCTACATCTGTGTTTCATGTGCCTAGTTCTAATGAAATAGTTCCTAAATAATTTAGAATGACAATCACCCTTAGGAGTGGAAACAAGCATCCAGAAGAAGATGATGATGAAGAAGATGAAGCTTTTATCTAAAAAGAGAAGTAAAGAAGTGGTAGGAGGTAATTGAAGAAGATGAGCCAAAAATCTTTGTCCAGGAAAAGAAGAAGAATAATAGACAATGGTGGTTAAGGAAGAACTGTTGGAGGAACCCAATAAGGAAACTACTAATGCATCATTGGTAGCCACCTTAAGTACGACGGGTTCTCACTTCCTCTTACACAAACTTCTTGCATTAACTGACAATTCAGGGAGTTTTATTATCCCTTATTTTATTAATAGTTTGTCATTGAAAAGGGAATTACTAACTTGATAAATTATGTCCTTGTTATTATCTTACAATAGATGGCTTACTTATGGGCTACAAAACCCCCATACGGAGAAATAGGTGGAAGCAAGCTGTTATGACCTGATACTACATCAGGTCCATAACAACCGCTGCATACCCGAGCTAAGGACACTCACAGTATCCTTAATTTGACTATGCAAGGCTAACTGAATATCTCTTCTCTTTTTTAAAAAGAAATTGGGCAACATAATTGCTGTATTTTAAAAACTCCAAAACTCACTCAAATACCTACAAATAATTTTTAAACGCACTTTTTATATTCACATCCAACTAAAACTTCAAGACTTTAAAGTCCACTCAAAGCAATCTCAACAATAGTATCAAAAGTTTATACAAAAATTCTTTTACAACAACAAAACAATCAAGAGCTAAATTTATAAAATCATAAAGCATATCAACATAATTAATTTAATAAAAACATTAAAACAGTTTATGAGCTACTATACAACTAAAGTACAAAACAGAAACTACTCACGTGCGATAATACCCTGAAAATGTCAACAAAATCACACAATCCACACAGAGCTTCAAGCTTACTAAATTAACCTACATGGTTGGAAAGTAGAGGAGGTTAACACACTATGTACTCAGTGAGCAAGAAAAACATATATCACAAATAGAACTCGATACACACCAAGACGATGAAGATAACCTATAAAGTGAACATACATCATATAGAAACACATAAGCCTAGCCTATGACTTAACGTATACTAGTTAGGAACCATATAGGCCTAGCCTATTAATCACTCATCAGGTGAATATAGATTCCAGTTCCAGTACACAAAAGCATAAAAACATCACATGTATAAATCAAATCTCGTCAGAAAATAAATCTCAGAATAAGCCAAAATAATTATGTGTGTCGCCACTAGTTGGCCAAACTAGTGTGCACACCTACCAATTCCTGGTATTGGCTCGACTTTTATCCGTGATGAGTCCGGACTACAGTCGACAAGAGAGTCATAACCCTAGGTGATGATCTCATCGGTGTCAAGATCCTAGGTGTAGAATCACCTGTAAGTCCCGTAAAGCTGTCGATACGAGGACTCGACTTTCATGTACCAGCGTTAAGGGTACAAGGGTCGCTTAATATGTTATGCCTAGCATATGATTGGCCAATTATTTCCTCACCAATCACAAAAATCATATATAAAAATTAAGTACAAAAATCGAATAAGCCATCATGCCTTTATTTATCAGTCCAACCGATAAAATGAAACCATGTCATGGCTCTAAGCCAAAAGAGAATAAGAACATATAGTATATATGACTTGATTATGCATATGTAAACTCCAAAATATTATTTCATGCAATAAAAGTCCTCTTTTGCACTACAAGTGCAAAGTTGTTCAAAAATGTAGTTTCAGAAAATAAAACATTATCCTTTGCACTTCAAATGCAGGTTTGTTGAAAAAAATATCATTTATCAAAATACGTAATAAAAACATCACTTTCAAAACAATGTTGTTTCTTAAATACTCAAACATTTTAGCCCCCACTTGAGATTCAATTCTACTAAGCATTACCTAGGTTCAAAATTCACATTCAATTCATCATACATGTCTTAGGATATTCTAATCCTATATGAGAAATATGGTTTCCCCAACTCACCTCAAAAGAAGGTGTACACTCTCTTAGCTTCAACCATCCTCGATACAAGCTCCTTGATTCACAGCTCCTGAACCTTTATACATAAAAAAGAACATACAATGTATTTACTACTTAAACATGAATTTCATATTTATACACCATCATATAACTGTATAAAACACAATATCACTCTCTTTAAGCTATAGGATTCGACCGTTAAGCTTCTCATATGGTTACTTCCTTACTATTCACATAAGCTTTTTTTGTATTTTTTAAGGCATTTAATGCCTTTAATTCAATACTTACTCAATTCAAAATATAATTAAGCACATTTTTATCCAAGCACATTGGCCCATTATTCATCAATGTAAGCAACAATTCAAGTTTACTCTAAGTAAACAAGAAAGTCGCTTTCAATGTATATCATTACGAATCCTTAAATCCAAAGCCAAGTTCACTTAGACATTTCATCAAACACCTAATGTGCATGACTTTGAAGTCATATTTTCAAGGTTTTGTCATGGTAATTCATTCTCTTGTCTTGTTATATAACAAATACTTCCAATCAACAACACACTTCACCACTCCATTCAATCTAATTCCCTTCATTTAAGCCATATTCATCATAATTATACAACTCATCACATTCATCCATTCCTTCTTCCATCATTTCATCTAAACCTATCCAGTATATATCTTCTTCATTTTTACCATCAATTCACATTATACATGTACAATTAACACCATATAATTCATTTAGACCATCAATTTCAAAAGATATTCAAAAATTCACAAACTTTCACCAAATAAGGAGCATTTCGATTTTTGGTTTAAAGAAACTTCTCTATGACACATTTCATTCATCTAAACCATGTTTCATGCATATTCAAGCATGGAGAACAACATATCTTAACACTAAACTCAAAATCCTAATGTAGAGAGATGAGACAAAATTTACCTAAACCTTCCTTTGATGATATCTTAAAATCCTTTGAGAATTTCTCAAATATAATGATAGATTTGAGTTCCTTAACTCCAAATTACTTAGACCACTTTCATTTGAGTTGAAGAATCAAAACAAAGGGTCGGGTTTAGTGAATAGCTAAAAATTGATCTTCCCCTCCTCTCTTCTCCTTTCTTTTAATTATCTGTAGTAATGGAATGCACGGCCATGAATGAAGAAGGGTTTAGAATATTGACTCTTCTATGACCAAAAAAAGGTGAAATTATCTTTTTGCCCTTAGGTTATGTGAAATTACCATTTTACCCTCCAAACTTTTCCTAAATTTGCAATTAAGCCCAAAATATTGGAATCACCAAAACTTTTATTTTTATTTTGGTCCTTGAACTTTTGAAAATAATAATTAAGCCCCTTAACTTTATAAAATTATATATTGGTCCTTCAAGAATTGAAAAATTATGTTTAAGTCCTTTGACTTTTAACAATTGGCAAATAAGCCCTTATATACATCAATTTTTCCAATTAAGCTTTCTAAGTATCCCATAAGTCTATAAATCATGTCTAATCACTCTAAGGCATTGGAACACATTTAATTCAACCACCATGGTCATATCCATGCAATGGACTCAGTTTTACACACTTAAAAGCTTATATGTCATAAATCTCCAAGATTTCGCATATCAATAAATTCTAAGTTCATGTAAGGGCATATAACATTATAAATCATTAACATTTATACCCAAAGGACTTAAATACATCTTTGAACTCATATACAACTATGTATGTATCAGTATCAATGTTTTAAAAATCGAGTCGGACATCGAACCGGTCAAAGAAAAGGTTTAAGGTTTAGAGGTTCAACCGGTAATGAACCGCTATAAAACTAGTATATAATAAATAATAACTAAAACTCATAAGAATAAGTAAAAATAAAATATTTTTTGAAATAAAAATTACCAATGTCTATTATTATATAATGAATTAATAATAAACAAATATAATTCTAATATAAATATTAAAATAACAATAAAAATCATAATAATATTTTTAAAGGAAGTTGTGTCTCGTCATCGTCAAAAGCTCCAAATTCTCCAACGCTATTTAAAGATTCGTAAACTACTCTTTCATTTAAAGTATTTGCATCAACTTCTTCAATTGCATTGAAATAAATTACAAATTAGTAATGTATGAAATTATTCTCAATTGTAAATTTGTAATACAGTATAATTTTAACTTAAATATGATCATAATAAGATATCAACTAACCATCAATAGATATTCTTAATTCATTTGTTGATATATGCATTTTCTTCATAAATCATCTTTTCAAGTTCATTATAATCAAGATCAAGCGATGATTCTTCTTTTTCGATCCAAAAATCAGTATGTTCAATACAATCAATATAAACTGAATCATATGTTATCTTCTTACGAAACGATCTAAATACATAATAGAGAAATCATGAAATCAATAATAAAAATAAAAATATAACCATAAAATAGTAAAATACTTGTTCTTCATTCTCAGATTATAAGTAACATAAACAAGGTTATTATGTCTTTGATGTTCCAAATAATTTCGTTTCTTTGTATGAATAAGTTTAAAAACACTCCAATTATGTTCACAACCTGATGCAGAAGTTGTTTGACTGGATAATTTAATAGCGAGTTTTCTTAACATTGGAGTACTATCACCAAATAATCTGCACCACTCATCAGTATTTTAAATTAATAATTATGATAAAAATATATACTATTAATAAGTAAATAATGAATTAAAAATATAAAACTTATCTGGCTGCTTTTTTTTCGAAGTTAAAAGTGAATAAAAAGTTAAAAACATGATAAACTGAGTTTGTTGTGTATTAGTTTTATTTATGTAAGAAATAAGAAAGAAATTTAAATTATATAAGAGTCATAGATAAAAAATTTTTAGAGACTATAGCATACTTGAATTTTGCTTTTGCGCATAATTAATTGAAATTATATGACAATCCTGACTAAACAAACAATATCGAATAAATCATTTACATAAAATATATCTATAAAGAGAGAGAGAGAGATCCATGTTGTGAAAGCAAAAACTGAAACTATCCATATAAAACATGAAATTTACGTAGTTCAAAAAAATATTTACATCTATAGATACACTAAAATTTTTATGAAAATGGAATTTAATTACAAATTATAAAAATAATTATATATATTTATCATTATTATATATATATATATATATATATATATTAATCATTGATATTTATGCTATGAAATCACAATGAAACACCAGACTTCGTCAATCCCATGTCGTGCAACATTGTTCCAGAAAAGACAAGCGAAATGTTTATGCTATGAAAATCGGACCGATCGAAAATGTTTGAAGCAGCCGATTTTTATACATAGAGGTTATTAGGTGAAACCGAACCTGACCACTGATCGATTCAAACTTTTTTCGGTGGGACCGGACGGTCCGGTCCAGTTTTTAAAACCTTGATCATTATACAGTAGCATCTCTAAGTATAGCACAATACAAAAGGCTCAGAGAGTCCGGTGTTACAAGTTCTCCCCCCTCAAAAGAGTTTCATCCTCGAAACTCCTAAATCAAGGACATAAATAAATGGGGTATTGACGTCTCAAAGTATGCTCAGGCTCCCATGTCATTTCTTCGACCCTGTCGTTCTTCCAAAGAACTTTGATTGTGGGTACCTCGTTGCTGCGTAATCTCTTTATTTGTCGATCCAAAATCTGAACTGGTTTCACCTCAAAACTCGGGTCTTCTCTTAGCTCTACTGAAGGTGTCTCTAAAATATGAGATGGATCTAGTAAGTATTTTTTTAAGCATTGAGACATGAAATACATTATGGATCCTATCCAAGTCTAGTGGCAATTCCAATCGATACGCCACAATCCTGACACGCTCCAAGATGCGGAAAGGTCCAATATATTGAGGGTTTAGCTTCCCTCGACTTTGAAATCTGATAACACCTTTCCATGGTGATATCCGAAGAAAAACCCTATCACCAATTGCAAACTCTAATGATCATCACCTCTTATCTGCGTAACTTTTTTGACGATCCTGGATGACTTTCCTCTTCTCTCGAATGATTTTTATCTTCTAAGTTATGACTTCTATCAACTTGACTCCTTCGATTTTGGCCATACCAACCTCATCCTAACACAAAGTTGTCCTGTACTTCCTCCCATAAAGTACTTCATATGTTGGCATACCGATACTTGTCTAATAACTATTGTTGTAAGCAAACTCTATCAAAGGCAAGTGTCGGTCCCAACTCCCTTGGAATTCCATCAGACATGCTTATAGTATGTCCTCCAATGTTTGAATCGTTCTCTCTGACTAACCATCGATCTGGGGGTGGAAGGTAGTATTAAACTTTAGTTTAGTCCCAAAGATTCCTAGAATTTCGACCAAAATTGTGAGGTGAAACTCAGATTCCTATCTAATATTATAGAAACTGGCAACCTATGCAGCTTCATAATCTCATCGATATATAACTTTGCCAATCTCTCCAATGGTAGGTTGTGTGGACAAGAAGAAAATTAGCAGACTTCATCAATCTATCCACTATAACTTAAATAGCGTCGTGACCTTTCTATGTACAAGGTAGTCCAACTACAAAACCCATTGTCACATGCTCCCACTTTCCATTCCAGAATAAGCAAAGACTAATAAGCAAAGACTATAACATACCAGCTGGTTTCTGATGCTCTGTTTTAATCTATTGACAGGGAAGGCATCTGGCCATAAATTCCACTATCTCTCTATTCATCCCTAGCCACCAATAACTCTCTCTAAGCGTTCGATACATCTTGGTGCTACCAGGATGCATAGCATAAGTCAAACTGTGAGCTTCTTCCAGGATAGCTCGCCTGAGACCCTTGTCATTTGGCACACAGACTCTATCTCTGAAGACTAACAACCTGTCTTCTCTCAGTCTAAACCCCTCACTCTCTTTGGATGACAATTTCTCCCGAATGACTCTTAACTCGGAATCGTTGGCCTGTGATCTCCTAATCTCATCAAATAATGTCGATAGAACTTTAAACCGTGCTAGCAATGTTTCGTCAACTTCTACCATTGAAATTCTAAACCCAAGGCTCTGCACAATCATCAAATGTGTCATGTAAGGATCTTGCCTAACAATTCCTGTCAAACAGGACTTACGACTCAATGCATTGGCTACCACATATGTTTTCCCCGAGTAACAGTTGATAATTAAGTCATAATCCTTAATCAATTCCAACTATCTCCTTTGTCTAAGGTTTAGCTCCATCTATGTCATTAAGTAATTCAGACTCTTGTGGTCGGTGTATATATAGCAAGTCTCCCCATTAAGATAGTGTCTCCAAATCTTAAGTGCAAACACCGCTGTGAGCTCCAAATCATGTGTAAGATAATTTAGCTCATGTATCTTCAGCTATCTAGAAACATATGCGATCACTCGTTGGGCCTGCATAAGTACACAGTCAAGTCCCTAGCGACTAGCATCACTGTATACTTCATATCCAACCCCCTAGGTAAGTAGGGCAAGCACTGACGAAGAAGTCAATCGCCTCTTCAGCTCCTGCAAACTCGTCTCACATTTATCTTCCTACTAAAATTTTGTCCCCTTCTGGGTAAGCCTCAACAAAGGGGCTATAAGTACTGAGGAACCCTCAACAAATCTTCGATAATGACCAGCTAACCCCAAAAAGTTGCAGACTTCTGTCACATTCTTGGGTTGTTCTCGCCTTAAGTATAGCTTCCACTTTCTAAAGTATTTGCAACACATTCTGGAGATGTTTAATATGCTCCTCTTCATCCTTAGAATAAATCAAAAGGTCATCAATGAAGACCATGATAAACTAATCTAAATAAGAATGGAACGCCCTGTTCATGAAGTCCATAAATACTGCAGGTGTATTTGTCAATCCGAATGGCATCACCAAGAATTTATAGTGTCCATACCTCATCCGAAAAGTAGTCTTGTGCACATCATTCTCATCAATCTTTAATTGATGGTACCCAGATCTCAAATCTATCTTTGAGAATACTGTAGCTCCTCTTAACTGATTAAACAAATTATCGACCCTAGGGAGTGGATATTTATTCTTGATTGTAACTCAGTTTAACTATTGATAATCAACACATAAGCGGAGAGACCCATCCTTCTTTTTGACAAACAATACTGGTGCTCCTCCTGGTGAGTGACTTGGTCTGATGAAGCCCTTGTCTAAAAACTCTTGTAATTGAATCTTCAATTCTATTGGTGTTATACGATACGGTGGAATAGATATTGTTGTCGTCCCCAGGACCAAGTCAATAGTGAAATCAAATTCCCGATTAGGTGGTAATCCAAGTAACTTCTTCAGAAAGACATCGGTGAACTCGCACACAATAGGGACATCTCTCAGTTCGACCCTTTGTAACGAAGTGTCAATCACATGTGTGAGGTATGCCTGGCATACCTGACGAATCAACCTCTTAGCCTTGATCACCAATATCGAACAACTTGGGAATATCTATTGGTCACTAGTAAATTTAATCGAGATTCCACCTTAAAGGTCAAACTCCACCTCTTTCTTAAAATAATCTACCCTGACGTGATACCTCTTTAACCATTCAATCCCCAAAATCACCTCGAAATCTCAGAGATCGAGGAGAATAAGATATGCCTCTAACACAACATCACCAATCTTTATCTCATAAGCTATATATACTTTATCACATGCCATTTACTCTCCAAGAGGAGTGACTACAATGAGAGGGGGATCTAACGGCTCAAGGGATGACTAATATTCTCTGGCTTAGGTCACAAAGGTCTAACCTTGCGACGACTTCCCTTTCCTCGTCCAACCATGCTATCACTATAAATTAAAGAAAAAAGTATTCTGATCGAGGTCGAAATCATTCAACTGTTAAGGATGTTAACTTAAAGATTCGAAACTCAACTTCTGGACCAAAGACTTTCGACACCCAGACTTGACTCCTAAGGCTCATGAACTTTTTGAAAATGGAAATAACAATTTTGAAAACGTTAAAACCAGGCTTTAATACCAATTTAATTGTCATGACCCAGTACCATATCAGGTCTATGACAACCGCCGCATACCTAGGCTTAGGACACTCACAGTATCCTTAATATGACTATGCAAGGCTAACTAAATATCTCTTCTCTTTTTTAAAAAAAAATTGGGCAGCATAATGATTGTATTTTAAAAACCTCAAAACTAACTCTAATACCTACAAATAATTTTTAAAACACACTTATATATTCACATCCAACCACAACTTCAGGACTTTAAAGTCCACTTAAAGCAATCAATCTCAACAATAGTACCAAAAGTTCATACATAAAGTCTTTTACAACAACAAAACAGTTAAGAGTTAAATTTATAAAATCATAAAGCATATCAACATAATTAACTTAATAAAAATAGTAAAACAGTTCATGAGCCACTATGTAACTAAAGTACAAAACAGAAACTACCCACGTATGGTAATACCCTGAAAATGTAAAAAAAAATCGCACGATCCACACAAAACTTCAAATTCACTAAATTAACTTGCATGGTTGGAAAGCGAAGGGGGTGAGTACACTACGTACTCAATGAGCAGAAAAAACAAATATCGCAAATAGAACTCAATACACACTAAGATGGTGAAGATAATCTATGAAGTGAACATACATCATATAGAAACACACAAGCCTAGCCTATGACTCAACATATATTGGCTAGGAACCTTATAAGCCTAGCCTATTAATCACTCATCCGGTGAATATAAATTCCAATTCCAGTACACAAAAGCAAAAAAAAATCACATGTATAAATCAAATCTAATCAAAAAACAAATCTCAGAATAATCCAAAACAATCATGTCTGTCGCCATTAGTCAGTCAAACTAGTTTGCACACCCACTGATTCTCGATGTTGACTCGACTTTCATCTGTGGTGAGTCCGAACTACAGTCGATAAGAGCGTCATGACCCTGGGTGATGACCTCGTCAGTGTCAAGACCCTAGGTGTGGAATCACCTGCAAGTCCCGTAGAAAGATGTCGATATGGGGACTCAACTTTCATGTACCAGCATTAAGGGTACAAGGGTCTCTTAATCTGTTGTGCCTAACACACGATTAGCCAATCGTTTCCTTACCAATCACAAAACTCATATATAAAAATTAAGTACCAAAATCAAGTAGGGCACCATGTCTTTATTTATTGGTCCAACCGATAAAATGAAACCGTGCCATAGCTCTAAGCCAAAAGAGAATAAGAACATATAGTATACATGACTCGATTATGCATATGTAAATTCCAAAACATTATTTCATGCAATAAAAGTCATCTTTTGCACTCCAAGTGCAGAGTTTTTCAAAACTATAGTTTCAGAAAATAAAACATTGTCCTTTGCACTTCAAATGCAGGTTTGTTGAAAACAATATCATTTCTCAAAATACGTAATAAAAACATCGCTTTTAAAATAATGTCATTTCTTAAAGACATAAGCATATTACCACCCATTTGAGATTCAATTTTACTATGCATTACCTAGGTTCAAAATTCACATATAAGTCAATATGCATGTCTTAGGATGTTCTAATCCTATTTGAGAAATATGATTTCCCCAACTCACCTCAAAAGAAGGTGTACACTCTTGTAGCTTCAACATCCTTGATACGAGCTCCTCGATTCATAGCTCCCGAGTCATTATACATGAAAAAGAACATACAATATATTTACTACTTAAACATGTATTTCATATTTATACGCCATCACATAAGTATGTAAAACACAATATCGCTCTCTTTAAACTATAGGATTTGACCATTAAGCTTCTCACATGGTTACTTCCTTACTATTCACATAAGCTTTTCTTTTACATTTTCTAAGGCATTTAATGCCTTAAATCCAGTACTTACTCATTTGAAAACATAATTAAGCACATTTTTATCCAAACACATTAGGCCATTATTCATCAATGTAAGCAACAATTCAAGTTTACTCTAAGTAAACAAGAAAGCCACTTTCAATGTATATCATTACGAATCCTTAAATCTTAAACCAAGCTCACTTAGACATTTCATTAAACACCTAATGTGCATGACTTTCAAGTCATATGTTTAAGGTTTTATCATGATAATTCATGCTCCTATCTTGTTATAACAAATACTTCCAATCAACAACACACTTCACCACTCCATTCAATCAAATTTCCTTCATTTAAGCCATATTCATCATAATTATACAACTCATCACATTCATCCATTCCTTCTTCCTTCATTTCGTCCAAGCCTATCCAATATACATCTTCATTTTTCATCATCAATTCACATTATGCATATTGGGTCCCGTTTTCGGAACCCAAACATACAGAGATGTTTGACGAAGAACAGTACTTGGCCTTGATTATACTAAACCTATTTTGGGGACAATTTGGAATAACTCTCACTAAGGCTATCGAATTTAGGTGTTCTTTGGGTAGTTCGAAAGAGGACTTCAAGATCTACCACTTTCATGAAGACCTTAAAGACTAAATCTATCGTCTGAGGGGTCAAAATGGAACAGACGATAGGGTCGAACGAAACCCAATGAGAAAGCAAACAAATGGAGAGAGGCAGACGAAACAAAGGCAGACGAAGCTAAAAGACAGATGAAGCAGAAGACAGACGAAACAAAGACAGACAAAGCAAAAAGCAGACAAAGCAAAAAGCAGACGAAGCAGAAAGACAGATGAAACAAAAGATAGACAAAGTGAAAAGCAGACGAAGCAGAAAGATAGACCAAGCAAAAAACAGACGAAACAAAAGATAGATGAAGCAAAAAGCAGACGAAGCAGAAAGACAGACGAAGCAAAAGATAGATGAAACAAAGACAGACGAAACAGAAAGACAAACGAAGCAAAAGATAGACGAAACAAAAGACAGACAAAGTGAAAAGCAGACGAAGTAGAAAGACAGATGAAGCAAAAGACAAACAAAACAAAGACAGACAAAGCAAAAAGCAGACGAAGCAGAAAGACAAACGATGCAAAAGACAAACGAAACCAAAGACAGACAAAGCAGAAAGACAAACAAAGCAAAAAGCAGACGAAACAAAAGACCGACGAAGTGGAAAGCAGATGAAGTAAAAAGACAGACGAAGCAAAAGACAGACGAAACAAAAGACAAACAAAGCAAAAAAGCAGATGAAGCAGAAAGACAGACGAAGCAAAAGACAGAAGAAACAAACACAAACAA
>JANVCQ010000006.1:29199454-29209885 GCA_025531925.1 Erythroxylum plowmanianum | reverse complement strand
CTACTCCCCTTTGAAGCCCATTGAACTCAAGCCATCGCTACATCTTCAAGAGGAAATGGTGCTTAGCCAAGCATCACATCAGGAGCACTCACAACTGTAAACACACCAATAGCATCCATGGCAGCAACAGTAGATGATGAAGGCGACGATGAAAAATGGAATGGATTGGTGGATGAAGGTAGAGAGTGAGAGAGATGAGAGGTGTGTATGAGATGCGTGTGATGGCTATCTCTGTGTAGTGTTCTCCTCTCCTGTAACCTAATTTAGCAGGTTTTTAAATATAAAGTTGGTGGGTCGGGTCAAATAGTGAGAGATTTTTTCAAATATGGTTCGGGTTTTCGACGATTCGTCGCGGTGACAGGTAAGTTCGCCGCAGCGTACTTTTCCCGACAGGTTTTGCCTCTATGCTGGATCCTTTGCCGTGAAGAAAGAATTAATCTTCACTGCGGCGAACTTTTCCCAAAAATTCTGCCTATATTTCTTGTTGCTTCGTCATGGTGACAGATACTTTGCCGCAGCGAACTTTTCCTGTAGCGCTGGTCTCCTGTTGACTTAAATTGACTCCCTTCTTCTTGAGGTTCCAACAATCAATAATAGTAATTTGCAGTATCAATTGTTCTCAGAAAAATGAAGTAGTGCAATTAATACCAATTTGTAACAATTTTTACTATCAAATTGCATAAAATAAAAGTAAACGCTCAAGTGTTAATTTAAGCACAAAATCAAGAATTAGGAATCAAAAAGTATAATAAAAACCATGAAAGTGTCGCCAATTTCTATAATAAACTTGGGCTCAATAAGATGTAGAAAGGTTTGATATATTGAGTTGACTCTGAAATCTGATAATACCTTTCCATGGTGATATCCAAAGGAAAACTATCTCACCAACTACAAATTCTAGCGATAGTCGCCTTTTATCTGCTTAACTCTTTTGATGATCCTAGGTGACTTTCATCTTCTCTCGAATGAATTTTATCTTTTGAATGGTGACCTCTATCAATTCAGCTCCTTCGAGTTTGGTTGTAACAACCTCATCCCAAAGTAAAGGTGTCCTGCACTTCCTCCCATAAAGTGCTTCATATAGTGGCATACCGATACTTGTCTAATAACTATTGTTGAAAGCAAACTCTATTAAAGGCAAGTGTCGGTCGCAACTCCCTTGGAATTCCATCACACATGCTCTCAATATGTCCTCCAATGTCTGAATGTTCCTCTCTGACCATCAGTTTGGGGATGAAAAGCAGTACTAAATTTTAGTTTAATCCCTAAAGATTCCTGAAATTTCGGCCAAAATTGTGAGGTAAATCTCATATCCCTGTTGGATATTATAGAAACTGGCACCCTGTGCAACTTCACACTCTTATCGATATATAGCTTTACCAATTTCTCTAATGAGTGAGTTATGTGGATAGGTAGAAAATAAGCAGACTTCATCAA
The DNA here is from genome assembly GCA_025531925.1 of Erythroxylum plowmanianum. NCBI lineage: Eukaryota > Viridiplantae > Streptophyta > Magnoliopsida > Malpighiales > Erythroxylaceae > Erythroxylum > Erythroxylum plowmanianum. The sequence goes on along the minus strand of JANVCQ010000006.1, from coordinate 29,208,448 downwards.
TCTATCCACTATAACCCAAATACCATCATGAACCTTTGATATACGAGGTAGTCCAACTACAAAATCCATTGTCACATGCTCCCATTTCCATTTTGGAATAGGAAAATATTGTAACATACCTACTGGTTTCCTCCATGGTGGCTCGCCTGAGACCCTGGTCATTCGGCACCTAAACTTTGTCTCTGAAGACTAACAACCCATCTTCTCTCAGTCTAAACCCCTCACTCTCCTCAGATGACAATTTCTCCCGAATGAGTCTTAACTCGGGATCGTCGACCTACTATCTCCTGATCTCATCAAATAATGTAGGCCAAACTTCAAACTGTGCTAACAATGTTCCATCATCCTCTACCATTGAGGGTCTAACCCCAAGGCTTTGCACACTCATTAAATGTGTCAGGTAAGGATCTTGCCTAAAAGTTATACCAAACAGGACTTACGACTCAATGCATCGACTACCACATTTTCTTTTATCGGGTGATAGTCAGTTATTAAGTCATAATCCTTAATCAATTCTAGCCATCCTTTTGTCTGAGGTTTAGCTCCTTTTGTGTCATTAGGTACTTCAACTCTTGTGGTTGGTATATATACGACAAGTCTCCCTATAAAGATAGTGTCTCCAAATCTTGAGTGCAAACACTACCATTGCGAGCTCCAAATCATGTGTAGGATAATTTAGCTCATGTTTCTTCAGCTGTCTAGCTGTATATGCGATCACTCGGCTGGCCGACATAAATACACAGTCAAGTCCCTGGTGGCTGGCATCATTGTATACCTCATACCCAACCACCTGGGTAGGTAGAGCGAGCACTTATGCATAAGTCAATCGCCTCTTAAGCTCTTGAAAACTCACCTCGTATTTATCATCCTACTAAAATTTTATCCCCTTCCAAGTAAGCCTCAACAAAAGGACTGCAAGTACCGAGAAACCCTCAACAAATCTCTGACAATAACTAGCTAACCCCAAAAAGCTACGAACTTTTGTGACATTCTTGGATTGTTTTCATTTAAGTATAGCTTCCACTTTCTTTGAGTCCATAAAAATACCTTCCCTTGATACAACATGCCCAGGGAATCCTATCTCCCTCAACCAAAAATCACATTTTGAGAACTTCGCATACAACTGTCTTTCGCAAAGTATTTGCAACACAATCCTGACATTTAAGCTCCTCTTTATCCTTAGAATAAATCAGGAGATCATCAATGAAGACTATGATAAAATGATATAAATAAGGATGGAACACCCTATTTATGAAATCCATAAATACTGCAGTTGCATTTGTCAGTCCAAACGACATCACCTAGAATTTATAATGTCCATACCTTGTCCAAAAAGTAGTCTTGTGCATGTCATTCTCATCAATCTTCAATTGGTGGTATCCATACCTCAGATCTATCTTTGAGAATACTGTAGCTCCTCTTAACTGATCAAACAAGTCATCGACCCTGGGGAGTGGATATTTATTTTTGATAGTAACCCTATTTAACTGCCGATAATCAGCACATAAGTGGAGGGTCTCATCCTTCTTTTTGACAAACAAAACTGGTGCTCCCCACGGTGAATGACTTAGTCTGATAAAACCCTTGTCTAATAACTCTTGTAGTTGAATCTTCAATTCTTTCAATTATGTTGGTATCATGCGATACAGTGGTATAGATATTTTTGTCTCTCCCATGACTAAGTCAATAATGAAATCAAACTCCTGATTAGGTGGCAATTTAGGTAACTCCTCTGAAAAGATGTCGAGAAACTCGTACACAATAGGGACATCTCTCGGTTTGACTCTCTGTGGTGAAGTGTCAATCACATGTGCAAGGTATGCCTAGCATCCTTGACGACTCAACCTCTTAGCCTTGATCACTGATATTAAATAACTCGGGAATATTTGTCGGTCACCAGTAAATTTAATTGGGATTCCACCCTAAAGGTTAAACACCACTTCTTTCTTAAAACAATCAACCCTGGCATAATATCTCTCTAACCAGTCAATCCCTAATATCACCTCGAAATCTCGGAGATCGAGGGGAATAAGATCCACCTCTAACACAACATCGTTATCTCACAAGATGTATACACTTCATCACAAGCCACTTGCTCTCTAAAAGGAGTGACTACAATGAGGGGATTGAATGACTTTAGGGGATGACTAATATCCTTTGGTTTAGGTCGCAAAGGTCCAACCTTGCGACGACTTCCCCTTCCTCGTCTAACCATGCTATCATTATAAATTAAAGAAAAAGACATTATTTAATAAAAGCGATCTGGCTAATCCTAGCTTATCCGATATCCCAAACATCCCACGAAATGTCGACAAGTACTCTGATTAAGGTTGAAATCATCTGACCATTAAGGATGTCAACTTAATGATCTGAGACTCAACTTCTCGACCAAAGACTTTTGACACCCAGACTCGACTCCTAAGACTCATGAGCTTTTTTAAAATAGAAATAATACTTTTGAAAATGTAAAAACCAGGCTCTGATACCAATTTAATTGTCACGACCCGATACCATATCGGGCCCATGACAACCGCTGCATAATTGAAGGACACTCATGGTATCCTTAATCCGACTATGCAGGGCTAATTGAACATCTTTCCTTTATTTTGGTTGAAAAATTTAGGCAGTACAGTGACGATATTTTAAAAATCCCAAAACTCAATCAAATACCTATCAACAATTTTAAACACGCATCTATATTCACTTCAAAATTATACCACAACTTCAGGGCTTTAAGTCCACTGAAAAACAATCTTAACAATAGTTCTAAAGTTCATACATAAAATCTTTTACAAACTACAAAACAATCAGGTTATAAATTCATAAAGAATATCAACATAACTAATCTAATAAAAACAGTGAAATAATTCATGAGCCACTATACAACTAAAGTACAAAACAGAAACTACACATATGTGGTAATACCTTAAAAATGTCAAAAGACCACACGATCCACTCAGAGTTTCAAGCTCACTAAATTAACCTACATGGTTGGAAGGCAGAGGGGGTAAGTACACTATGTACTCAGTGAGAAGAAAATACATATATCACAAATAGAACTCGATACACACCAAGATGGTATAAATAACCTATAAGATGAACATACATTATATAGAAACACATAGGTCTAGCCTATGACTCAACGTATACTGGTTAGGAACCATATAGGCCTAGCCTATTAATCACTCATCGGGTGAACATAGGTTCCAGTTCTAGTACACCTAAGCAGAAAAACATCACATGTATAAATCAAATCTTCTCAGAAAAAAATCAGAATAAGCCAAAATAATCATATGTCACAACTATTCAGCCAAACTAATGAGCACACCCAACGATTTTTGGTGTTGGCTCGAATTTCATCCATGGTGAGTCCAAACTATGGTCGACTAGAGCATCATAACCTTAGGTGATGACCTCGTCGGTGTCCAGACCCTAGGTGTGGAATCACCCGCAAGCCTTGTAAAAATATCGATACAGAGACTTGACTTTTATGTACTAGCATCAAGGGAATAGGGGTAGCTTAATCAGTTATGCCTAGCACATGATTGGCCAATCATTTCCTCACCAATCACAAAAATCATATAGGAATATTAAGTACAAAAATCAAGTAAGGCAAGAGAATAAATACATGCAACATATATGACTCGATTATGCATATATAAATTCCAAAACATTATCTCATGAAATAAAAGCCATATTTGTACTCCAAATGCATAGTTGTTCAAAACATTGTCGTTTTATAAATACATAAGCAAATTAGCATCCATTTGAGATTCAATTCTACTACGCATTACATAGGTTTAAAATTCACATTCAAGTCATCATACATGTCTTAGAGTGATCTAATCCCATTTGAGAAATATGGTTTCCCTAACTCACCTCGAAAGAAGGCATTCTCTTAACTTCAACAATCCTCGGTATAAACTCCTTGATTCACAACTCCCGAGCCTTAATACATAAAAGACATACGATGAAATTACTATTTAAACATAAATTTCATATTTATACACCATCATATAAGTGAATAAACCACAATACCTCTCCCTTTAAGCTATATAATTTGACCATTAAACTTCTCACATGGTTACTTCCTTACTATTCATATTCACTTTTCTTTTACATTTTGTAAGGAATTTAATGCCTTTAATCCAATACTTACTCATTTCAAAACATAATTAAGCACATTAGGCCGTTATTCATCAAACTAAGCAACAATTCAAGTTTTACTCTAAGTAAACATGAAAGCTACTTTCCAATGTATATCATTATGATACCTTAAATCTTAAGCCAAGTTCACTTAGACATTTTAAGAAACACCTAATGTGCATGACTTTCAATTCATATTTTCAAGGCTTTATCATGGTAATTCATGCTCCTATCTTGTTATATAACAACATTTCTAATCAATGACCCACTCCACCACTCCATTCAAACTAATTCCTTTCATTTAAGCTATATTTATCAGTTACACAACTCATTACATTAGTCCACTTCTTCTCCAGCATTCCGACCCAACCTTAACCAACATACATCTTCTTCATTGTTCATCATCAATTCACATTATACATGTATAATTAACACCATAGAATTCATTTAAATCATCAATTCCAAAAGTTATCCAAAAATTCACAAACTTTCACCAAAGAAAGGGCATTTCAGTTTTGGATTAAAGAAGCTTCTCCATGATTCATTTCATTCATCTAAACCATGTTTCAAGTGTATTCAAGCATGGAGAAAAACATATCTCAACACCAAACTCAAAATCATAATGTACAGTGAGATGAGACAAAATTTACCTATACTTTCCCTTAGTGATATCTTCAAATCCTTTGAGAATTTCTCAAATATGATGATAAATTTGAGTTCCTTGACCCCAAATTAGCTTACAACACCTTGATTTGGGTTGGAAAATCAAAACAAAGGGTAGGGTTTAGTGAATAGCTGAAATTTGGTCTTCTCCTCCTCTCTTCTCCTTTCTTCTCCTTTCTTTTAATTAAAACAACAAGTTTTTAGTCTTTTGTAATGGGATGCACGACCATGAATGAAGAAGGGTCTAGAATATTGATTCTTCTTTGACCAAAATATGGTAAAATTACCTTTTTTCCCTTAAGTTATGTGAAATTACCATTTTACCCTTTAAACTTTTCCTAAATTTGCAATTAAGCCCAAAATTTGAGAATCACCAAAAATTTTATTTTTATTTTGGTCCTCGGACTTTTGGAAATAATAATTAAGCCGCTTAACTTTATAAAATTACATATTGGTCCTCCAAAAATTGAAAAATTACATTTAAGTCCATTAACTTTTAACAATTTGTAAATAAGCCCTTATATACATTAATCTTTCTAGTTAAGCTTTCTAAGTGTCCCATAAGTCTATCAATCATATCTAATCACCTCTAAGGCATTAGAACATATTTAATTCAACCACCATGATCATATCCATCCAATGGACTCGGTTTTATACATTTAAAAGCTTATATGTCAGAAATCTTCAAGATTTCACATACCGATGAACTCTAAGTTCATATAATAGCACAATTCAAAAGGTTTAGAAAGTCTGGTGTTACAAACCAAATATGGAGATTATTGGTGAAGTGTTGGTAGTGACCTTAAGTACGGAGGGTTCCCACTTCCTTGAAGACAAATCATTTGATTCAACCAATGATTTAGAGAGTGTTATTCCCTTTTTCATTAACAATTTGTCAATAAAATGGGCATTAATGCATGTAATTGGATTTATTAATTTGATTCTTATATAATCTTACAATAGATGGTTATAAGCTACAAAACCCCCTTGTGGATAAATGGGCGGAAACAAACCACTTATCATGGACTCAGGATGAGGGTAAAATTCCAAGTTATATTGAGCTAACGACATTAAACAAGCGCTATAAGAGAGGCAACTCATGAACTAGTTTATGTTTATGTTTATTTTAATTTTTAATTTATTTTATTCTTTTTTCCATGTTAGACTAGGATTTATTTAAGTTTTGATGTGCTTTAGGATTAGAACATTAAGCATATTTGTAATATTATGCATGATTATGATGTTAGGGTATGCATGTTAAAGGTTTATAACTCTATTGTGGAAAATTCTTGAGTTTGTTCATATATTGTTAAAGTTTCACACATTTGCAAAGAGTTGGACGTTCTCTAAACATGCAAGTGTGAATTACACAATTTGATACATTCCCATGTACCAAAATGTGAAAGTTTGTGAAAAAAGCTAAAATTATGTGACTTACACTGTTTGATACACAATTGTGTATCAAACTGTGAAAGTTCACTATTGTAGTTTAAAATGCCCTAATTCCTGTATTTTTTTCACTTCTCTCTTTTGTCACTCTCACCATTGCCTCCAACTTTTCCTGATTTAATTCGTGCATTTTGCAGTCAAATTAGTGGCACCTAAGTAAGTTTTCTTGTTGCTTTAACTTGTTTATGCATGATTTAATAGGTGTTTTGCATTATTTGCAAATTTTTTAGTCAAAAATGCTAATTTCATTATTTCAAAATTTTTGAATAATTTGTGTGATTTTATGCTTAATTGTGGTCAAATAGTTGAATAATAACTTTACCTAGTTACTTTAATGATTCAATTCAATTCATTGCATGTGAATTGGGAGAAAATTTAACTTGAGTTATGTCATTATGTCATTACGACTCACTAATTGTTAATTTGTGATTTTTTTGAACTTAATGTTAATAGGTTGTTTTTGATGTTAATTAAATATTGGGTTTATGTTTAATTACATGAATTAAGTGTTCAATTTTGTCAATTTTGCGTAGTTGCGAAGTTAGGGTTTTCAATTAAAATTGTAAGGTTAAATTTGTAATTAATCAATTAGGTTAGCTTAATATGTTAATTACAATATTCTTAATTTTAGTTTCATCTATTTATTTTTCTTACTCAATTGTTTATGTATTTATTTATCTGTGTTAATTTATTTTTATGTGTTTTAATTTTTGTTGTCGTTGTGTTTTCGTATCTAATAATTTAGTAAGCATAGTAAATTTTAAGTGTGGGGAAAATGATATTTATGCAATTTATTTGTAATTTCTCACACTTGTTTAAAGTTTTAGGCATAATGATGAGATCATGAAAAGCACAGGAGACCCTAGTAAGAGACATTGAGGAGAAGATTCCTCATGCACAGACTAACTCCTAGAGCGACCGCTAATGTTATTGTTAAATGTTGGGCCCAAAAGGATCAATACCAGCGGCTGAAGAACAAAAAGTTTGGTACTTACCGATTTATCGACTGGGAGGCACTTGAGCAAGTTGGCTTAACCTATCAAGTTTAAGACTTGTAGACATTGGTGCTTGGTCCCAACTTTTTGAGATTATAGAGCCCTTCTATAAGGATCTTACATTAGAGGTGCTCTCTACATTTTCTTTAGAGAGAGGTTTCCATGACGAGGATCATTGTTAGGCTTCGTTTTTGGAGCCCAACTATCAGTTTGAATACCAAAAGATATTTGACCCGAGTCTGAGAAGAATTCTGAGGTGACCATTTAGGTCAGTCGCATGAAGGTGGTGTGAAATAAAAGTGGAAAGTATTGCATTTATAATAAATCTCAGCGTGGCAGCAAGGAGAGTTCACTGCGGCAAACCCATGAGTTATCTCCATGGACCCCTAGGGAAAAGTTCACCGTGGTGGAAGTCATTCTTCACCGCGGCGAAGTCATCTTTAGAAAGATTCTCCACGGCAATCCTTGGCTTTGCTGCGATGAAACCCTTAGAATCCAAAGCCAGACTCCAACATTCAAACATTCAAAACAAACATATACATTCAAATCTAACCACAAGCTAAACATAATCATACACAAAAGAAACTTCAATTTTTCAGTTCATTACTAAACCCAAAAAGTTCATACATATCAAAGTTTAAAAAAAAACATACAAGATGCTTAATGTTGATATGCTTATAAAGCTAACCAAAATCACTAACTTAGTACAAAAGTCTCTAACTTTCTTAGAGTTTCTGATGCCTTGCAAGGATCAACGATCTTCTCATTCTACACCATAGGAGTGGAAGGTAATGGAGTGAGCCACGAAGCTCAGTGACTTATACATTTATAGCCATTGACAATGAGCCACACATTCAAGCATATATAGATATATGATCGATGGTTTGTCTTTGGGTTATTCCCTTAGAAACCAAATCAAAAATTTAATTCCAAGGATTGCAATATAGAGTGCAACCTCAGATCATCTCACTTAATCGGAACCTAGTGCTGGATGTAAGCTAGCCTAATTATCATGAAATGCAAACTAAATTTGTTAGGAGGGGGTTTTGGAACTTTGAGAAAACTCACTAAATTGAGCTAATTGAAAGCAAAGTATATAAAAAGATATTTTTGGATTTTTGGGAATGGAATTTGAAACTCAAACGATGATTGAATGTGATAAAATCCTCTTGAAAAATGAGCTTTGGCTATCATAGTTCAGAATAAATCTTTTTGGGAGTAAAAATCACTAAGTTTTTAAATGAAAAACCTTAAAGAACCCTTTAAGTCCAAGGTTTTAATCAATGAACTCCATTTCTTAAAACCTTTTTGAATGCATCTTAGTGTGTGTAATGGGTAAGTTAATGCAAGTGGTCCATTTGAATTCAAGCATCATCTCAATATCTAACACAACTAGGCAGATAAAAGAAAATTAACAAAATCACCAAAAGGACATATATGAGATTTCATATATTTAAGCTCCAAGTTCTACATCAACAAATCCATATCACAATACATTGATCAACTCTTGATTAAACTATAATCAAGAAAATCAAACTGCAAAGTATAAATTCTAACTCAGGAGTTCATAACAATGCAGTTAAACACAACAATGTAGTTAAACATGAATAAACTTCTCCCCTTTGAAGCCCATTGAACTCTAGCCATCGCTACATCTTTAAGAGTGTAGCACCCCCTTACCGTAGGGTATACACCGGGACGCCCGTAGGTCATTCCGATACATATCCTACAATAAGGGTGC
>JANVCQ010000006.1:29152681-29197206 GCA_025531925.1 Erythroxylum plowmanianum | reverse complement strand
AATTCAATTGGTTATGTATGTCTAACCGTGTGAAATGTATAAATAGTCTATGTTCAAGTGAAATTGTGCAATGTGATGATTAAACATGCAACAATGTGAATATAGGTTATATGGAACGTTGTGTTGCATGAATTGAGTGAACCATCGATGATGGTTTATCACTGAGTTCGCAAAACTCACTCAAAATTTGCAATTATTTTTCAGGACTCAGAAGAATATCCTGTTAGACAACGGCCGTATGACATCTGCTGGTTAATGAAGTAGAGAAGGCGTCGGGATCAGCTCGTGTCTGCATTAGTGTATTTTATTTTCTGAATTTTTGTATTAATGATATTGTATTTATGATAAGGGCCCCGAGGCCATTGAATTGTTTATGTAAATTGTTTTCCGCATAAATTATAACGTGTGTGTGTATGTGTTAAAGAAAAAAAAATTTATACTGAGTTTTGACTGAGTGATGTAGCACGCCACCCTCGCGAGGCACGGACTCGGATATCACCTTCGATGTCGGGTTCGAGTCATGCCGGAGTGGGGTGTTACAAAAATATGGTGAAATTACCTTTTTTTCCTTAGGTTATGTGAAATTACCATTTATCCCCCAAACTTTTCCTAAATTTGCAATGAAGCCCAAAATTTGGGAATCACCAAAACTTTTTATTTTTATTTTGGTCATCGAACTTTTGAAAATAATAATTAAGCCCCTTTACTTTATAAAATTACATATTAGTCCTCCAAGAATTGAAAAATTACGTTTAAGTCCTTTGACTTTTAACAATTGGCAAATAAGCCCTTATATACATCAACTTTTCCAATTAAGCTTTCTAAGTGTTCCATAATTCTATAAATCATGTCTAATCACCTCTAAGGCATTAGAACACATTAATTCAACCACTATGGTTATATCCATCCAATGGACTTGGTTTTACACACTTAAAAGCTTTTATGTCAGAAATCTCTAAGATTTTGCATACCGATTAATTCTAAGTTCATGTAAGGGTATATAATATTATAAATCATTAATATATATACCCAAAGGACTTAAATACATCTTTGAACTCATATTCAACCATGTATGTTTCAGTACACAGTAGCAGCTCCAAGTATAGCACAGTATAAAAGGCTCAGAGAGTCCGACGTTATACAAGCCATTTATTATAGACCCAAGATGAGGGTAAACTTGCATATTACATTAAGTTAACGATATTAAACAAGCACTACATGAATGAATGAGGATAGATTTTATTTTAAGTTATTTTATTTTCATGTTTTCATTTACGTTTTCGTTTTTGTTATTTTTATTTTTATTATCATGTTCTTTTATCCCTTTTTCTTTATATTTTGCAAGGATGTAGTTACTATTTGATGGATCAGAAATCAAAAAATCATCTTATTCAAGAAAGTACCAACTTGACTCTCTCACTTATTCATAAATGTTTATAATGTGTGCATTAGCGACAGTATGTGTGGGAAAAGGGTAACGAATTTTTAAAGGTTTCTTTAAGCTTATTATAATCTTAATTAATAAATTTTATGGATTGATGTTTTGAATTGGTTGAAAATTTTCCATTAATACCGTATTTCATTATTGAATAGTGATTTGAATTGATATGCAAAAGGATGATAGTTAGAATAAAATTACTCCTATGAGTCATATTTTTAGAATAAAATTACTCTTATAAGTCATAGTTTTAGTATTCATTGAAATTGTCAAATTGAATGAAAATTGCATATTATTTACACACACATATACCTTTCTTTTTGTGAGATTTTGCACCTAAGAGCGAAAATTTTAAAATATTTGTAGCTCTTTTATTCCTTTTATGTGTGTTATCGTGAATAGTTGAATACTTATAAAACTTGCTTTCATTATACATACTGAGATCATATTTTTGGAATTGGAATCATTGAAGTGATAAAGGCATTTAGATTTAACAATTTGTGTTAGCCTATTTCTTTGATTACTACCATACCAATAATTTTGTCCTTTAGGAATAACCAAGTTAAGCTTTAGTCTTTTTCGTTGATTAAACCCACATATTAACCTTTACCTTATTCTTCTTTGGAGACCTTTTTATTATTTTGAACCTTAAAGGTTATTTACTTGTTTGAAACTTGAAATATTTGAAAGGTGCATTACTTAGTTAAGTGTGGTACATATTGAATGCGCAAAATTGCATTGATTTAAAAAAACGTAAAAAATAAAGAAGGAAAGTATAAGGTACCATTGGGTGTTTAATAAAGGGACCTGTATATTTTTACATAAGTTGTTTGTAATTTTCCTTTAGTAAATTTCCTTTAATTCAACGATTTTTATTTTCTTAGCCATACCATACCTAAACCTGATTACAACTTATATTAATAACTTTTGATTTTTGTTTCTAATTTATATAAATGTTAGAAATGTGATAATATTGCAAGCATATAGTAAGAGTTCTATTATGTATTGATTGAGAGTTTAATACTTTTCACCCAAAACACTTAAGTGTATTGAGTGAGATTTTGGTAAGGGTGTAAAAAGTAATGATTTTGATGTCGATGAGATTATGATTTGATTACTATTAATACTAAGTTAAAACGTTGATTTCATGATAGCTTGACTTTGATTGTATGCTAATTTATTCAATAGGATATGATGATGTATAGTATGAATAAACAGATCGAGATTGATGAAGGATTGATGTTGTAAAATCTATGATTTTGAATATAGTTTGCCTGAGGATAAGCAAAAGATTAAATGTGAGGATGTTTGATAGATGCAAAATTGATCATAATTATACCTCATATTTGACGTATTTTTGCTTGATATTTTATATTTTTCTATATAGTTGGTACTTAATTTGCTTCAAGTGTATTTACAGAGTATAATTGCTTTCATGGACTTAAAGGAGAAGAATTTAGATAAACAAAAGTCATAAAACGAAGATTTGAAGTACAAAAGGGATGCACGAGCATGCAACGCCCCTTGCATTTCTCTCATACTATGCAAATTTGCAAATTCTGGAAATTTTGGGATATGCACGGTTTGATGCACGATTATGCATCAGCCTATGCAACTTCTTATAACCCTAAAATTTACTATAAAAGTACAAATTCAAAGGCAATTAGAGATATGTACAAAGGCATTCTAAAACTCTTAGAGGGACTCAAAGGGGGATTTTGATCGAAGAAATTGAAAAACACATAGAATTCATCGAAAGATCCAAGAGAATACAAGATCAAACCTCTACTTGCAAGAATATTCAATACGAGATAAATAGGGAGAATTAAAATTATGAACCCTTTATTTTCTATTAATTTTTCTTTCTATTATTGTTTGATTTCATCTTTAATCATGTGTAACTAAATTCCTATAGTTTCTAGGTTAGATGAACCCTATGTTGATACTTTAATACATTTTGATTATTTTATTAATGCAATTGGTTTAATTGATATATTGTGATCCAATTACGTATTTTATTTATGTTCTAATAGATTTAAAATATTATATCATAATCTGATTTCATAACATAGAGATTAGGAAATCCTTGTTTGAATCTACCGTAATTGGAAAGAGTTAATTGCAACCCCAGAGGTAGGATGATATAAATCTTTAAGATTATGCTCAAACTAATAGAGGGGTTCACAAATTGGTAAAGCAATCCTAAACATTTTTACCTAAGTAATTTTATTGGAAACCTTAGGATTAATTGCGATTAGACTCAAGGTCAGTTATTATAATACTATAGGAATCTCCGCGGTCCAATAAATCAATAAAACAATTGCATAATAAAAGATCACTCTATCAAGGATTTTCGGAGGATTCGAAACCTAGATACTAATTTTCTGATAGTGATAGTTTACTAAGTGCTTTCTTAATTTTTTGATTCAATCTTACTATCCATTTATTTTACTTACTTTTATTTTCTTTTAAATGAAAAATCAAAACAAATTATATAGCTTAGATACTAAGATAATGGTAATTACTAGTATTCATAGTCCTCGTAGTATCGACTCATACTTATTAGTACTAACTACAACTACATCGTAAACTTTTGGTTATTTAAATATTGACACACTCAAAAACAGTCAATCAAAAGACTAGATATTTAAATATTCATATAGACAAGGGTTTGAATTATATATACACTTATAAGAAGCCATGTTAGTTGACTCGATACATATATTTAAGAATACATAAGTATAATATGTTATGAAGCTAAATTTGACTTTAATTATGTTAAGAATGAGAAATTAAAATCATAAGTGATTGTAAAAAGAAGTGTAGATGGAGAATCCATGATATCATAAACATAAGCAAGAGACATTTCAAATATAAACTTATCAATATAAGAATTAATGTGTGAGGGAGTATCGTAGTAAAAGGTGTAAGTCCATCTAGATAGCGAAAAAGTACTTATCCTTTTTAAAGATAACCCTAAATGGGAAATTAGTAGTTTGAATGGTGCTCTACTTATATATTTCAACATACAAATCAATAACAAAAGGCCACATAGAGACAAGTTTATGGCTTTGCAAATGTTGATGTGCGAGGATACGAAAAAGTTCAAGAAGTTAAAAAGCAATGCATTGGTCATATTATAGTTTAATAAAGGAAGCCCATTCATTATCAAATATCCAAATGAAATATTTGACTACTTGTATTTGATTTTTCATGCATACAAGAAGGGGTATTTAACACCTTGTAAACTATTATTTATATAAACATTTTCATTTAAAGGATAGTTATAGAGGCAAACTTCTTATAATTGTCTTGGTTGATGCCAATAACAATGTATTCACAATTGCCTAGGTAGTTATAACATTTAAAAATAGAGTAACCTGAGATGGTTATGAATTGCTTGGTCAAGATATAAGGAGTTGTATAAAAAGAGGTTAGGTCGTTATATTAAATAGAGAAAGGCACTCAACATTAATTCATTTTAATTTTGAATTTGTAGTTCATTCTAATAATTAATACATTTATGATTGTTTACAGATTTTGAACATGTTTTACATGAGGACTTGGGGGACTTGATTATAGATATTGTGTAAGACATATGAATGTGAATGGGTTGTCAAAGCCCTCAAAATTAATTTTGATTTACTAAACTCTTGTAGTAGTTGTTAGAACAAGGTTAATTCCTAAGAAAACTAAAAATAGTTTCTAAATTCAATTGATAAAACAAAATGTGGGTTTATGATTAGCTAGCGAATGAACTAAATTAATAAGGATTCAAAATAAATTAACTGAATGTGAAAAATGAGAAATTTATTACTATCAAACTCTGATTCAAGAGAAGGATTTCATCCAATTGTAACTTTAATCATTGTTTTTAAAACAATTTTTGACAACTCAAGTTGCTAGTATAAGAACTATTAGGATATTCATAATATGTCTCGATTTTTCCTAAATTCAAATCAAAACCTACCATTAATTAATTGGGTATGGTAGCATTCCTTATCAACTAAATGATTGCAAATTCATAAAAAAAATAAACCTTAAATTAAATAATTGAGATAGCTACAACTATTTAATTTAGTTTTCTTGTTTCTTATAAGTTAAATATGCAAATTGATAAATAGCTTATTTACTCGATGTACTAATTATTCATAACAATTATGAATCACTTGGATAATTATAGAATAATCAATATTGAATTAAATTTTCAAATCAATCAATATTACTTGCTCACGAAATAGAAGAACAAGAAACAAGAAATAATTTAATTAAAATAAAATCTATGTTTAGAACAAAACCTTTCAAAATTACAATTAGATTTTTAATTTCCTTTGAATCAGAAAAATTCAAATTTAGCCACACATGGCTATATTTGCACACTAAAAATAAATGAAAGAAGAATATAAAACAAAAGCAAGATGAAAGGTAATTTCTTATAAAAGGAATTATAAGAAAAATGTGTCAAAAAGTATTTTTGGATTTTTGGGAATGTAAAAACAGGAAGATAAAGACAATGATCAAATGATGATGATATCCTTTTGAAAATGAGCTTTAGCTATCATAATTCAAAATCAATTTTCAATGGGAGTGGGAATCACTAAGTTTCAAATGAATAAACTTAAAGAACTCTTTAAGTCCAAGGTCTTAATCAATGAACTCCATTTATTAAGACCTTGTTAAATGCCCTTAGTGTGTGTAGTGAGTAAGTCAATGCAACAAGTCATTTTGGGATCTCAAATCAACTCGATATCAAACACAAATATACAAGATAAAAGAGATACAACAAGATCACAAATAGATATATATGAGACTTCATATATTTAAGCTCAAAGTTCTACATCAACAAAACCCAACAACACAATGAATATCAAACACTTAATTAAACTCTAATTAAGAATGTTCAACTACAAATTACAAATCCTAAACCTAGGAGTTTAAAAATCATAGATAAACATGGATTAAGATACTCCCCTTTTAAGCCCTGTTGAACTCAAGTCATTGCTACATCTTCAAAAGGATCGAGGTGCCTAGCCAAGCATAGCTCCAAGAGACTTCACAATCGAGAACCCACTCGAGATACCCATGTTAACAACCGACAGCGAAAAAATGGATGAAAAATGTTGCAGAAGAGAGAACAAAGGTGTGCAATGATGGAGATGCAAGAGAGATGATGGAGAGTGTGAGTGAAGTGTTGGCCTCTCTCTCCCGTTGTCACTTAACCTAAAATAGGTATTTTCACAAAACGAGTCGATAGACCGGGTTGTACAGTGGGTTACTTAAATGATCTGGGTCTGCGCCAATTCGAAGTCTTCGTTGCGGCGAACTTTTACCGAAAGATTTTATTAACTCAGCTTCAACTTTCGCCGCGGCGCAAACATAATCTTCGTCGTGGCTAAATTTCCCAAAAGAGTCTCTACAATAATTCTTCATACTTCGCTACGGAGAACTTTCCTATTGCTCTGTTGACTTGTTGACTTGTCATCTTTGGCCTTCACTCCTTAGCTCTACTTCTTGAGTCTCCTACAATTAAAAAAAAAGGTAGTTTGCAGTATCAATTGTTCTAGAAAATTAATTTAGTACAATTACTAATTATTTGTTACAATTTTACCCTCAAACTACATAAACTAAAGGCAAGCACTCAAGAGTCAAATTAAGTATAAAATCCAAAAATAAGAGTCAAGAAGTGTAATAAAAACCATGAAAATGTCACCAATTGATATAAGAAACTTGGATTCAATCATAGAAATAAGTCTCTTAATTGAACCGAACTTATGATGAACTCTAAGAGTGATCTCTCCTTTTTCGCTTTAGCAATCTATCATCTTTTTCCAAAATTCATGACTTTAACAAATAGTGCTCCAATTTGATGCTTAGATTTGATCTAATTTCCACTTGTCACATTTTAAAACAAAATAAATATTAATTTTTCCAATTAAGAACCAAAAGTCAACTAAAAACTAAAGAAAGGATTCCAATTAATATAATCAAATCACACCTTATCAAATTTCCCCACACTGGAATCACGTTTATCCTCAAGCATACATCAATTTAATACATCAATCATCCTTTTAACAACCTCTCATTCTTTTTCATATCATCTAAAAATATCCCAAATTTTAATATACATTAAAGTTTTAAGATAAAATAGCAATCAAAAGAGAACAAGCACTCTTAGGATAAATTTTTACAATGAAAACATAACATCTCATCAATTCCATCTAAATAAAATGAAACAATATTAGACACCCTTTCATGGTTTCACTCTATACACCCAAAGTGTTTAGGATTAGTTAAGCTCATAAATCAAAGCCTAGTTATTTCTATAAGTTTGCTCATGAATCATATCTCCATTAGTAGCAAATGTGATATATTGCATAAATCAAAGGGACATGATAAGGCAAAGATATTAAAAAATACAGAAATTTTAGAGTTAATAAATCAAAGGAAGCCTATAAACTTATCCACATAGGTTTTAACTTAATTCAGTAAATTCATGTAAATCAAATTACACACTTTTAATCATATCATCATCATTTTTTTACATTTTATTTTTCTTTTTATTTTTATTTTTTTAATTTACTTCTCCCTTATTCTAAAAAAATTGTGGGATATGGAGTAGTATTTTGCATCTACTAAGGTGCCTGATAAAGAAAAGGTGAATGTTTTAACAATAAATCTCGATGGAGATGAAAAATATGGTGGAGAACTCAAACCTATACAGAAATCAATGTTGCTCAACCTCCTGTTGATAAATGGAAGAGGATGAACAAGGATCTAAAGGATCCATTCGTTCATAACACTTGAAACAGTTAAAGTATGATAGGTTAGTAAGGGATTATGTTAAGAAATTTAGTTCCTTAATGTTTGATATTGAAAATATATTAGATGAGGCAAGTTATTCAACTTTATGTCGAGTTTACAAGCTTGGGCACAAATAGAGTTGTGAAGGAAAAATGTTAAGGATTTTGTGGGTGCTATTGCGGTTGTGGATGCTTTGGTAGATTTCAGAGTGCCAAAGGAAACTAAGGCCTCTTCCTCTTCTTAAAAATATAAAGGCACTTACCAAGATAAGTGTGAAGGAAAGAAGAAGAAAGACCAAGGCAAGAGAAGGGATAATGATCATAAAGGGAAGTCCAAGCAAACTAGGCAACCTAAATATGGTGAGTAGTCTTCCAAGAAAAGTTGTGGTTGTTTCTTATGCAATGACCCTCATTACGCTCGTGATTAAACAAGAAAGGAGAAGTTGAATGCCTTTATAGCTGATGCGGATGGTAAAGCAATCACTCATAAGCGGGGCTTAATTCTATCTGCTTAATGAGGTCGGTACAGAAGTGAGTCCCTTTGAATGCCTGCCTTATATACATAAAGATACAAGTTAATGGGAAGGAGCTCACAACAGTGATGGATACAAGCATCACTCATTCCTTTGTTTTGAACAGATGGTGGGAAAATTGGGGTTAAAGCTTAACAAGATCCTTACAAAGATGAAAAATCCCATAAAAAAGCACAAGTTGTGGTAGGAGTTACATACAATGTTCCTTTGAGTATATGAAGTTAGCGTAGCAAATGTAACATGATAGTGATACCTCTCGAAGATTTTGATTTGATTTTGGGCATTGACTTTCTCAAGACGGCAAACTCAATGTTATATCCACATCTTGGAGGTATTATGTTTATGAATGATCAAATTTCATGTTACATAAATTTTTGTAGGTCTAGCAATGGAATAGTAGACCAAACAGTAATTGTAGCTTATGTTTCTACCATGAGTATGGAAAAAACCTTAAGAAAAACATAGAGACTTACCTTGCAGCTATGTGGGAAATTACGGAAGACCATGTGGTAGAATTCTTGGATGCGATTGAAAAATTATTGAGAGAATTCAAAGATGTGATGTCGAAGGAGCTAACCAAAATTGTCCCTCCTCATCGAGAAATTAATCATAAGATCAAATTGGTACCACGTGAAATTCCTCTGGCCTGCACCCCTTATCGGATGTCAACATTAGAGTTGGAGAAACTATGGAAACAGCTTGGTGAGTTGTTGGAAGCGAGATACATCCAACCATTTAAAGGCCCCTATGGAGCTCCAGTTTTGTTCCAAAAGAAGCAAGATAGAGCTTTGCGAATGTGTGCAGACTATCGAGATTTGAACAAGGTGACTATCAAAATCAAAATCATGATCCTTTAGTTCAAGACTTAACGGATAGATTACCAAAGGCTATGGTCTTCACGAAGCTAGACTTGTAGCGTGGGTATTGATAAATATGAATTGCTGAAAGTGACAAGTAGAAGACGATATGTGTAACTCAGTATAGCTCGTATGAATTTTTGATCATGCCATTTAGTTTGACTAGTACCTCTGTTACTTTTTACAATTTGATGAATGACGTGTTGTATGACTTTTTTCACAATTTTATGGTTGTTTACTTAGATGATATTATGGTCTATAACACTAACATGGCGGAACATATACACTAAAGAAACGTGTTTGAGCAATTGCGACAATATGAACTTTTGTGAGGATGGAGAAGTGTGATTTGGGACACTTGGCGAGTAAGGGCCAAGTGTGAATGGATTCAAAAAAGATACAAGCAATTATTGGTTGAAAGGTTCCTAAGACGGTGAAAGAACTAAAGAGCTTTCTTAGCTTGGCGAACTATTGTCGTTGATTTATTGTAGGGTGTTAAAAGAAAGACTCACCTTTGACTGACTTATTAAAGAAGAAACAAAAGTGGTGTTGGTCAAAAACATGCCAAAAAGCCTTTGAAATGTTGAAGGTTATCACTTCAATAGAATCTGTATTGAAGTTACCCAACGAGGTGCACATGGATGCTTCAGACAAAGCTATTGGCAGAGTCTTGGTGCAAGAAGGACATCTGGTTGCATTTGAAAGTCATAACCTTAATGGCGTTGAGCAACGATGATTGCAACATAAGAAGGATATGATGGCAGTAGTACATTGCCTTGAAGTTTGGCAAGTTTACTTACAGGGAACCAAGTTTATTATTTGTATGGATAATATGGCTAATAGCTTTTTTAGGATCCAAAAGAATTATCAGTAAGGCAAGCTTGGTGGCAAGAGTTTTTTGTCAAATATGACTTTGTATGGGAGCAAAAATTTGTGAGACATAAGGACGTGGTTGATGCATTGAGCCGAAAAGAAGTCTTTATAACCTCGTATGCTATCACTCAAGTCAAATCTAACCTATTGTAGCAAATTAAGCTAGCAGCTCCACTCGACAACACTTATGGTCAAATTTTAAAGCAGGTGAAGGATGGTGTTTTACGATAATTTTGGCCTGATGATGAAGGGTTGCTCTTGAAAAAGAACAATCAATTAAATGTGCCAAGTATTGATGCCTTGCGGAAACAACTAGTGAGGGAGATGCATGATTCACAGTGGGTTGGTCACTCAAGAGTCCAACAGATGTTCGTGCTCCTTTTCTAATATTACTTTCAACCAAAGATGGATAAATCAGATATATTTCAAAACTTGTCTTATTTGTCAATTGGATAAACATGAAAGAAAGAAGGTGGCAAGTTTGTTGCAGTTCTTGCCTATTCCAGAAAAACCATAAACATCAGTTTTGATGGACTTTATTGGTTGGTTCCCAAAGGTGGACAACATGACTTAAATTATGGTAGTGGTTGATAGGTTTTCCAAATATGCGGTCTTTGTGCCAACTCCAACTACGTGTCACTCGGATGTTGTTGCAAAGCTTTTCTACAAAAATGTGGTGAAGCACTTTGGGGTTCCAGCGAACATTGTAAATGATCAAGACGCCCAATTTACTAGCCAATTTTAGACGTCTTTTTTTGATATGATGGGGTGTGAATCACCTATAAATAGATAGCCAAGTAGAAAAGGTCAATGACTTATTAGAGGAATACTTACGGCATTATGCAAGTGTAAGTCATGGCTAAGTTTACTTGATATTGCATAGTTTTGTTATAACTTGCATAAATTCTCGATGATGGAGAAAATTCCTTTTCAAGATTGTTCTAGAATAACAACCACTTAATCCTCTCGAGATAGCCCAACAGATGTTAGGAGGAAAGTATCTAGCTTCTTACTAATTTGTGAAGGAAAAACATGAGTTATCAGATGAAGCAAGAGATAGCCTTTACAAAAATTTGAAATGGATGAAGAAATATGCAAAAAAGAAGAAGATCACTTGACTTTGATATTAGGGATAAGGTACTACTCAAACTTACTCCCCAAATTTGGAAGAAGATTAGTTATAAGCAGGTGCATTAAGGGTCGGTGCCAAAGTAAGATGGGTCATTTAATATCCTTAGAAATGTAGGAAATGTAGCTTATCGTCTTACACTTAAAGGTACATTCTACTTTTCATGTAAGTTTCCTTAAACCATATAAGGAAGATTCAATATATCCTGAAAGGAGTCAAGCAAAGATAGCTCCACTAGTTGTAAGGAAACAGTTTGACTATCAAATTGAGAAGATTTTGGACCATCAAATATTGGGGAAACATAAGAAGACTAAGAGCACAGGTTCCTGATTCAGTGGAAAAATAAACCAACCTCGAAGGCTATTTGAGAGAAAGACACTACCTTATGGCAGTTCGAAGATCATGTAAGCGACTACCTTCAATTTGTTATGATGAGGGCGTCAGGTTCATCTGGTGGGGGTAGTTTGTTGGCCCCTTAACATTGCAGGACCCTTTTTGCTAGTTAATGGTGAGTCTTGGCCAACTTCTAGCATGGATTAGGTATGAGAAAAGCATGCCAAAGAAACCAAGGTAACTTAATCAAGTAAGTTCAAGCATGGTTTAAGCTGCGGCTAAATTTGATGAACCTTGGGGGTGTTGATGGCTTGGCTAGGACGTCTTTGGTGAAACTAAGGACAAAATAGTGCTCAAATGATGGACCATGGACAAAAATACTAGACCACGGGTGCGCATTGATCAGTCCATGAGTGAATTGGCTCGAAACTTGGCTAACTTTTACCTTTGGATGAAGATCATGGATGATATGACAAAGTTAGTGAGATGATTCATCAATGAAGTGGGAGGACATACCAAAGAGCATAGATGAGGTATCTTGTAAGCATTTTATACATGTCGCTTTTAATTAGAAATGTGATAATGGTAAGTTATGTAAACTATTCATTAAAGTAATGCCTAAAGTGGTTAAGGATGTCAACTACCAACTAAGTTAGTGGTTTAGTGACCTTGAGACTACTTTCTTGTATTCTTACCGAATAAATCTCCAAAAACCTATAAATAACTCATTTGGGTAAAGGCTTCATTGATTAGAGAAATTGGAGCTTTATATTCTTTGTATCAATTGTGAGAAATATAAAAAGTTGACAATTTTACTGTAATGCTTTGTGTATCTTTCTCTTTTTATTGCTGTCCATTCTATTGTGTTAGTTTAGTGAAACTTGTAAGTTTACTTTGCCCTTGTGAAAAATACCTTAAAGAATTTGGTAAGATTGAATTGAATTGCAAAAGTTCAACTATCGTACTTAGACTTTGGCCCTGTGTGTGAATTTGGAATTCCTAATAGTCTTTATAACAGTATGAAACAAGTACTTGAATTCGTACAGATCTCGATGGAAATGATGGAACAAAGTATTTCAAGGAAAGATGAACAGGTTCTGATTAATTTTCGTGATGGATTGAGTCGAGAAGTTAAAACATTACTTTAATGGCCAATAACAACGGTCACGAGAAGTTAGAAACATTAATAATTACAACCTTAATTGCTCCTAGTGGCTAATAACAACGGTGCTCGGGACTTGATCTTCAAAACAGTCACTGGCTTTGTTTGAGGCTGCGCATTTCAGATCTGGATTTTGCAACCTCCACGAATATCACCCTGCCATCCAAAAACTGAAAAGAAATGGTTTAATAATTCTGTTTTGCTTTAAGCCACCCTAATTTTTAGGATTAAATAAAACAAACCCGCTGCTCAATCCACAACTGCTTGAACTGTTGAAGTTTATAGTCTTGGGGCATTGTGATAGCCCTCAAGGATTCCAATAAAGGATTAAGTCCTCACTCTCCGCTTTCTCAACTGGTTTCAGAAATTCCAGATGCACCATTGTAGTTACAGAATTGAAGTTGCAGCCAGTGAGGATGACTATAATATTGATTTATTACTCTGTCACCAAATTTATGCCGAATCTTAGAACATTTTGACAAAATTTAGCATGATAACTAAGCCTGCCTACATCTCAGGGATGGGAAGTTACAGATTTCTGAATGCTTGTGCAATTTCCTGACGTGCTAAGTATTGTACGGACCTCTACAGGTTAAAAGAATAGATTAAAACTACACAATGATTTTGATTCTTATTCTAATTGTTTTTGAAAGTATGAATGGGGATAGCACTTGTAACTTTAGACAATTCGGTCTTCAAAGTGTTTATTTGCCCCGTGAATAGATTAGAACTACAAATGAAGCCTCAGCAATTTTGGTTCTTATTCTATTGATTTTGAAAATATGAATGAAGATGGTACATCTGACTTTAGACAATTTGGTCTTCAAAGTTTCCATTTGCTAAGTGTACATGAAATATGTGGCATTTATCAGACATGCAAAAGAAAAAATTTTCAACTATCATGCCGCCCAGAAACAGCTACAAAAATTTGAAGAGTGCGTTACTAACAAGCTAGCCATTTGTTCAGGTAAAGATGGGGGTGGAAAGATATTTGATACATCTAGGATTACCATCTGCAAATTGAGAACTTGCTCATGAAAGCATATTATGAAAAAAGCAGACAAGAAGCTACTAGTAACCAGCACAATGCAAGCTTGATATTTTGGAAAACATGGCAAATTTGAACAAACATTTGAGAAAAGCATTGGCAGCATATTCTGTTACATTATTGGTAATATTCTTTGCTAAGCTAAGTTTGCATTCACTCACTAAATACCTTGATCTTTTATTAACATCTCTTTCCTATCTCACAATGCTCTTTTTCCACTTAATATTTGTACTAAATTTACATCGGTCATTAGGGTCACGTGCTAAGCAGTCACAATGAAGGTAAATCACTGGGTATCTAATAGTATGGCTGTCAACTCTGCATATGCAAATATGAATAACCTCAGGAGGTTGCCTAGAAAATGAAACCTTGAGCATACCTTCCCATGCATCCCGTCTATTGCCTTTTGAGATTCCTCCTCAGTTGCATAACGGATGAAGGCAAAACCTCTAGACCTATTTGCTATTTTGTCCATCACCAAATTGACTGTGAGATTAAAAAAACGATAAAAAGCCTTTTAGGAATCCAATGCATAAAAAGCTGAGACACTAAACATCTTATATTAAATAGGCACCTTACTAGACGCAACAAAGCATATAGTATTCTGACCTTCAACAAGCCGGCCAAAATTTTGAAAAGCATTTCGCAAACTTTCTTCAGAGGTACGAAATGATAGCCCTGCATTAGGAGCATACAATTAAAACATAATTACGTATGCAATGCAAACTTCAAGCTACCTGTATTGCTCTTCGACAAGATATTATTGCTCGAACTCAAATGCCAGAAAAATGGAAAAAAAAGCAGGATTTTATGATGAAAAGATTATATCCAAGTTTCTCTCCCCCAACCTGAGATTCCGTATGCTGTTTCCATAAAAACATTAAGTAAAGTTCACTCAATGAAATTTCTTTTTGGCACGTGTATCTTGGTGCTTGGAGATCGTTAATACAGTTAATAAACTGAAATCATATTTACAACTTCCAGATAGCAGTATTTGAAATGTAATATATTAATAAACATAATGCTTAATTTCTGAGAAGATATTATATGAAGAAAACTCAAAGGATTCATTCTATTCAGATTAGATCTTATATCCACCACCACTTTGAAGGCCAAAAGACAGACCTAAAAGAGCTAGCTCAGAAGGCTGACCATCTAAATATATGCATGGACGTGTCTACTCTGTTTCTTATCAATATTCTCCAACTATCTTTAACCTCTGCTTTTGAAACCTCAATGAAGAATGGTCACATTATTTTGAAACTAATATTTCATGTGGCATAAAGTCTCGGTTCAATTAGTCATTAGTGTGTAAAATGTATCCTCAAAATCTAACATCTAATTACGTCAATGTAAATGGTAATACATTTCTTATTTTTAGTGAATTAGTGAATGCTTCACTAAGGTGCTACTTAACCAAGGATGAGAAAACAAAGGATACTGTTGGGAAATATCCAGCTGTATATCTCCTAGATATTATTGACTCATAAAAGTTAGCAAATCATATCAATTAGGATATTATGTACAGATATTAGTTTCCTAGAATAGACCTCTTTATTTCTATATATACTTGTACCTACAGATATTAGTTTTCTAGAATAGCCCTTTTTATTTCTATATATACTTGTACCTATAGATATTAGTTTTCTAGAATAGCTCTCTTTATTTCTATATATACTTGTACCTATGTATTGACTAAGTAATGTAGAGAATAAAATACATCTGTTTAGAATTTCTGCATGGTATCAGAGTCATACCTGAACAGTAGCCGCTACCTACTGTCACTAATTCTACCCATCTACGTCAACCATGTCTGACATTGCTGAATCCTCTAACCCATCTGTTCAAACACCTCCTCCTCATAATCCGTCCACTCAGATCACTACTATACGACTGAATGGAGAGAATTTTATTCAATGGTCCCAATTAGTCAGAATGTGCATCCGTGGTAAAGGTAAGATTGGATATTTGACTGGTGACAAGAAGGAACCTACGATTGATGATCCTACACACAGAATATGGGATGCTGAAAATTCTATGGTTATGACATGGCTGGTAAATTCTAGAGGAGGATATTAGCTCAAACTATATGTGTTACCACACAGCTAAGGAGCTATTGGACAATGTGAATCAGATGTACCAGTCCCAAGTGTATGAACTAACTCTCAAATTGGGTGAGATCCACCAAGGTGAGGACAATGTTACTAAGTACTTTAATTCTCTGAAACATTTGTGGCAAGACTTAGATTTGTTTAATGACTATGAATGGAAATCCCCTGATGACTGTAACTATTTTCGAAAAACAGTAAAGGATAACCAAATTTTTAAGTTCTTAATTGGACTTAATGTTGAGTTTATGAGGTTAGAGGTAGGATTATTAGAAGATAATTCCTTCCATCCACTGGGGGAGTCTTTGCAGAAGTCCGACGTGAAGAGAGTAGATGGTTTATGATGCCTGGCAAAACGAAATCCTATACCTACTATTGAAAACATAGTCTTAGTTGTTGAGAATGCTGCTGGATGTACTAAGAAGACTGAGGAAGAGTCATGGGTTTAGTGTGACTATTGCAATAAAGCCCATCATACCCGTGAAACATACTGGAAATTCTATAGAAAGTCAGCAAATTGGAGGGGATCGCATGAAGAAAAAATTAATAAAACTCCTTCAGCTCATTATGAATCGAGTAAAACTCCATCAACTCATGAGGTAGATGTTGGACAATTCTCTTAAGAGCAGATTAATTACATCCTAAAGCTATTAAAACCCAAATCTGAATCAGCAAGTGCCCCTAATGCTTCTATTGCGCAAACTAGTAGTTATTTTAATGCCTTATCATGTTCCTCTCCATACAATTTCGCTCCTTGGATCATTGATTCAGGAGCATCTGACCATATGATCAGTTCTTATAATTTATTTCATACTTATGACCCTTGTTTTGGCCATGAAAAAATCCATATAGCAGATGGATCATTTTCTATTATAGCTGGAAAAGGTTCAATAACTCTATCCTCTAATATTTGCCTTAAATCTATCCTTCATGTTCCAAAACTAGCTTCTGCTATCTATGAGCAAACTAGTCCGTGACTCTAATTGTACCATTACATTTTTTGACTCGTATTGTGTTTGTCCAAGAACTAACTTCAAGGAAGATGATTGGCAACACTAAGTTGATATTGGCAATGCTAAGTTGACAGATGATCTCTACTACTTCGTTGATGACAACTTGAAGAATAAAGAAGCTCATGGCTTAAGTAGTATTTGTTCTACCCCTGCTAAAGAACAGATTTTGCTTTGGCATAATAAATTAGGACATCCTAATTTCTCATATCTCAAAAGACTATTAAATCATTTGTTTAAATCTGTGGATTGTTCAAAACTTCATTGCGAGCGTTGCATTTTATCCAAAAGTCATAAGACCATTTACCCTACAAAACCATATCAACCCTCCAAACCATTTTTACTTAATTCATAGTGATGTTTGGGGTCCATCCTATGTTAAAACCCTTTCGGGAAAAAAATGGTTTGTAACTTTTATCGACGATCACAGCCGATTATGTTGGGTCTATTTGATGCGTGAAAAATCTAAAGTTGCTCAAATCTTTCAAAATTTTTATACTATAATTGAAACTCAATTTCACACACACATTGGTATACTTCACTCTGACAAAGGTACAGAGTATTTTAATGAAGTCTTTGGAAAATTTCTTAAGTTTAAAGGCATTGTTCACCAATCTACGTGTGCTAACACTCCTCAACAAAATAGCATTGCCGAGAGGAAAAATAAACATTTACTGGAAGTCTCTCGAGCCATTATGTTTGCAATGAATGTGCCAAAATACCTGTGGGGTGAGGTTGTTTTGACGGCATCATACTTAATTAATTGAATGCTCATTCATGTTTTGCATTATGCTACACCCTTAAATGTGTTTAAACAATGCTTTCCTAAAAATCGGCTTTACTCTACTCTTCCCCTTCAGGTCTTTGAGTGTACAGTGAAACTCAAAACTAGACACAAGAGCTAAAAATTTTGTCTTTATTGGGTATGCTCCTAGTCAACGAGGTTAAAATTGCTACAACCATTTAACACAAAAAACTGTTGTCTCCATGGATGTCACATTCCTAGAACATCAAAAAAATTTCCTTCAGGGGGGGAACTCTAATGAAGCATAAAATTTTTGGGATGCTACTATTACTCCCAACCCGCTACCTACTGTCATTATTGATCATAATATAATTCCTAATAATGAAGCCAAAGATAATATTCCTCCCGGTTCAACCATAGGGGAGAAATACTACCGTCCGTTCCTAAGGAACGGGATATTGAGCTTTGTGTTTATACTAAGAGGAAGACTCAATTGAGAAGTAGAGAATAGCCTACCTCAACAATGCACGGTCTCTCAAAACCTCAGAGAATGAACCTGGGAACAATTCAGGTAATCCATCTACTACTTTACCACTTATTGTGTGTAGTAATTATCAGTCTATACCTACTGACCCACAAATTACCAGTGATACTTCCACTGATCTCTCTGTTAATAATTACCTACCCATAGCATTTAGAAAAGGGAAACAGCCTTTTACCAACCATCCCATATCAAATTACCTATCTTGTGGGAAACTATCTCACATACATAAATCCTTTATCTCTAAAATCACTAATATGTTTGTACCAAGGAACATTCAGGAAGCACTTCAAAATCCAGATTAGAGATCAACTGTTATGGAAGAAGTAAATGCATTTGAGAATAACAGAACTTGGGAACATGTGAATTCCACTAGAGATGAAAAGCTGGTAGGTTGCAAATGGCTATACTGTTAAGTTTAAGGCTGATGGCAGGGTGGAAAAGCTAAAGGCAAGATTAGTTGCTAAGGGGTTCACTCAAACCTATGATATTGACTACTAAGAGATATTTGCTCCTGTTGCAAAGGTAAATACTATTCAGGTATTGTTAAACTTTACATCAACTAGATGTAAAAAATGCATTCCTTAATGGAGAATTAGAAGAAGAAGTCTTTATGAGCCTACCTCCAAGATTTGAGGATACCTACGGGAGAAATAAGGTGTGCAAGCTAAAGAAGTCATTATATAGCCTAAAACAGTCACCTAGAGCATGGTTTGAGAGAACTGTGAAGTGCTACGGCTACTGTCAAAGTCAATCATACATTGTTCTATAAGCGATCCAAGGCAAGAATGCTATCTATTCTTATTGTTTACGTAGATGACATCATCATAAGAGAAGATGATGTATCCGAAATAGTAGAGTTGAAGAAGAGATTAGCCAAAGAATTTGAAATTAAAGACCTTGGACTCCTCAATACTTCCTCGAAATGGAGTTTGCTAAATCAAAGGATGGAATATTTAAAAATCAAAGGAAATATATTCTGGACCTATTGAATGAGACCACATTACTAGGATGCAAGGCAGCTGATACTCCTATTGAAATTGGTGTAAATCTAGTTCAACCTGAAAATATTATTAATAAGGAGAGATACTAGCAACTGGTTGGAAGATTAATATATTTGTCACACATCAGATCTGATATAGCTTTTGTCGTGAGCTTAGTGAGCCAATTTATGCATTCTCCAGGCCAAGAACATTTGGATGTTGTATACAGGATACTATGATATCTAAAAAGAACTTGCGGACAAGGTTTAATGTTTCGAAACCTGAACAATTTTCAAGTCGAAGTCTATATTGATGCTGATTGGGTAGGGAGTGCAACTGATAGAAGATCAATTTGAGGTTATTGCACATTTGTGGGTGGTAACTTGGTAACTTGGCGGAGTAAGAAACAAAGTATTGTTGTAAGAAGCAATGTTGAAGCTGAGTTTCGTTCAATGGCACATGGAATTTGTGAAGTTATATGGATTAAAAAGGCACTGGAGGAACTGCAAATTCCTATTTCAGTTCATATAAATGTGTATTATGACAACAAAGCTACAATTTCAATAGCTCACAACCATGTTCTTCATGATAGAACGAAACATGTTGAGGTTGACAAGCATTTCATCAAGGAGAAGATTGAAAAAGGATTAATTTGTGTTTCCTATATTCCAACATCCCATCAAGTAGCTAGTATTCTCACAAAGGGATTACACAAGAGGCAGTTTAGTGTTCTAGTTACCAAGCTAGTTATGGATGAAATATACAAGCCAGCTAGAGGGGGAGTGTTGGAAAATATCCAGCTGAATATCTCCTAGATATTATTAACTCCTAAAAGTTAGCAAACCAAATCAATTAGGATATTATGTACAGAAATTAGTTTCCTAGAATAGCCCTCTTTATTTCTATATATACTTGTACCTATGTATTGACTGAGTAATATAGAGAATAAAATACATTTGTTCATAATTTCTGCAGATACCAACTTCACAAATATGTTATCAGGCTCTAAGTAGAACTTTTAAGATTGAATTTGTTATGCAAAAGGAAGCATTTTTCAAAGAAAACCGAAGGTAGATTTAATACTAAAACTGAACTTAATTGTGAAATTAAATCATTTCACATCTAGCAGAGGATATGCTATCCACAATTGTCCACTAGAGTCAAAACCAAAACTTTAACCAAACAAATTTTCTTAGACTATTTTGCTACGTATAGTACACTAGAACATGCTCATGATGGACTCCAAGAAATGCAATGTTAACAGCATCCACTTATCAACATAAGGACATCAATCAAAAGGATGCCAATATGTGAAGTACGACAAATAGAAGAAATATAACTAATAGCTAAAACTCACAGAAACTAGGAAAGATGGGCTGTTTAGTGTTGTTAGGCGGCTAAAAATTCAGATTTCAGGTTTAGAATTCAGCTTGGAATGTTGAAATTTAATTACTAAAAATTTGTGCTAGGATTTTAGGGTTTTAGGGTTTGATATGGCTGGAATCTAGGTTTGATATAGCTAGAATTTAGAGTTTTGATTGCTGGAATTTTAGTGAGGTAAACAAGTAATGGATAGGGAACTAGGAATCGCTCCTACAGTCTAGGAATTACTCTCAAAAGAAAGCATCACAATTTCTAATTGAAAACTCAAATTTGTAACCAAAAAAACAATTAGGATATCTTGTTATTGAAGAACTAAGTGACATATATAGGCTTAGAAATGGGTAAAAAAGAAATTAAACGGGCTTGATTGGGGCCTAATTAATTTTTTTAATTTAAAATTTAAAAAGACATTGTTTAATTTGATAATTTTGGGCTCTAGGCTCAGGGTCGGGCTCGGGCTCGGGCTCGGTCCAGGCTGGGCAAAAATTACCATCTCTACACATATATTTATAAAAATATTCTTAAAACTCTTATTCTAGTACAAAAGAGTTCCTAACAAATTCAAATCTTTTTCTAATAAAAATTCTATGAGTCCAATCCTAAATAAATAGGATAACATATCTACAACTAGAATAACATTTCTAACTTATTACTACTTCCTATCTAGTAACGAATTTTAACATAATCTAAATTTCAGTTCTTATTGTCTTTGCTAGCAACTCAATTCGCACCCTTCATCCTAGCAAATTAAAGCATGTGATTAATTAATTTCTCTCTTTTATTTCTTTTATAGACTTTAAGCTCTTTTATATCAATTCTCCTTGACTTTTTTGAAGTTGCCCTCAACATAGAATGTGAATAATATTGATCATATAAGTCTGGATTCAACATCAGAAATTCAAATTATAAAATCCACTTGACAAGAAATTGTCAATATCCACCAACTCTTGTGACTACAAGTTGTTCATTAAGAACATTCTATATCTCCTCTTTAAGATTAGGAGTGGCCAGAATTCTTACATCTACATTAGGATATTGGTTACCATCATATCCATGAAAATAGTTAAATCTGTAACATTAAAAATATTACTAATTCTCATGTCACTTTGTAATTCTAAAAAATAAGCATCAATTAGAATCCAACACTTAGCGAATAAAATTTCTTATATTTTTCTTTTGGAAATTAGTGAATAAAATTTCTTATATTTTTCTTTTGGAAAACGATATGGACGAATCCTTACCATCACCATATTCCCTTCATTGAATTCTGCCAATCAACAATGTTGATCAGCCTATTCTTTATAAGTCAACTTGTTGATTGTTATCTTTTGTTATACTTCATCAAAGATATCCCTCATGTGTTGTGCAAAACCTTCAGCTTCAACACTAAATTGTGTTGTTTATGTTAAAGGAGTAGCATCATACACTTTCTTGGTTTAACTCCCAAAACTATCTCAAAAGGACTCTTACTAATTGACCAATTTATAGAGATGTTGCATGCAAATTCTGCTATAAGAAGAATTATGTCACAATTATTCTCGTTGTCCTTAACCAAGTATCTTAACAAGTCCTCCAAGTTTTTATTTACCACTTCTATTTGTTCATTAATTTGGTGATGAAAAGAACTTGAAAATTGAAGCATAATATTTAATGTTTTCTATAAAATTCTCTAAAAATAACTTACAATCTTACACATCTCAATAAGAAACAATGGTTAAAGGTAATATATGAAGACGTACAACCTCTTTGAGGAAGAGTTTAGGAAAATATGGATAGCAACATAGGTCTTAGAATATGGAATGGAATGACTCATCTTCGAAAACTTATCCATCATCACAAAAATAGAATCATAACCTCTTATGGATTTAGGAATTCTCAAGACAAAATCCACACTTATGTCTTACTATAATTTACAAGGCACGAGCAGTGGTGCGTATAATCCAAAATTTTATTGTTTTCCTTTAACATGTCATATGACCTTAGACATGTCTCGCTTTAAAGAAATCCAATAAAAGCAATCTTTAATCATTACTATGGTTTAATATCTACCAAAATGTCATGCTACCCCTCTATGTAATTCCAAAATCAAGTACTCCCTTATAGAAGTATTGCGTAGGCAAAGTAGATGTCCTTTAAAAAGGTAGTCATCGTGGAGCACAAAAGGGAAGTGGCTATCCCTTTGTCTAGTTGCAATTTCTAAATAAATCATTCCAAAATTTTGATTTGAAATATATTCTCTTTTTAGTTTTTAGATCCCACAACTTTTACCACCAAAATGTTAAGCAAATAGTTATTTTTACTCAATGTATCTTCTGCCTTATTCTCAACTCTTGCTCGATGTTTAATAACAAGTTAAATTACTTCAAAATTTCACTCTATAAGGCGTGCCTTTTGTTCAAGTTCTTATGGGACTTAAAGTGTTTATGAGATTCGTGATCTGAAGATAGAATAAACTTCTTATATGAGAGATAATAATGGTACCTATAAAGAGAATGCACCATTGTATATAATTCCTTTTCATAGGTCGAATATCATTATTTTTCTTTACTTAACATCTCACTGAAGTAAGTAATTGGGAGTCTTTTTTGGCTGAGTATGTCACCAATTCTCACATGAGATGCATCACAAGCAACTTCAAATACCTTAGAGAAATTTGGAAGTTGCAAAATAGGAGATTCAATCATCTTTTTTCTTGATTTCTACAAAGCCTTTAGTTGCTACTTTTGGACAAGTAAATTGTCCTTTCTTCATACGATCAATTATGGTTGTTATTATTGTGCTAAAATTAAGAATAAATAGCCTATAGAAATTTTGTTTCTCATCCACATCTTTTGAAATAGGCCAATCAAGGTTGCCCTTAATATTTTTAAGGTCTATCTCCACCCCTCAATGGGATACAATAAAACTAAAAAATATAACACATGATTGCTTGAAATAACACTTCTTTAAGTTAATATAAAGTTTCGCTTGCCTCAAAAATCTCAAAACTCGTTATAGATGTAATAGGTGGTCTTCCTTAGTCATACTGCATATTAGTCTATCATCAAAATATACCACCAATTATCAGACCATAAATAGTCGAAATACTTGATTCATCACTCTCATAAAAGTGCTAATTACATTTGAGAGTCCTAATAGCATCACCAACCATTCATAAAGCTCCTCTTTAGTCTTAAAAGTAGTTTTCCATTCATCCCCAAGCCTGATTCTAATTTAATGGTACTCACTTCATAATTTTATCTTAATAAAGATAGTAACTCCAATTAAAATGTCTAACATGTCATCAAGGTAAGGGATAGGAAACCTATACCTTATTATGATCTTGTTTATCGCCTAACAATCAATGCACTTTTGCTAACTTCTATCTTTTTTAACAGTCAATAATGCTACAACTCCACATAGACAAACTTTTTGGAATAAATCCTTTTTTCAGCAAATCCTCTACTTGTCTCTTCAACTATTCATTCTCAACAGGATTTTAGCGATAGGCTAAAAGATTTGGTGGAGTAAATCCAATTAATAAGTCAATAGCATGTTAACTATCACATAGATGGAGTAGTTCACTTGATAAATTATTCGATATAAAGTCTAAAAATCAGTCAATAGTTCAATCACTTCTTTTAATAAGGTAAGGGATGTTTCAAGTGTTGTTTCTATTACTTCCCTCACTACCATTACAAACACAATTCCCTTCTCCTTGCTAACAGCTTCAAGTTCTCTTTCCTCAAGGATATTAAAAGGCTTTTCTTTGGCATTTATTTCTGTCTTGTTATTTTTTCTTTGCTTTCCTACCTTGTCCACCTTCATAGGCTTCGAAATTATCTTCTTTCCATAAAACATAAATTGATAGGTGTTAGCTTTTCCAAAATGTTGCAAATCTCGTTCATAGAACCATGATGGACCAAGTCAAATATGAAATACTTTCTTGAGAATAACATCACACCAAATAGAATATTCATAAATTCCTAATTTGAAAGGCACTAAGCACCTTAACCTGTATAGTACTATTATCCACCCATGCAACTCTATAAGGATGTTGGATATTTCTCCGTTACTAAACTCAATCGCATCACCATGTTCTTTGATACCACATTTATACTACTTCTTCCATCAATGATAAGTTTACAGGCTTTATCTACACATCTAACTTGAGTAAAGAAAATGACAATACGAAGCCACTCTTCTTGTTATTTTGCCTTAGGGTTCGTTAGTATGCATCTCACTACATTAGGATTTATAGGACCAATTTTTCGTCACTAGAATCTACTTTCCAACTCATCTCCAACTTCAAGTTCACCCACATATTTGTCAAATTCTTCCTCCTCTTCCTCTCCCATCATGTGCAAACCTTTGTTAGTGCATTCATAAGCAGAGTGACCCTTCCATTGCATCGAAAACACTTCTTGTTAGTATCGCCTCCTCTTGTCCCAATTTTAGCTATGGCTTTGCCTTTAGGTTCAGCTCCTTTTGAATCTTTGTAGTTGTTTTGTGATGCAAATTTTGATGCATTAGGTTCTAGCCTAAAATTGTGCACCATCATAATTGTCTTCATGCCAAACTCCCTGATTTGACTTTGAAAATTTTTAGTTACTTATTGTCCTAGGTATTGTTCCACTCTTAAAGCTAAGTGATACATATCATCAATGTTGAAAACCCTTTGCATTGTTAGTTCCTAGTGAATATATGCCCTTAAGTCATTTTTTTAGTGAGATATAAGTAGCTATTTCAACTCTATTTCTTCACATCAGATAGAAAGTTCATCAAATAGTTATATGCACTCAACTACGGCGGTTATGAGTTGATCTTGGAGATCTTCTAAATAAAAAAATAGTGATTATTTTTCCAATAACTTCTGCTTCATCTCTTCCCAATCAGCAATTAGTGATTGACCTATTTTTCGAAGTCTATCTTCTATCCATCTCCACTAGGTTTTAGGATGTCCAACTGGCTTCATCTTTGCAAATTGGACTTTTCGATCTTCTGAAATGCGGTAATAATTAAAAAAAAATCTTTCATTGTTGTTTAGTCCAAGAACAGGTGCGGATCCATCTTTCCTGCAAAATCAAGAGCTTCAACAAGAACTTTCTTAATAATATCATCAAGTATATTATGTTTTTTTTCAACCCTATCATGGCCTCTAAAGTTTCGCATACGCTCTCCAAGTGTTGCTAGTTGGTTTCTTTGTTTTGGATCTCTTTGTAGGCGTTGATTTCCTAATCCTACTCGCCGTTGATTAGTTTCAGCCTCTTCATCTTGGATTTCACTTTCTCCACTCAATATCCAATGAAGTTTGTTGTTTGATGTTGTTTTCTGAAATAGTTCCTAGAGCATCTTGTGATTGAGAATTATTAAGGCCCAATCTTTCTATAACTCTCAAAAGTATTTCATTTCGCTCTTGGTAAATGAAAATTCTTCTAAAAGCCCTTTTGCTATATATCGTCATTTCTAACTGTTGATATTATAGAAATAATATGGATATTATATAAATAAGATAATTAGTTGATTATCTATAAATAATTAGTTCATTCTCTGTAGATAATTAGCTGATATTTTATTAATTAGTTGAGATTTTATTACTTAAAGAATAAATAGATTCTTCTTATTTAAGGAGGCGATCTAGGACTGTATTGTCCTAAATATTCCTTTCACAGAAAAATTAAGGAGAATTACTGTGTCTTCTTTCTTCATGATATCAAAGCCACGGCTCTTAATTTTTTTCCCTTTCTTCGTTCAAATCAATCCTAAATGGACTATCACTTAGCAATGACTGGCCAACGGAGAAACTCCTCATCCTCCAAGTTAGAGTGTGACTAATCCCATTGTTATGATTGGAAATGTACAACGTAACTAATTTGAATGGCCAGAATTACTTGGAATGGTCGCAAATAATAAAGTTAGCCATCGACAGTAGAGGAAAACGCAGGTATTTGATTGGAGACACAACAAGGCCGACTATGAATGATTCAAATATGGCAATATGGAGGTCCGAAAATTCATTGATCACAACTTGGTTAATTAATTCCATGGAACTTGCAATCGAAAAACCTCATATGTTTCTGCCAACAGTTAAAGATGTATGGGATGCAGTTCAAGAGATGTACTCTGATATTGAAATTTCTTCTCAAATTTTCAAACTAAAAATGAAGCTATGGAAGGCCAAGCAAGGAGACCGTGATGTTACATTGTTTTATAAAAAACTTGTAACCTTGTAGCAGAAATTGGACCTATGTTAGAAGATGATTGAGATTGTCCAAATGACAATGTTCAACATAAAAAAAGGGAGTAAAACGATAGAGTTTATGTTTTTCTTGCAGGATTGAATCAAGAATTAGATGACGTTAGAGGCCAAATTTTAGGTAGAAAACCTTTACACTCTATCAAAGAGGTTCTCTCGAAAGTAAAGAGAGATGAGATGAGGCGGAAAGTGATGATTGGGAACTCCAAATTAGAGGCTGAAGGTTCTGCACTCATGCCGAGAGGAATCGAGGCTGAGGGAGAGAGAGAAAACAACAAAAAGATGTGGAGTGATCACTATAAACATGATTCACACACCCAGAAAACATGCTGGAAAATTCATGGAAAGCTGAAAAATTGGAGGGAAAAAAACAATTTGTAGACAATCGTACCTCTCAAGCCAACACTATTGAATCCGAGCCTGAAACGTCATCTAGCACACAGACTTTCACAAAGGAACAAATAGAGCAAATATGTAAAATTCTTCAGTCTCAAAATTTCTCTAGTCCATATCCTACCTATTATTTAGTTCAAAAAGTTAATTATCTAGTTGCCTCTTGTTTTAGTGTCAATTCAGATCATTATTGGATAATTGATTCTGCAGCAACAGATCATATGACTTGGTCTTCTAAATTGTTTTCTTCCTATAGTCCTTGTGCAGGAAATCAAAGAGTAGAAATAGCAAATCGTTCCTACTAACTAATAGCTGGAAAAGGATCAATTGTTCTTTCCCCTAATCTTACACTCCACAATATTCCTCATATTCCTAAAGTGTCCTACAACTATTGTCAGTTAATAATATAACTATTGACCAAAATTGTTGAGCTAATTTTTCTTCATATGATTGTCAATTCCAGGATTTGAACACGAGGAAGATGATTGACTATGTTAAACAAGTTGGAGGTCTCCATTTCTTCGAAAATGGATATGACTCAAACAAGCAATCCCAGAGAAATTGTCTAAATTCTATTTCAATACTTCGTGAGGATAAAATTATGTTATGACATTTTAGATTTAGGCATCCAAGTTTTCATTATATGAGACATTTGTTTCCAAAGTTTTTTGCAAATAAAGATCTATTTTCATTTCAGTGTGAAATTTGTCAAATTGCTAAACATCATCGAACGTCTTTCCCAGCACAACCTTACAATGCTACAAAAGCATTTGCTATAATCCATAGTGATATTTGGAGACCTTCTAGAATAAAAACAATAACTAGAAAAAAGATGGTTCATAATTTTTATTAATGACCACACTAGAATTACTTGGTTATTTTTACTCAATGAGAAGTCAGATGTTGAGAGAGTGTTTCAAAACTTTTATAACATGATCCAAACACAGTTTTAAACTAGAATTCAAGTTTTTATAATGGAAAAGAATAATTCAACAAGGTTATAAGGAATTTCTTTGTTGAAAAAGATACTATTCACCAAAGCTTATGTACTGACACCCCACAGCAAAATGGAATAAAAAAAAAGAAAAAATAAACATCTATTAGAAATTGTAAGATCTCTAATGTTTTCAACTAATACTTCTAGGTACGTATGGGGTGAGGCTATCTTAACAGCTACATATTTGATCAATAGGATGCCTTCAAAAGCTTAAAAATTTCAAACACCTCATAATTGTTTTAATACATGTTTTCCTTCATCTCGATTATCACATGATCACCCGCTTAAAATGTTTGGGTGTACTGCATTTGTTCATATTTATGACAACAATAAGAGAAAAATTGATCCTAAAGCATGAAAATGTGTTTTTATTGGTTATCCTTCCACTCAAAAAGGGTACAAGTGCTTTGATCCAATAACCTATGGTTTTTTATTTCCATGGTTGTCACCTTTTTAAAAGATAAACCCTTTTCTCTCTCACCTTGTCTTCAGTGCGAGACACATAACGAAGATTTGTATTTTGATATTTATGACAATGATGTAGATATTTTCTATAATTCTTATTCAAACATTGATGGTGCCTCAAATAATGGCAATGCCTTTACAAAGTCAATCTCAAGAAAAGAAGCAAATGTTTGCAAGACAAGATGGAAATCGTTTTAAAGGAAAAGTCTTTTGAGAAAATTCTAGCCCAAAAACAAATCCAGAGATTGGAGACCAACCAAGTAAATATCAGGTTGAGTCTATTTTTATTGACTTAGTGTCACCTGAACCAATATCTATTCCAGAGCCGGATGAAACTTTAGATTTACCTAGTGCTCTTAGGAAAGGTTCTAGAACTTGTACCAAATATCCTTTATATAACTTCTTATCATATCAATGTCTATCTCCATCACTTCAAGCATTTACTTCTAAGTTATCCAATGTTTCCATTCTTAAGAATATACAGGAGGCTCTAAATATTCCTGAGTGGAGGGATGCAATCTTGGAGGAGATGATAGCTTTGGAGACAAATAGAACGTGGGAGGAAGTTGATCTTCTAAGAAGGAAAATACTGATCGAATGTAAAAGTACAATTCTAATGAATCATTTGAAAGATATAAGGCTCACCTCGTTGCTAAGGGGTTGCTAAACTTGTGGCATGGATTATTCATAAACTTTTTCCCCTGTTGCTAAGTTAAATAATATGAGAATGTTGCTTTCTATTGCAGTTAATCTAGATTGGACTCTACATCATTTGGATGTAATCCCCTAGGATTTCGTGAAAGCTTCGGTAAAAGGATATGCAAACTAAAAAAAAAGTCTTTAAATGCGTTGATACAATCACCAAGGGCCTAGTTTAAAAGATTTGCAAGATTTGTGAAATCTCAAGGTTTCTTACAATAGTTTGATCATACTCTATTCATAAAAACTTTTGTACAGGGAAGGATTGTGAATCTAATTTTGTATGTAGACAGCAATATCCTCACTGACGATGATTTTAAGGAAATTGAAATTCTTAAAAAATCCTTCAAAGGAGTTTGAAATCAAAGACCTAGGGGATCTTAGATACTTCCTAAGGATGGAAATTGCTAGATCTTAGAAGGGTGTAGTAGTCACCCAACGGAAGTATATCTTAGACCTTCTAAACGAAACTGAGATGAGTGGATGTAAACCATCAGATACTCCTATGGAATTTAACTCAAAGTTGGGTGAAGTTAAGGAAGGAATTAAAGCAGATACAGGTCGATATCAACGACTGGTAGGAAAGTTAATATATTTATATCATAGCAAACCAAATATTCCTTTTTTTTTAAATTAATAGATTTCATTACATATATATATATACATATACATGTATATATATATATACATATGTATATGTATATATATATATATATAAAGGAAAAAATTAGTCTAATCCATAGCATCTAGATTACAGAGATTTATGGTTCCTAGTAATCATCTACATCTTGAGATCGAGGGAAACTTGCGAGACCACTTAGTCCAGTATTACTTCAATCCCCATCTGCTCTTCATGCTAATTGTCAAATTTGCAGCTATTCCTCAGGCTAACATGGCCAATCTGCAGTATAGGAAGATGGCCTGAAAAACCATCTCACTGTTTCTACTTTCTTGTTTGAATACTCTGCAATTGTGCTCTTTCCAACAAATGTTTCCTTTGTTGTCAATGTGGTAAACCAATTTATGTATACTCCCTATGATGAACACTTGGAAGCAATATACAGAATCTTAGGATACGTAAAGGGAACTCCATGGAAAGGATTTTCTTCAAGAAAAGCGATCAAAAGAGAGTTGAAATCTACACTAATGCATATTGGGCAGGGCATCTTATTGACAGAAGATCAACCTCTAGGTATTGCACATATTTGTGGAGAAATCTAACAACCAGGAGGAGTAAAAAAACAAAATTTGGTAGCTAGAAGTAGTGTGGAGGCAAGATATAGGGCAATATCAATACTGCCAACAATCCAGTTCAACGTGATCGAACAAAACATATGGAATTTGACAAACATTTTATAAAAGAAAAGGAAGGTTTTTTATAAAATGTTTAAAGTGGACTCATTTGCATACCATTTGTACCTACAACACAACAAGTTGTTGATGTCTTCCCTAAAGGGCTACTACAACAAAATTTTGAGTTGTTTGCAAGTAAGTTGGGCATGATCAATATCTATGCACCAACTTGAAGGGGAATACTAATATTATAGAAATAATCAGCGAATTATCTCTAGAGATAATTAGTTGATTCTCTACAAATAAGTAGTTGATATTTTATTAATTAGTTGAAATTTTATTACTTAGAGAATAAATAGATTCTTTTTATTTTAAGGAGGTGATTTAAGGTTGTATTGTCCTATATATTCCTTATACTATTCACAAAAAAATTGTAGAAGAATTACTTTGTCTTCATTCTTCAATAACCAAAGCCCTCATATCCAATTGATGTAGAATAAATAGAAGAAAGATTAACTAGTAGCTAAAACTCACGGAAACTAGGAAACATGGGCTGTCTAGTGTTGTTAGGCTGCTAAAAATTCAGATTTTAAGTCTGGAATTCGGCTTGGAATGCTAAAATTTCATATTTGGTATAGCTGGGTTTTTGGGGTTTGATTGCAAGAAATTTAGGTTAGAATTTCAGGGTTTGAGATGGTTAGAATTTAGGTTTGATATGGCTAGAGTTTAGGGTTTTGGTTGTTGGAATTTAGGTGAGGCAAACAAGTAATAGATAGTAGGGAACTAGGAATCATATAGTAGGGAACTAGGAATCACTCCTAAGATCTAACAATCATTCTTAAAAGAAAGCATCACACCTTCTAATTGAAAAATTTGTAAAAAATTCTGGATATCTTGTTATTGAAGGGCTAAGTAAACACATATTCATAGAGAAGTTCCTAGAACTCTTGTTTTATTACAAAATGGTTCCTAAGAAATTTAAATCTTATTCTAATAAAAATTCTACAACTAGGGTAACATATCTAAATTACTACTACTTCCTATCTAATAAGGAATCCTGACATTATCTAAATTTCAGCTCTTATTGTCTTTGTTGTCAATTCAATACCCTTCCCCCACCAAATTAAAGTTTTTAATTGACTAATTTTTCCATATATATTTCTTTTATAGACTTTAAGTTCTTTTGCATTAATATGGACAATTAAGATATGCATACATAGATAAACCCACATCCATAAGTGCATATACAATGAATCACAAAGACTATTGCGGGGTCAACTGATAATTTCTTGTGTCAAAAAATTAAAGCAGAACTGAAAATAAGACAGCTAAATGACCTTGGGCATTGGATGAGATGCAGAAGTTTAATAGATAGTCAAACAATGTTGAGATAATAAACCCAAATTTAATAGGAAACGTAATCGTAAAAGTGAAGTACTTAAGCCCTGTTCTATGATTCAGCAGAAAATCTTGTTCAGAAGTTTATGTTAGTTAATCCAAGGAGCTCTATGAGTCGTTTGAACACATTTCTTAGCTCTGGTCCATGTCTCTCATGACCCGATTGCTCCCTAAAGACTTTGATTGTGACACTTGGAACTTATTGAAGACTTAATAGCAAATCACAGCCGTATAATCTAATTTGAAAATCATTCTTTATCCTGCAACATAACAAGATATGTGATGATTCTTTACTTTCCTATAGCATTTCCCCCTTCTTTGGCGCTAGTTTAACATAATGGAGTCTTATAATACCGGATATCAGAACGATTTACAAAAGTATCATGAAAGCTAGAAAGAAAGTAAAGCTGACACCACACCCACAATCTAATTCCAATTCAAGAAAAACAATCCCTTTAAACACTTCACTCCCTTTAAAATTCTGTAACTCGTTTATCAATCTACACAAATTGAAAAGATAATCACCAGAAATGAAGCACAAACAAGCAAATACAAAACCACCCATATGGAAAGCAATAAAGAAATGGAAACAAGGAAACAGACCACTAACGAAGAGCTTAGTTTTGGACAAGGATGGTGGTGAAGTAGAAGCCACGACTAGTAAGCCACTGCTATGGCGTCCTCTTCTTTGCTGGATGCATAAATGGCTCCAGCCACTCCAATACATTGAAAAGCAAGGAGTTTGCGTTGGGCATGAGGCAATTCGCTTCTTAGTTTCCATATGACCATAATTTTGGATTCTAAAGATGGGTGAAACAGCCCCCGAAACGGTGCTTGCCGCCATTGTTCTTGATGATAAAAAGAACCAAGATTCAGGAAAGAACAATCTAGTCCGCTGTCACTGCGCTGTTTAAGCTTCATGCAGGAGTAGTTTCAAAATTACAAATAAGTATCAACAATATTACAAGCTTGAAATTTTATATAAAATTATTTACAATTTAAATGTTCTTTTCCGCTTGTACTCAAAAAAATTAAAAAAATAGAAAGTACCAAACTTAATAATTAATCCATAGATTTTCAAATTTAAAATTTTGTGTACATCTCTATTTAATTTTACCTAAGGTTCTCCTTCTTTAACCACGTTTGCTTTCATTTATTTTTTACCAACTTGTTTTTTTATATCAATTAAAAATAAACATCAAAATTTTAATTGGTTTTTTAACTTTGAAATTAGTTGTGCATAGGTCTTTAAACTTTCATTTTACTATTTTAACCTCAATTTTTTTAAAATTTTCTCTTATAAATATTCGTTTCAGTACA
Organism: Erythroxylum plowmanianum; assembly: GCA_025531925.1. Taxonomy (NCBI): domain Eukaryota; kingdom Viridiplantae; phylum Streptophyta; class Magnoliopsida; order Malpighiales; family Erythroxylaceae; genus Erythroxylum; species Erythroxylum plowmanianum. The sequence continues at coordinate 29,163,463 of JANVCQ010000006.1, read as the reverse complement.
ACTGTCGGAACTTGCCAAAATAACAGACATAGCCACTCGATAACAATTGCACGCAAAACACAGAAATTATGTACAGCTTGTATAGAAAGGATAGTTCATTACGATTCCTTTTTTTGGTGTCCTTTCACTTTCCTCCACTTGTATAAAACCATGTATAGTTTTTATTTTTTGCTAAAATGAAATAGAGAGATTTTTCTCTCCATCCTCCTGTCTCTTATCGTTCTCCCATGGTTTTGACCTGATATCAGAGCAGGATATACCCTTGATTCATTAACATTACTCACATCATGTCTCAGAACGACGAGAATGACAGTGATATTAACACACAATAGAATGATGTTGAGCTTGACTCCTATTCCATAACAGCATCCGAAAACCTAGGGTGCATCTTAGTGACCTCACTGCTTGATGGAAATAACTACCTATCATGGAGCCAATCCATGAGTATTGCATTAGAAGCTAAGGACAAGATGGGATTTGCAACCGGTGATATAAATAAACCAGAGAACAACGCATCACTCCTCCGAAAATGGCACACCGTAGACAAAATGGTAACCTTCTGGATCTTAAACTCCATTAGCAAAGAAATAGTTGATTCTTTTTCTAGTAGTTACGTCTGCTAGAGATTTGTGGGAGGAATTGAAATCTAGATAAGGGAGAGTGATGGGCCAATGCAAGAAATAGGAAATCTAAGACAAGGGAATGGGTCGGTGACTGCCTATTTCACGAAGTTAAAAAAACTATAGGATGATTTGAATTGTCTGATGTCCTTTACGAGATGTGCCTGTAAGTCAATGACAAAAATAGATCTGTGGAGAATAATATAAGGCTTGTTTAGTTCCTGATAGGGTTAAGAGAGGAATATAGCCATGTGGTAAGACAGATTATGTTGAATGACCTGCTGCCACCAGTGAGTAGATCCTACTCTATGATTCTGATAATAAAGAGGCAGAAAAGCATATCACAGAACCATGGAGAAGGACACAACATGAAGATAGCATTAATGGCTAAACAGGGAAGTTACAAAAGAGTTTAGGGTAGAGACAGTGGTAACCTGAGCAACTACAACAGGAGGAAGTTTAATTCAAGAAAAGAGGACAAGTATTGTGAGCATTGTCACAAAAAGGGACATACTGTTGACACCTGTTTCAAACTACACGAAATACCATATTGGTTCAAAGAGCTAAAAGACAAAAGGGCTAGAGAAAGGGGCCACCATGCTGCTATTGTGATGGAGACACCTATTAACAATAGACTAGTGAGCATAGAATCAACTGAGAAGGAAGTGGACATTAACGTGCTTGCTCAACAAGTAAACAAACTAATGAGGTGCATGAGAGGTAAAGGTAACACAGAAATCAAACATGTTGCTTTTAGCAACTTTGCGGGCAAGAATTTATCTCTGCATGGATCAAATAGTGTTTCGTATGACAAAGGTTCATAGATAGTAGATTCAGATGCGTCTACTCATATGTGTTCAGATATATAACATTACTCTTGCATAAAACCTTTTGGCCTGTTTGGTTCAATAACCCTCCCTGATGGCAACATAAAAACTATAACTACCATGGGTCGCGTAAACTTGACCTCAGAAATAACCTTTAACAATGTCCTACATGTGCCAACGTTCCATCACAATTTATTATATGTGCATAAGCTAACATCACAAAACAATCTAGCGGCTATCTTTATTTTTGATAAATTATATTTGTAAGACTCATGGATTGATTATGTGGTGGGAATTTGCGAGGAGGAGGTAGGAATTTACAAACTCACACCACAACACTTTCTACCAACCAAAACACTCAAAGGTCCTTCGTTGCGTTCTTATTTAAACAGTTATGTTGCTTGTAATGTAATCAATGATATTAACATTTGGCATCTACATTTAGGACACGTATCCAAGAGAAAAATTATGCATATTTCTGAAAATCCTGAGTTTAAACCTTTTTGTGACATCTACCCCTTGCTAAACAATCTAGAAAGCCCTTCATAACACATTCCATAAACACCCAAAGACCTTTTGAATTATTACATGCAGATCTCTGAGGCCCATATAGCATACCAAATTTAGATGTATCCGAATACTTTGTTACCTTAGTGGATGACTTTACCTGAACCACATGGACCATCTTGATCAAAACAAAAGACCAAACTCTGAGTGTCATAATTAGTTTTATAACCATGATTGAAAAACAATTCTATACCCCAATCCTTGCGATAAAAATCGACAATGGTAGTGAGTTGATAAATACTTCATGCCATGAGTCAAAAGAATAACTCACCAAAAAACATGCATTTACACGCCTCAACAAAATGGGTTTATGGAATGAAAACACAAACATCTGTTATAAGTGATGCCGGCCCTTTTATATCAATCCAAATTACCCAAAAATTATTGGGGGGAAGTTTCAACCTATATCATAAATAGACCACCCACCAAAACCCTATCCTGGGTATCTCCATACGAAAATATCTTGATTTATAATAGTAACATGGCATAACCGTCGAGGAGAATTCGGGACCAAAATTTTTCAAAGAAGGGGCATTTTGACGTAGATCTGCTTTTGGCTTAGATCAACCTAAGTTAAATAAATGGAGTCTCCGTCGTCTCGCTTCTGCTTAAAGAATCCAATATAAAGCTACCCCCTTTTTTAATCATAATCCAACAAATATTTCAATGATTCCCGTAAAGTCCCAACATACGACCACATGAAAACTTTTAGGTGCATATGTTATGCAACAAATACAAAACCCCGCAAAGAAAAATTAGAACTTAGAGCCATCAAGTGCATTTTTCTTAGATACACGTTCGATATTGTCTTTCATGAGACAAAGTTTTTACAAACAACCAATCCAGCCCAAACTACATCGAAACCACAGATACTTTTGCAGACGAAATATATCTCCGATATTCTTATGGATGCTCAGCTCACTGATCTCAAACCAGTCACTATCCCTATGCCACAAGGCACGAAGTTGACCATAAACGAAGGAGCTCTATTATCTAATCCAAAACGCTATCGAAAAATCATAGGATAACTTTTGTATCTCAATTTCACTCGACTAGACATCATTTTCACAGTCCAACAATTAAGCCAATTTACTCATAAACCAAGGCAACAACATTAGCAGGCTTTAGTTCATATTTTGAAATATCTCAAGGGATCCATATCTAAGGAATTATTGTACCTAAGTCAAAATAGTGAGTTGCAACTCCACGCATATTGTGATGCAGACTGGGCAGGAGCAAATCACTCATTGGTTATTGTGTCTTCCTCGGCAACTCCTTAATCTCGTGGAAGACCAAAAAATAAAGCACCATTAGTCCCTCATCTGCCAAAGCCAAGTACCGCAGTATAGCAAGTACCCTATGAGAGCTCCGGTGGATTACATATCTTTATCGTGATTTGCAAATATAAGTCCTACCACCTATTCCGTTAAAATGCGACAACACCACAACCATCCACATTTCGCACCAAATATCTCGACATCGATTGTCATCTCATCCGTGACATAGTTAAGGAAGGATTTCTCAACACCATTCACATCTCATCCAAATTGCAGCTTGCTGATCCATTCACCAAACCTTTGGCTGTTCCAATTTTTCATAACATTCTTCCCAAGTTCGACCTCCTTCACACGACCCAACTTGTGGAGGGCATGTCAAACTTGCCAAAATAACAGACACAGTCATACGATAACAACAGCAATGCAAATCGCAGAAATCATGTACAGCCTATATAGAAAGGATAGTTCATTACGATTCCTTTTTTTGTCCTTTTACTTTCCTCCACTTATATAAAACCATGTACAATGTTTTTTCTGCTGAAATGAAATATAGAGATTTTTCTCTCTATCCTTCTGTCTCTATCTTTCTCTTATGATTTTGACAACTACACATTCTATCATCGTGGTTTATAATGAGAAATTATGTTATTATCCTGTAGAATTTTAAGAAATAAATAACAAAACCCAAAGTTTTGTCATCTCCTTGTTCACTTTGAGTTCTTTAAATCTGTATGACAATAGAAATTAAAACATGAGAAAAAGCTTAACATCATGACAAAGGAGGGAAGGCAAAGTTTCCCCATATTTAGACTTGGAAAGAGGGTTTGTCTTAGGACCAAATATGCATACAAGTATCCTAAGTATAGAATATGGACAAAATATCCCATGATGATAACAATAAAGAGATAGGGTGGTATAAACAAAGGGGTAAAGCATTGAATAATTAGTGACAATGTTACTCTAATATCTTTTTTTTTCCATAGGTTTTTGAAGATTATCATCTATCAATCCCATAATAGAACCGTCATAAGTTAAATATCAATATGTGAATATAGACACTTAGGTGTAAGCATACAACTATTATATTTTATGACAATGTTTTATGAGCATGCAAACTATTGGAAGTGTAGCTTGAAGGAAAAAAACATATAAACATGTGCAACCAACATATCAAGAAACTATGTGTAAAACATAATTAACAAAAAATAGAAATAAAATTATTAAAAATGGCTATTTACAATCTAAACCAAGAAATGGTAGATTTTTTCTCATTTTTTAAATCATATAATATAAAGATATGCACAGCCCCTCATTGTTTTACAAGTAGTCTTGACCAAACAAATGAATCTTTTAAAACAAATGCACGTATCATAAAACAAGCATATATGGTTAATATAACGAAATAACAAAATCGTTTCCATACATCTGTCAAAAATCCTAAAAAATTATTTTAAATTAGAAAAGTAACTTACCTTTCTCTATTCAAATCACTCATAATTTAACAACTCTTACTTCTTTGAGAATATAAAAACAACTTACATTATATTGATTGGAGATAAAAATGAATAAAGATGATTTAAAGTTTCAGATTTGAAGGATAGTTGTTAGACCCCTAGGTTCGAGATAGCATAATTGTGTGGGCATTAGCAAGCCTTCACCAGTGTTTAACACATGGAACAATGAAAAAAGGCAAAGACTTGCGATGAGGTAAGGATGAAAAAGGGGCAATGTCAGGCGTTGACATACATTGATGCACACTGGTAGAAATCTTTGACAAGATATAATATTCGAATATAAGACCAAAAGAAGGCTTGAGATGGACATCAGATTGAAGGCTAGTTGGATCACTCGTATGATAGGACTATGTGAGAGTTCCAAGCTGACTTAGCAAGTAGATTAAGCATACTGCGAGTTTTGGGAGAGTTTCGGATCTTGCACGAGTCGACTTAGCTAAGGCTAGATTCTTAATGAACTAAGGACCTACTGTGTGCTCAAATGGACGGACCATGGCTAATGAAGTTAGCATAGAAAAGCATTGAACAAACCAGTGTGCTATTAACTTGGATGACTGATCATCAACGAATAGAGATGAAGAGATATTGGATGATGTGGTGGATAAGATCACAATGTATGAACATCAGTTCTATGAGATAAAGATCATGTAGAAGGATCATCTGAAGATAGAGGAGATCTTCGTGGATATGGATGGATCATTCCTATAAAAATGTAATAGTTTATCTTGTTATTGTGATGTAGTTTAATCCTATTAGATAAAGTCCTAATTGGATGAGGATGTTACTCTATTGGGTAGTGTGATGTAATCTGATAAGGATAAGATTGTGATCTTAGCTAGTACAATTCTAATAAGATTATAATTTATTTATCTAGAGATGCCTATAAATATCTCATTTGAGTTTTGCTCTTCTCAAGATAGTAAGTGTGGGAGACATAAAAGATGTGAGGAGCATTCCTTTGTATACTTTGAGGGAAATAATAAAGGTTAGCATTTTGCCGTTTCTCTTTCTTGTTATTATTGTTGTCATAAATATTTAGTTATTTTGTAGTATTCTTGCAAGAGTGTGAGAGTTAAGCACTACGAGGGTCATAAGGCGTTCGAAAATAAGTAGGTTGGCTAACAATTACGAGATAAGGTTGAATCTTACTTTAATAAAGCTAAGTGAGATTGTTGTGTAAAGAGGTTGGCGCAACTAGCAGATAAGTTGCTGCTTGAAGGAAAACCTTTGTAACAATAACCAAGGCAACTTTTTTACCTGATAATAAGGCTAGGCAAGTTATCAAAGATCTCTTACTATTGAAAAAAAACTTATATTCACTTTCCTATAACAATGTAGTAATATATATTATTCATTGTCAAATAGCAACTACATTATTTCTATTTTTCAAAAAAACTACATTATTTCTTTTACTAACTAACTTGTCACATATTTAGGCATCTATAAATTCTTTTCCATCTTTTCCCAAGATTGTCATTAGTACAAGAAGTCATCAAATAGCTTCGACTTTCACATCAACCATAAACTTGCTCATCATATTGTTTTTTTACTATGAGTACTTCTAGTTAGTGTTGAAGATTTACCGTTAATTATGGTTGACCAATTTCTATATCATTCAAATATTAAACATTAGTTTAAGTTTTATGATTGTCACTACTGTCAACATTGTAACCATAAATTGGCTTATAACCATGAACAGGATTAAATTTCAAGGTGACACTATATCTCATTCTCAAATCTTAAAAAAGATTGGCCAAACAAAAACAAGTTGCAATATATCTCATGTTTTGATAAAAGAGTACTTTTACATTAATTTGCCAGACAAGTTAGATAAATAGTTTAACTTTTCATTTGAAAATCTTATATAAGATTGGTTCATGAAAATAATGTAAAATTCAAAAGCCTTAAATATTTTTTTTAGTAGAAACTTAATCAATTGTCAAACATCATCTTTATTAAGGATAAATGGAGTAAAATACTTTACTTTCTAGCCAGAGTGAACATATAAGCTAAATTATAAACAAGTTTTACAATAATAAAAATCAGTAAGATCGACATGAAGGCATATGTCATGAGCATAGTGTAAGTAGGAAACGTAAATTTAGGGATGACAATAGGCTGACCCATGGGCTGCAATCAAGGTGTTTTCAATGGATTGGTTCATAGGCCAGGCTTAGGTCCGAACCGGTTTGAAGTTCAATTCTTATAAGTAAAACAATATCTTTTTACTTAGAAAAGGTGGGCCTTAGGCAGACTTGGACTTGGGCATCCTAGACTCGGACTTACTTAAAAAAAAGATATTATTTTATATTTTTAATTTACAAAATTAGTGAAGCTGACTCATTACCATTCCTAAACGTAATAGCAATGTCAGCATAAGTTATCTTCTTATTGTCCGGGCAAGTTGGACAAGTCTTGTCTTGAATTATCTCAACTAAAGAAGGTGGAGGGTGAAGGGAGAGAGCGAAGATTATGGTAGAGTTGAAAGGAATAAATATTCAGTTGACAACTTGCTCATAACATCAATAGTAGGCTCGCTCCTGGGCAAGAGCAGGCAGGCACTTGGTCAGAGTCCACTCTCATGATTTTCATAAAGAGCAACAAAAAATGTCTCTATTTTTTATTTTTTTGTTTTTCGTAAGAATCTATTTTTGACGTTTATGAAGTAAAAAATAAAATTGGTCTTTTTTTTTCTTTACCCAAGTTTTATAAAATGTTGAGAACGAGCATGACCAATAGAACATTTAGATTCATGATTATGAACAACAAATGAGAGCAAATATCAAATAGAATGGAAATTAGGTAATGGTCGGCGTATCCGTTTTTGGATGGATAATTGGTTGCCCGACTGGGGTCCCCTTCTCCCGGTGGCTACGGCTCCCGTCCCCGATGATGATTTGGACGCTGTCATAGTGGATTTCCAGACTGACAACGACGACTGACAATGGCACAGGATTCAACAATATCTTCCTCCCGTTGCATGTATGGACCTCACCAGGTGTACCCCTCATGATCAAACCACAGCCGAGAATACTCTTCGTTAGGGCCTTACGGACCATGGTCGTTTCACTGTGGCGTCTGCCTACAAGTTAATTGAGGATCACATTCAGGGACCCTCACCACGTATATGGGAAGCCATCTGGAAATGGCCAGGACCCCAGAGGATCAGAGCATTCCTTTGGCTCCTGTCCAAGAATAAGCTTATGACAAACAAAAACCGCGTGGAGTGTCACATTGCGACTGATAGCAGGTGCCCTATCTGCGAGCAGGTTGAATCCGCCATTCATGCCCTCCGCGACTATCCACGAGTGACTACGTTTTGGCAGACATTCCCTTCGGTGACTGTTGACTCAACCTTTTTCCAGCATGATGAGGCGGCCTGGGTGTAATTCAACCTCCGCAGGCGCTCGTCGAGGGTACCCAGTGATTGGGCCACCACCTTCGACGTCGCTTACTGGATGCTTTGAACTTGGCGCAACAAAAGCATCTTTGAAGTAGAGTTCGCTTGACCGGACAATGGTCGACATGCTGTTCTGACGTATGTGGAATGGATTGCTCGGGCGAGAGCAATGGAAACTTGTGTGTTTCCTCACTAGGGCCTCTCTGTTGACAGCCTTGTGGGATGGTCTACCCCGCCAGATCCTTGGATTAAGCTCAACATCGATGGGGCGTTCCACTCGGGCTTAGCTACCACTGCAAAGAGGGGGATGTTTCGAGACCGGCACGGACAATGGTGCGGCGGCTTCATCCAGCATATTGGCCCCGGTTTGCCATTAATAGCTGAACTCTAGGGAGTCCACTTGGGCCTCACACTGGCATGGTCGCTTGTCATTGCAAGATCATTCTAGAAAGTCGACTCCCTGGAAGTCATTAACATTATTTTGTCTCCCATCCCCCCGACTGACTCGCATCTTTCTTTGTTGGCAGGTATCTGAGGTCTACTCCACCAAGATTGGGTGATCATGGTCCAACATGTGTACCACGAAGGAAATTAGAACGCAGATAGTATGGCGGCTCTAGCCCTCACGGTCCGTCCGGGCATCCATTTTCTTCAGGAGCCTCCTTTGGCTACTCGTCCATTCTATCACCGAGATAAGTAAGGCGCTATGTATTGCCGCTCCTGATGTTAGCGTTTTTGTGTTGATGTATTAGTTTATTTTCCCTTGTACCACAAAAAAACAATTATAAAAATACAATGACAAGGCAAAGAAAGTCAATTCTCGGTTGTGCTTTTATTTTCGCAAATCAAAGGGATGTGGGTTGGGACAATATTTTTCCATGGCAAAAATACAAACTTGCCCCTAGTTTTCTTGCTTGTATTATTAAATCCAACAACATAACGACGAAACATATACTACGAGATAATTGTGTCGGTGAATTGGAAGGGAACAAAATCTCTTGCTCCCGAATGCCCTGTTACCTCAGTTCGTACAAATCTCAACCCAATTTTGATTACTTATTGATTTAATTTTATAACAGGCAACAGAAGATCTGATTTGAAAGTTTTAAAAGAAAATTAAATTTTTTAATCTAATTTATGATCAACTAAATGTATATATTTTTAATTTTATAATTTAATATTAAATATTTAACTATTAAAATTAGTTATTAATAAATTTTTGAATAATTTAATTTTATTTAATAAGTGTAATTAAATTAAATAAAATTAGTTTAATAATTATTAGTAAATATAATTAAAATTAAAATTGATTTAATAATCAAATATATTTAAAAATAAATATTAATTTATAATTTATTTTTTTAATAAAATAAAATATTTTATTGATGAAATAAAATTAATTAATTAAAATATTATCTTTAAGTTTTATTTAATATACAATTTTATTAGTAATAAGAATATAATTATATTAATAATAATTTTGTTTTTATTTGAAAAATATAAATTAAAAGCAGAAAATAGAATTTAAAAATCACATCTAGTTTTTACCAATCTTTCAAATTTCGTACCGTTCCTACCGGCCGGTAAACGATACAAAATATTTAACGCTGGTATCGACCTCAAATACCGGTCGGTACCGGCGTTTACCAAACGGTACCGACCGGAATCATAAATCTGACCGATATCGTAACTTTCAGAAATTGCAAGGACTAACTTGCAATTTCCGAAAGTTTTAAACCTAAAATCTAATTACCCCCCTTCTCGATTCTTCTTTGGTTCTTCCTTCTTCCACGCCGCTGCCTCCTCTCTTCTTCGATCTCTCTCTCGGTGTCTCGTCGTCTCATCCTCGCTGTCGACGTCTCCTTCAGTTCTCCAGTCCTCCTCCTTCGAGTCTTCGATTGGTGGTTTGCGCGGTTGGCCATCTTTTCTTTCTCCCTTCGACGGTTTGACCTCAGCCTGCTCCTCGCCACCTTCTCCTTCGTCCTCCTCGCCGTCTCTCTTCCTTCGACGCACCACATGACCACCTCAGCTCAGACAGACCATATGACCTGACATTGACCTGAATTGGCGAAGACCCGATTGTTTTGGGGTGTATGTGTTTTGATTTTTGTTTCATTTTTAATGGCATTGTGGAAATAATTGCTTCTGTGATTGTGTTGGTTGTTGGATGATGGTGGATTTGGGGTTAAAAATTGGTGTTGTTGTGTTGGATTTGGATAAAAAATGGGATATTGATTTTAGCTGAGAATGGGAAATGGGAATGGTCTGAAATCCGAATGATATTGAAGTTGATTGATTTTTGTCATTTGTGAATGTTGAAGTTGAACTGAAATTGGAATTGGATTTTGCCATTTTAGAAGTGGATTGGAAATTTGGAATGATGATTTACGATATTGATTATTGAAATTGAATGGTGGAAATTGGCTTGTGATTACGGTATTAATATTGAATTGTTGGATTATTGATGAATGAGATTGAATTTGAGTTTGAGCAATTGAATTTGAGATTGAGTTTGATAATTTGAAATGTTTAATTGTACATGTATTTTATTTAATGATAATTTGGTGCTTATGGTTA
>JANVCQ010000006.1:29126050-29143438 GCA_025531925.1 Erythroxylum plowmanianum | reverse complement strand
TAAGTGGAACAAAACCTTGAGGTCTTGGGTTCGAGCAGTGGCTCACCCAAGAACCAAAGAGGACAATACCAATTAATAGGGTGGTGGAGTACCTGGGTTGCATGGGTGGGACTTGCCCGTAATTCGAACCCGTGGACCCATGGGTTGCGTGGGTAAGGCTTGCCCGTAATTTGAACCCACGGACCCAACACCAATTGTTATAGAAAACTTGGGTTCAATTAAATTCCTCCACACTTAAACCTTTGTACTCTTGGACAAAGCTTATAAAAGTCAAAGCGATACAAGTACAAAAGAAAATACCGACTATGTTTAGAAATTAGAGTAGAAAATTGGTAAAACCACTTTCTCAGAAATCAGCCAAAGCAGACTGAAAGAGCACTCAGAAAATAGACACTATAAGAATTTAATCCAAGAGATTGAGCAAAAGAGATTTCTCTTAAGGGAAACTGTTTAACTCTCTAATCACATGTCTTGGGATAATTTCACTCTAAAATCTGTTTAGTCCATTCTCTACCATAGGCTTGTGATAGTTCTACCTCTCCACTACAAGAACTATAATTTTAAAAAGCAAGAGGGCTTTTCAAGGTTGTAATGTATAGAAGGCTAAATGAATGGATTGAAGAGAAGAAAGAAAAATGAGTGCATGCACCACAATATGTTCCTTATGAAACAATGTCAACACAACAAACATAATCTAAAACATTTTCTTATAACTTTTCTCATAAGAGACCTTTTTTTTGAGAAAGTTTTCTAAACTTTTCTTTCTTTTCTTTTTGAGAAAGCCTTTTGATTATTTTTGATTTTATTTTATTTACTTCTTGGCTTATCTCAATAACCATTCTCCTGTGAGAAAGCTTTCTAATTTTTTTTTTTTATGTATGAATTGAACTATCTACAAAGATCAACTTAAAGTAAGGAACTCGAAATGAAATATTTACATCAATATGAAGATATGTGCATGCACTTAAAAATATGGCTTAAGGGGCTAGCAATGGTTAAGTGTTTGGGTAATTAGGGTTTGGAAAGAAATGCTTCTATCATGTTAACAAAATTTTAGTTCATCAAGCTTTGATCAAGAATTAAAACAAGTTCTAGAGAGATATGAAATTAAGCAGATACACACAAAATGAAAGAATTCAGGCCCAAATATCCTTCCAACAAGGTTAGTTTCTCAATTAAGCAATCTCAAGGTTTAAAAACGTGAAGTGCTACTTTTTCAGCGTACCTTCACTTACTTCGTGTTAAAAACATTGAAAATGAAATTAACCAAAACCAACTATCATTTAAAAACATAGATGGTATTTTTAGGAACACATGGATAACTTTGAAATTTATAAGATCCTCGAGACACATGAGTGGAAAGAATCTAAATTGGAAGAACAATTGAAATGAAGGAATTAAAAACAATTTCGATCATGAATAGTGTCACCGTGGCGAAAAATTCCAAACACACTTGACAAATGCAATTCACCTCAATTACCAAGTTTGAAATTTTGCGTATCACACACAAATGACTTGCACAAGCGATGAAATGGCCAAAAATAATGCATAAGCCAAAATTACCAAAATGGAATAACCTCCCCCACACTTAAACTTCATATTGTCCTTAATGTGAATTACAATCAAAACACAATCGTATAGCAAAAAGAAACAAAGAGTAACTATAAGATAAATCTCAGGGGGGGAATCAACACAGTAAAAGAGAGGCAAGAGATAGAACTGAGAAGGGAATGTTATTGAATTAGAAATCTACTGATTAAACTAAAAACTAAGCTATTTTCCTACTGAGATGGTTCCTCCCCCCCACTTGTTTAGTAAACTAATATACTAACATATGTCATAAGTAGTTATAGGCCAAAAGTAAGTAGACAAGTGAAGGAAAGAAACAACCTGGTGGTTATGGAGGCTGGTGGTTCTCATAGTAGAGCTTTAGTAGGTGGCCATTCACCTTGAGGGTGGCTCCAATTTCTTCATGTAAAAGCTTTACCATACCAAAATTGTGCACCTTAATGACTAAGTGTGGCCTATCCCAACGAGTATTGAACTTTCCATGCTTAAAAATGAAATGAGCTTTAAATAACAGAACTTTGTCTCCTTCCTTGAAACTCTTCCTCTGAGGAACCTTATAGTGCATCAACTTTTTTTTCTCCTTGTAGAGGCAAGAATTCTTGTACACCTCTAGCCTCTAGCCTCAACTCCTCTAACTCTTGCAATTGGATCTTCCTCTCCATACCAGAAGATTCCAAGTCCATGTTGCACCACTTAACCACTCAATATGCTTTATGCTCTAACTCCACTGACAAATGACAGACATTATCATAGCTTAAACGATACGGGGACATTCCTATTGGAGTTTTGTAGGCGGCCTGATAGGCCCACAATACTTCTTCTAGTCATAAGCTCCAACCCTTCTTTGATGGCTTCACCATCTTCTCCAAGATGTGCTTCACTTCTCTATTTGATATTTCAGCTTGACCATTAGTTTGTGGGTGGTATATAGTGGAGACTTTGTGAGTGACTCCAAATTAGAAAAATAGGTTATCAATGACTCTATTGCAAAAGTGTGTCCCTCTATCACTAATCACAGCCTTAGGAATCCCAAACTGACAAAAAATGTTATACTTGAGAAATTTAGAAACTGCTTGTGCATCATCTTTTCTAGTAGGCACTGCCTCTATCCATTTTGATACATAGTTGATCGCTAAAAGGATGCACACAAAGCCAAAAGATGGGGGAAAGGGACCCATGAAATCAATCCCCCATACATCAAAGATTTCACAAAACAATAAAGGTTGTTGAGGTATTTCATGATGTTCACCTAACCCTCCAAAACGTTGACATTTGTCACATAACCGACAAAAGGTAAATGAATCTCTAAAGAGGGTAGGTCAATAGAAACCAGAATCTAGAATCTATAATTTTCCTAGATGTTCTCCTTGCATTAAAATTTCCCCACAATCTATTGAATGGAAAGCTGAAATTATAGCATCGAATTTCTCATTAGGCACGCATTTTATGATTACTTGGTCGCTGCACATTCTCTATAGATGAGAAGCATTCCAAATGCAATGCCTAGCTTTGCTTTTTAGCTTTTGGGACTATGCCTTAGACATAAAAGGAGGAGTTAGTCTAGTTATGAGATAATTAACTATATGTGCATACCAAGGTTCTTTAAAAACTAAAGCACATAAAACCGAATCAGGAAAAGAATCACAAGTTAGTTTTGAAGAGTCCACTCCCTGTGTATATTCTGGTAGCCTATTCGAATGGTCAATTACATGGTTTGCTGCCCCAGCTCGATCCTTTATCTCAATATCGAATTCTTGGAGAAGCAATGCCCACCTTATCAATCTAGGCTTCGATTGTGGTTTCCTGAGGAGATATAGAACAACTGCATGATCAGTAAAAATGGTCACATGGGAGTTTAACAAATATGGCCTAAATTTTTCCAAAGCAAAAACTACTACAAACAGCTCTTTCTCAGTTGTTGTTAGTTGATTTGAGCTAGATCCAGTATTTTCGAGGCATATGCGATAACTTTTGCTATTTGTCCTCCTGTTGACCCCAATATAGCTCCTACAGTGAAATTAGAGGCGTCACATGAAAGCTTAAAAGGTAGATTCTAATTAGGAGCAACTAAAATAGGATGAGAAATGAGTTTTGATTTCAATTTATCAAAGGCATTTCTGCAAGAATCATCAAACTCAAATTTTGCATCTTTTTGCAAAAGCTTAGAAAGAGGTAATGCAATTTTGCTAAAATCCTTTATAAACCTTCTACAAAATCCTGCATGACCTAAAAATGATCTGATATCCCTAACACAAGCAGGATAAGGCAAGGAAGATATAATGTTAATCTTAACTTTAACAACTTCAACCCCTTTGCTATAAATCAAATGACCTAGTACTATGCCCTCATTGACCATGTAGTGACATTTTTCAAAATTCAAAATCAAATTCTTTTCAATGCATCTCTGTAAAATTTTGTAAGACTAGATAGGCAAGCATCAAAAGAATCACCATGCACTGTAAAATCGTCCATAAAAACTTCCATGCATTTTTCTAAAAACTCACAGAAAATAACCATCACACAGCACTGGAAAGTTCCTGGGGCATTACATAAACCAAAAGACATCCTTCGATATGCAAAGGTACCAAAAGGGCATGTAAAGATAGTTTTATCTTGGTCCTCTGATGCAATAGGGACTTGAAAATACCCAGAGAAATCATCTAGAAAATAGTAATGTGATTTGCCTGCAAGTCTTTTTAGCATCTAGTCAATGAAAGATAGAGGAAAATGATCTTTTTATGTGGCATCATTTAATCGCCTATAATCTATGCACACGCGCCATAAATTCTGCACCTTAGTGAGAATAAACTTATCTCTATCATTTTTGACCACAATTATCCCACTCTTTTTCAGCACTACATGTATTAGACTGACACACTCACTATCAGAAGTGGGATATATGATCCCAACACTCAACAATTTTGTAATCTCTTTCTTAAACATGTCTAAGATAAGTGGATTCAATATCCTTTACGGCTGCCTCACAAACTTTGAACCCTCACTCAATAGTATCCTATGTGTGCAAATAGATGGGCAAATTCTACATATATCAGCTAAAGTCCACCCTATAGCCGTCTTATGTTCTTTTAAAACAGTAAGGAGTCTCTCTTCCTTATTGTGAGACAAGGTATTGGCAATTATAATAGGTAATCGGTTATTAGACTCAAGAAAGGCGTACTTCAAATTAGGAGGTAGGGGTTTCAACTTAATCACAGGAGGTTGCACAATAGAAGGAATCAATTTATGTAGTTTAAGAGAGAAAAGATTACTCCCCTTTTCTTCAGATGTTGAACCTGTCTCATGTTGATCTATAGTGGCAACTGCCTAGGCCAACTCCTTCTGCCTCCTTTTAATCAGACAATTTTGTTGAGGTACAATACTTGTAGCTATGCCCTCATTGATGTCAGTCTTTGTGATAATGAAATTGCCTAAAAAATCAACATAAATCCCTTCCCGAAGGGAATTACCACTTGCAGCAGGAGATGTTAAAATTGCACATGAGTTAGAAAAATCAAGTGAATGCAACTCAAAATTAAAGGAATTCTCTTTGAATTCAAATTTGGAACAAGTTTCATCATCAGCAACATCAGCCATATTTATTCCCCAAAGTGAATAATCCTTATTTGGATGTTTCATGGCTACATACATGTTAAAACTCACTTGTTGATCTCCTACCTCTATGGTGATTGTACCTTCTTTCATGCTAATCATAGTACTAGCAGTTCTTAAGAAGGTTCTACCGAGAATCAAGGTAGTGTCCTACACAACTTTAGAAGATATGACAAGCACATAGAATTTAGTTGGAAAAACCAAACCCTTTACCTGGACCAAATTGTCTTCTATGAACCCCACTGGATGCCTAAAAGACCTATCAGCCAATTGCATCACTACAGATGTAGGCTTTAGACTCTTAACTCCTAATGATGTATAGACAGACTTAGGCATTACATTGATTGCCGCCTTTAGATCTAGCAAGACTCCTCCTATGGTAACTTTTCCTATTGCGCACGGAATGGTGAAAGATCCAGGATCTTGGCACTTAACAGGTATTTGGGGTTTGAAAAGTGTGGACACATTTGATCTGACTTGTACTCTCTCATTAGGCCTAAACTTTCTTTTGTTAGCGCACAAGTCCTTAAGATATTTCGCGTAAGTAGATTTTCACTAGATCAAGCAAAGGGATGTTGACTTCTACTTTCCAAATAAGTCAATGACATCTTTTTCATGTTTGCAATCAGTCATCCTTTTGCTAAGTAAATATGAATTGGGAAAAGGAAGGTCTTTTATACTTCCGTCCTTATTAATTGCTTTTTGGGCTCCTTGCTTGCTTGATTCCTGGTTGGTCTCTGAATTTGCTTCCTTGCTCCTTGATTGTTTTAACTCCTTATCAGCCAAAAGTGCTCTTTCCTTTAAACTTTCGGATTTCTTAACTCTCTCAGCTGATAAAGACAATTCTTTGCTCTCATTCTTTTTCATCTTCTCCCTTATCTTGATTCCTAAACCTCACTTGTTTCCCACTACGGAGAGTTATGGCATTTAAACTTTTGGGGTTCATAACGGTGTTGAAGGGGATAGCTCCACTACTTCTTGCTTGATTCTCACTCATGTTGTTAGACAACTGGGTGATGAAGGAATTGATGTTCTCAGCTTTCGTCTCCCATTGGTCCATTCTCTTTTCCAGAGCATTAAACCGAGCAGCGATTTTAGAGGAATCCTATTGAATGAGAAAGGTTATTGCGTTGAACTAGTTGTTGTTCATAGTCCTTTCCTCCTTAATCAGTGCCATTATATTGTGAAGAAGTTGGTTGGTGTCCTCTTTTGGTGGAACAGTCAGGGCTTGTTAATGGTTGGGGAACTAGTTAGTGGAAGTACCAGCTCCTCCTCCTTGTTGAAATCTATTCGGGCCCCTTCCTTCTTCATTCCTCCAACTGAACCAAGGATTTTTCTTCCATCTCTAGTTATAGGTGTTGGAATAGGGGTCCCATTTCTGATTGGTCTGACCTTGATACACTATAGACACCTCTTCATACTGACCGAGGCAAACATTAGAAATGTGTATTACTGACCCATAAGTATCACAAATGGGCACAATAAGTTCCATAGAAGATGTTGGGTGATGCATACTCATGTTTTTCAGTTCTGTAGTGATGAAGGACAACTGTGAAGCTACTCTGCTATCCAAAGAGTCAACTTTAGACTCCAAACTTTCCATTCTTTTGGATTGTGGTTTTAAAGCTCCCAACTCATAAACACCTCTGGTATCTCTCACACTGTATTGTTGATGATTCAAAGCCATCTTCTTGATCAAATCTCATGCATCCGAAGCTGTAAGGTCAATCAAAGAACCTCCCGATGCCGCATCCAGCATATCTTTATCTTGACTTTTCAGCCCATCATAAAAATACTGCACTAATTGCTCATCAGGTATCTAGTGATGGAGGCATCTGGACAATAGGTCTTGAAAGTGATTCCAATAGTCATAGAGTGACTCATCATAATCCTGATGTGTCGAATATATCTCGTTCCTCATTGATGAAGTTCTGGATGCTAGAAAATATTTCTCCAAGAATGCCTTCCTCAAATTAGCCTAACTATGGTAGGCATTCGCCCTATGCCTTGGGAGGCTCATATGCCAATCCCTTGCTTTTCCCTCCAATGATAGGTGAATAACCTTCCATAGTACTTGATCAACTGAAGCTCCCACCGGCTTCATACCCTGACAGATCATGGACAAAGATTGCAAATGCATATAGGGATCTTCTCTTGTCAAGCCATAAAATTTAGGAAGAGAATTAATGAGTAATCCTTTAACTTCAAAATTCACGTCAAAATTGGGACAAGCAGTAGTAAATTGATCATAATTCATGTCAGAAGTGGCCACTTCCCTAATGGTCCTCCTTCTTTGATTCCCATTATTCTCACCAACTCGCTTATGCTCTCTATTTCCTCCATTATTACCATTCCTAGGTTGGTTGGCATGAAAGTTAGGGTTTTGTAGGAAAGCTAGGTTTTTGTCTATTATCACTCTTTCTAATGAATCGCTCTCACTACTTGGCTCACTAGACTCCCCTTCAACAACTACCTTACTTTTCTCTTTTTCTTTGCTCTCCTTTCTAATCTTTCTCAAATGTCTCTCAATTTCAGGATAGAAAGGTAGAAGTTTAGTTTTCCAGGGCATGCACGGGAACAATTCAAATGAAAATAAGAAGTAAAACATATTTACTTGTAAGCACACAAAGTCAAATAAAAAGGCGAGACGTGATAGATGCAAGTATGTAGGTGTACGAAAGTATGTGTGAGAGTAAAGTATGCAAGTAAAATGTGTATGTAACAAAAAGAAATAAAAGAAATGTTCAAAACTATGTGGGTGAAAAAATGCTAAGTATAAAAAGTGCAAATATTTAGTATCTTTTTGTTTTGTAATTTCAAAATTTCTATGCTATGCAAAGAAAATGAAATCCTATACTATTGACAAGTATGAAACTAAACTATCTAAAATGCAATCTAAACCAAGGTTCCTAACCTTACTTAGTAGCAAAAATGACAAAAGCTAACCTAAAGAACCAATCGCTTGGTTCCTCGGCAACGATGCCAATTTGATTCTAGCCTTTGTACTTTCCTTTAGAGGTCAAATCAAAATTAAAAATGTAATCCAAGGATTGCAATATAGGTTGCAACCTCGGGTCATTTCATTTAATCGAAACCTAACGGAATGGACCTATGCTAGCCTATATGTCATGAAATGTAAACTAAATTGGTAATAAAAAGGGGGTTTTGGTCTTTGAAATCCTTACTAAATTAAAAAGGAACTATAAAGAAAATGTGTCAAAAAGTATTTTTGGATTTTTGGGAATGCAAAAATGTAAAAATGGGAAGATAAAAACAATGATCAAATGGTGATAGTATCCTCTTGAAAGTGAGCTTGGCTATCATAGTTTGAAATCAATTTTCGATGGTAGTGAAAATAGCTAAGTTTCAAATTGTAAACCTTAAAGAACTCTTTAAGTTCAAGGTCTTAATCAATGAACTCCATTTCTTAAGACCTTGTTAAATGCCCTTGGTGTGTGTGGTGGGTAAGTTAATGCAACAAGTCATTTTGGGAATCAAATCAACTTATTATCAAACACAACTATGCAAAATAAAAGAGATTCAACAAGATTACAAATTGACATATATGAGACTTCATATATTAAAGCTCCAAGTTTTACATCAAAAAATCATAACCACACATTAAATATCCAACACTTGATTAAACTCTAATCAAGAATGTTCAACTACAAATCATAAATCCTAAACCTAAGAGTTCATAAATCATAGCTAAACATAGATTAAGCTAATCCCCTTTTAAGCCCATTGAACTTAAGCTTTTGCTACATCTTCAAGAGGAAAAGAGATGCCTAGCCACTCATAGCTCCAAACAACTTCACAACCGAGAAGCAACCGGAAGATCCCATGGTAGCAACCAATAGTGGAAAGTGGAAGAAAATGGTATGGGGAGAAGGGCGATGGTGTGCATGGAGATGGAGTAAGATGATGGAAGTGTCGATGAATGAAATTTTTCTCTCCAAAGTGTTGGCTTTTGTCTGCTGCTCCTTGTTAGCTTAAAATAGATCTTTTTCATCAAAAATGGGTCAGTGGATTAGGTGCAACAGTGGGTTATTTTGACAAAAATGGTTAAGGTCATTGCTGATTCAAAGGTTTCGCTGCGACAAAATTTTCCCGAAGATTTAGTTAGTCATCTTCAGCTTTCGCCGTGGTGCAAACATTACCTTCACCGCGACGAACTTTTTCCAAAAGGTTTCTTCAATAGATATGCAGGTTTTGCCGTGGCGAAACATCCAAGTTGCCGCAGTGAACTTGCTTGTTTGACTCTGTTGACTTGTTGACTTGTGCTCTTGTGCTTTACTCCTTAGGTCTACTTTTTGAATCTCCTACAATGACAAATAGTAGTTTGTAGTATCAATTGTCCCAAGAAAATCACTTAGCACAATTACTAATTATTTGTAACAATTTTACCCTCAAACTATATTAATTCAAGACTAGCACTCAAGAATTACATTAAGCACAAAATCCAAAAATAAGATCCAAGAAGTATAATAAAAACCCTAAAATTGTCACCAATTGTTATAGAAAACTTGGGTTCAATTATTTATGCTTGTATTAATGATTGTCATATAATTCTAAAGGTGGATGTGGACTAGACCAAAGTTTCTTTATATTATTTTCTTCATTATTAGATTGAATTCTTCTTCAAATATATTGTTACAATTGTTTATTCAAAATCAAAACCATCTTTTTTTTTATTGTTCACATTACAAAATAAAGTTTTATATTATCTGTGGAATTGATAAAGTGATTTTAGTTGATTTTGTGTTTTCGTATTCTTTAGTTTTTTTATTGTTTTTCTCATTATTTATTTATCTTTCTTTCCTAATTGTGTATTTCTGTCATTCGATCTTAATCAAGATGATTTGTAATTGACAACAAACATGGTAACTGGCTTGCAATGGTTTGCCATTAGGTTTGATCCACTACCTTTATGAGTTAATGAGGTAAATGTATAATCCTTTGAATAATAAAATGCTAATTTAATCTCTTTTTTTCATTAGATAGTTGTAGGTTATATTTAAATTACGAGAACCTATAAAATTTTCTCGATAATAAAGGATCTAACTGATATATGTTTAATTTTCTAAGAGGAGCCTATCAAACAAGTAAATGTAGTAGGTAGAGTTCTGTACAATTGCAAAGAAATTAAAATCCTAGTTTCAACCATAGGAATACGCAACTTAGTCAACCCATGGCTCACAAATGCTTAAATTTTTAGCAATATGAGCAACCATACCATCATAGACAATAAATGGATCATTTTTTTTATTCTGGTATGCCACTAGAAGATATTTTCAAGTCTTTTTATTTTGATATTTTGCACTTTCAACAGTAGATAAGAGCTAGTATTTAAAGCCTAAGAGTGTTAACTATACTAAATAGTAACCATAATGAGTTAGTTCGAGGCACAAAGTTTAAGGAGATTTCTCTCCCAAATGATTATAAATCTTGAAGAAAATAAAAATCCAAAAAATGTTGCTGCAATCATTTTAAGAAGTGTTAAAGAGGTTGAGATGCTAGTAGAGATGCCTCTTACATTGTTAAGGCAAAAAGAGGAGAAAAATATTGCTATAAATGAGAATCTTCCCAATGGTAATAAGTGTAACGCTGAACTTTCTGAGCCCTTTTGTATTGGCCTATACTTGGAGATGCTATTGTATGTTGATATATACATGGTTGTATATGAGTTCAAAGATGTATTTAAATCCTTTTAGGTATATATGTCAGTGATTTATAATGTTATATGCCCTTACATGAACTTAGAGCTCATTGTTATGAGAACTCTTGGAGATTTATGACATGTAAGCTTCTAAGTGTGTAACAGCTGAGTCCATTGGATGGATATGACCATGGTAGCTGAGCTAAATGTGTTATAATGCCTTAATAGGTGATTAAACATGATTTATAGACTTATTGGACACTTAGAAAGCTTAATTGGAAAAGTTGATGTACATTGAGCTTATTTGCCAATTGTTAAAAGTTAAAGGACTTAAATGTAATTTTTCAATTCATGGAGGATCAATATATAATTTTATAAAGTTAAGGAGCTTAATTATTATTTTCAAAAGTTCGAGGACCAAAATTAAAATAAAATTTTTGGTCATTCCCAAATTTTGGGCACAATCACCAATTTAGGAAAAGTTTGGAGGGTATAATGGTAATTTCACATAAGCTAAGGGCAAAAAGATAATTTCACTATAGTTGGTAAAAAAAGAGTCAATATTCTAGACCCTTCTTCCATGTATGGCTGTGCACCCTACCATTAAATACTAGAAACATTTTGTTCTAATTGAAAGAAAGGAGAATAAAGGAGAAGAGAGGGGAGAAGAACCCATTCGACCATCACTAAAATTCTACCATTCTTTTTCATTATCCAACATAAATCAAGGTGTTCTAAGTTAATTTGGGATCAAGAAACTCAAATATATCATTAGATTTGAGAAATTCTCAAAAGGATTTTAAGATATCACTAAAGGAAAGTTCAGGTAAATTTTGTCTCATATCTCTCTACACTATGATTTTGAGTTTGGTTTTAAGATTCGTTGTTCTCCATGCTTGAATATGCTTGAAACATGGTTTAGATGAATGAAATGAGTCATGGAGAAGTCCCCTTAAGCTAAAAACGAAATGTTCTTTTTTTGGTGAAAGTTTGTGAATTTTTAAATATCTTTTGAAATTGATGGTTTAAATGAATTATATAGAATTGTATATGTATAATGTGAATTGATGATGAAAAATGAAGAAGATATACATTGGATAAGGCTTGGTTGAAATGATGGGAGAAGAAATAGACTAATATAATGAGTTGTATAATTATGATGAATATGACTTAAATGAAGGGAATTGGATTGAATGGAGTGGTGAATTATGTTATTGTTTGGAAGTGTTTGTTATATAATAAGATAGGAGCATAAATTAATATGATAAAGTCTTAAAAATATGACTTGAAAGTCATGCACATTAGATGTTTGATAAAATGCCTAAGTGAACTTGGCTTAGGATTTAGGATTCATAATGATATGCATTGGAAAGTCGCTTTCATTTTTACTTAAAGTAAACTTGAATTTTTGCTTAGATTGATGAGTAATGGCCTAATGTGTTTGGATAAAAATGTGCTTAATTATGTTTTGAAATGAGTAAGTATTGGATTAAAGGCATTAAATGCCTTAGAAAATGCAAAAGAAAAGTTAATGTGAATAGTAAGGGAAGTAATCATGTAAGAAGCTTAATGATCGAATCTTATAGCTTAAAGATAGAGATATTGTGTTTTATGAACTTATGAGATGGTGTATAAATATGAGATACATGTTTGAGTAGTAAATACATTGTATATGTTTATGTATAAAGGCTCGAGAGCTGTGAATCAAGGAGCTCATACCAAGGATTGTTGAAGTCAAGGGAGTGTACACCTTCTTTTGAGATGAGTTAGGGAAACCATATCTCTCAAATGGGATTAGAGCATCCTAAGACATGTACTATGACTTATATGTGAATTTTAAACTTAGGTAATGTGTAATAGAATTGAATCTCAAACAGATGCTAATATACTTTTGTAGTTAATAAGTGATATTGTTTTAAATAACTCTTTATACTTGGAGTGCAACTGATGTTTTTATTACGTATTTTGAGAAGTGATATTGTTTTCAATAAACCTGTACTTGAAGTGCAAAGGACAATATTTTATTTTCTAAAACTACTTTTTGAACAACTTTGCACTTGGAGTGCAAAAGATGACTTTTATTGTATGAAATAATATTTTGGAACTTACATATGCATAATCGCGTCATGTATGCTATGTGTATGTGTTCTCTTTTCGCTAAGAGCCATAGCAAGGTTCCATTCTATCGGTTGGACCGATAAATAAAGACATGGTGCCTTACTTGATTTTTATACTTAATGTTTTTATATGATTTTGGTGATTGGTAAGGTAACGATTGGCTAATCGTGTGCTAGACACAACATATTAAGTGACCCCCGTACCTTTAATGCTGATACATAAAAGTCATGTCCCTGTATCAACAACTTTCAACGGGACTTATAGGTGATTCCACACCTAGAGGTCTGGTCATCGAAGAGGTCATTACCTAGGGTCATGATGTTGTTGTCAACTATAGTCCTAACTCACCACAGATGAAAATCGAGTCAACACTAGGAATCGGCGAGTGTGCACACTAGTTTGGTCAACTGGTGGTGACACATATGATTGTTTTGACCTATTCTAAAATTTGTTTTATGATGATATTTGATTTATACGTGAGATGCTTTTATGCTTTTGTGTACCTGAACTGGAACCTATGCTCATCGGATGAGTGATTAATAGGTTAAGCCTATGTGGTTCCTAACCAGTATATGTTGAGTCATAGGCTAGGCTAGTTTTATATGTTTTTATGTCAAATATGTTCACTTTATAAGTGGTTATGTGCATGCTAGATATATGGAAAAACCCATCCTTAGGTTTTCTAGACCATCTTGGTATGTTCTGAGTTCTGCTTGGGATATATGTTTTTCCTGCTCATTAAGTACATAGTGTATTCACCCCCTCTACTTTCTAACCATGTAGGTTAATTTGGTGAGCTTAAAGCTATGAGTAGATCGTGCGGTTTTTTGACATTTTCAGGGTATTATTGCACGTGGGTAGTCTCTGTTTTATACTTTTGTTGTATAGTGGCTCATTAATTGTTTTCATTAGGTTAGTTATATTGATATGCTTTATGATTTTATTAACTAAATTTTGACTATCTTGTAGTTTGTAAAAGACCTTATGTATGAACCTTTGGTACTATTGTTGGGATTGTTTTTGAGTGGACTTAAAAGTCTAGAAGTTGTGGTAGAGTTTTGAGTTTTGGGATTCTTAAAATACAGTCGTTGTGCTGTCCAAATGTTTTTAAAGATATTCAGTTAGCCTTGCATAGTTGAATTAAGGGTATTGTGAGTGTCCTTAGCCCAGATATACGACGGTTGTTATATGCCTGATATGATACTGGGACGTGACAATAAGGGAGAAGATGAATTGGAAGTTGCTATTTATAAGCATCTTAAGGATGAGAAGGAGGAAGTGACATTGAATACAAAATCGTGGGAGCCTATTACAACGCTAAAAGATTGTTAAATGTTACAATATCTAGGTAGCGTTTCTTATATTTCGATACCAATTTTTAATAGGAAGTTCTTACCCTTTAGTTTGTAGGCTCCCAACTCATCCTTATTTATAAACTACACAGAAGATTGAAATTACCTTTGTTGGATACCAATTGAATAAGAAGGCACTTAGTTGAGTCACTGATAGTAAACAACGACATTACTTGGGAGGAAACCCAAGATTTAAACTACCCAAACTGTAATTATAATGGAAGTAGCTTAACTAGTTTATTTATTTTGTTTCATTTTAGTTAATCATTTTAAAGTGTGTGTATTATTTTACTTTTAGTTTGTATATTGAGGACAACCTCAACGTAAGGTTTAAGTGTAGGGAGGAATTGCTTTAGGATGTGCTTAATTGGAGAGTTTTCTTTTAATTTGTTCTAATTGGATTAAATTGTTATACATGCTATAGGGTTAAAAAGCATCTACTGGATTACTAAAATAGTTTAAGGTATAAATTTTAATTAAAAATTAAAATAATCTAAAAGAGAAGAGTGGAAATTTTTTAGTAAATTACATAACCTTGTGAGCTTTTATACCGTACAAAATTAAGACATCTATATCAAAATGTGTTTTTTTATATGATGTTTTTTTTGTGGATGTTTGATGCAAATGCACTTAGAAATATACTCTTAAAGCCAAAAAACACGTATAAAAAACTTGATCATTGCTTATAAAAAATCAAAAATCAACTTTGTTAAGTGTTTGAATTCCACAAAGAAAGAATTCTTTGATAAGTTTGAAGTTTAATAGAGAATGAGTAAAAGACTCTCTCAGCTCTTAAATAAAAAACTATATAAAAACTTTTAATAACTTAAAATGAATATACTTTAAATACTAAATAATAAAAAATAAGGTTCCAAATGAACATGACTTGGAACTTTTTAGTTATGAACTATTTTTGCGTTAGTAGGCACAATCTATGCCATGCCCATGTTTGAGAATGTGGATCTCCTTATAACTTTGCGAAGTTGGACATGGTTTAGGACACATCTATAGTTAAGATTATCGATCCTTTTATATCTTGATGAAGTTGAGCATGGTTTCAAGTACACCTATAGATCCCCTGTAACTTTGTGAAATTAGACACAATCTCGAACATGTTCGTGGATAAACCATAGCTTACAATTAAGTTTCATAAAAAGTTACACAGGTTGATACATGATCGTATTAGAGGTTATGTTTACATCTAAGTCTTCAACCTTAACTTAAATTAAGCTAACTCATACTTGTCTTTTAATTTAGATTATATACATGTAGCTGATTGACTGTGTTTATACTTATAAAGATTTATAACTTTCAAATGCAAGTGCATTACATAGTTGTATCTAGCATTGACAAGCATGGCTTGATCCTATGAGGATTGTAAGTATTAGTATCAACATTTTCCTATTATTTAGCTGTCGAATCAGATTATGGGTTTAACTAAAATTTAAACTAAACAAACTAAACTAAACAATAATGAAATTAGAAAGAGGAAAATACTATGAAAAATTGATATAAAATAAATAGTACATTGACGATGAATCATCCTAAGAATTATTAAATATTAACCCTTTATCATCCACATGAAATATTAATTATTGGATCGTAGAAATTCCTATCTTATGTTAATATATTGTTCAAGACTATTAATAACTAATCCTTCAATTGATTAACTAAAATCTCTTTCCAGTTAAACCCTTAAAATTGCATTATTGGTTCGAGAATTCACCATTAGGTTTAAACCTAATTAAGAGGATTTGTGTCAACCTATCTCTAGGTTTGCATGCAACTTCTTCCAATTATGGTAGATCTATTTACACAAAAGGATTTCTAAATCTCAATCACATAAAATGAAATCATGAACTAATATTTCAGATATATTAATTAAAAAATATAACTCATAATTGAATCTTAGTAATCAATCAATAAAATTGTATTAAAAAAAATATTAAATCATATTGTTAACTTAAGGTTCATGGCACCTAGGCGTTAAACAAATTAGTTTCTATTAATAGAAAACAAAACCAATAATAAATATTCAGAAGAAAAAATAGAAATCAAAGAAATCATATTCTAAATCTTCCTTTTTTCTTTTCTTGTAATTTGGAATGAATGTAGCTCTTTATCGGATCTTACGACATAATCTTCATGTTTTCCTCGTCTTATATTTAGAATTATTGCTTCTTTGTGTTTCATATGACTAAAAATTGCTATAAAACTTGCCTCCTCTCTATTTGCCTATGTTCTCTTACATGGTCGTGTAAGAGATCATAAATCTCCAAAAATACCTGAATTTATGATTTTTTAAGGGCATAGAGACTTACACATACAATATATATGACCGTGTACATTAACATATATGGGCATGTAATTTCACATGTCCAGAAATAATATTCTTCAACTTACACAGTCACTGTACGCTGTCATGTAGGTCCTCACTTGCTTTAAATCTTCGTTCCATGCCACGATTTCATCCAAATTCTTCTCTTTTTTGTCCAAGAAGGTGATTATCACCTATAAATACACTTTAAGAAGCAAATTAAGTACCAAAAGTACTATAAAACTATTAAATAACAAGCAAAACACATTAAATATGGGTTTATAAATACAATTAAATAATCATTTATCAAATATCCCTATACTTAAGCTTTTGCTTGTCTTTAAGCAAATCATAATCTAAATTATCAATCTTACAAGCATCCATCCCTTATTGATCTCAACCTGTCTCCCCACACTTTAGATCATCATATCTTATTGATCAAATTAACATACAATAGGATTCAAGTCATCTTAGAATTAACCTTTGAAGTGAATCAAACGTTATTACAGTGTTTATTGTACGATATATGAATGCACAAGAAGGGGGGGGTTGAATTGTGTATTCCCCTTTTTGAAAAATTCTTTTAAGATGAAAACGTTTTGTTAAAAAACAAAATTCTTTTCACAGAAACTACTGTAAATCAAAGTTAATCAAATTCTTTGAAAACCTTGTTTAAAAAACTAAGTAAAAAATCGAAACTTTGATCAATATGAGAGATGAGAGTAGAGAGAAGTAGACACAGTAATTTTTATACTGGTTCACCC
>JANVCQ010000006.1:29094444-29110986 GCA_025531925.1 Erythroxylum plowmanianum | reverse complement strand
TTCAGTAAAACATCCAACTCATATTCTTCCAACCGAACCCCTCACTTTCGTTCAATCAATCTTTTTCAAATCAATTCTGAATACTACCAATTTTTGTGAAGAAGCAGAAAACTATCTTAGGAATCCAATGCTTCAAGAATCAAGTCATTTGTAGGTCTATATAAGAAGTTATGGTCAAAAGACTATCGGATGTTCATCAGCCTTTCAAAACTTCAAAGTCGCTATCATGCAATTGCACCGTAGCGACTTTCGCTATCCAACCTCCAAAGTTGCTGTCGTGCTTTTGCACCACAGTTCTTTCTCAAAGTCACCCTCGTGCTTTTGCACGATCGTGCTTTTGGCCTAAAGTTTTAAAAGTCACCGTCGTGCTTTTGCACGACGATGCTTTTCCACTTCTTCTTCTTCTTCTCAAACATCCTAACTTCTAAACTCCATAACTTTTGATCCCGAACTCCAAGTTTTGCAAAATTTATATAAATAGAAAGATAAAATAAAGATATACATCTTTCATGAAGAACATAAAAACAATTTCTGTCTCTATAAGGGTCAAAATTTCAAAGAAATGAAGCTGTCCCGAAAGACCACCCTATGCAGCATCACAAATTTCTAATACTCATATCTCCCAACTCAGACGTCCAAAAATCTCATACTATATACCATTGGAAAGCTAGAAAGATAAACTACAATTTCATAAAGAAAATTTTATCAAAATTTCTCTAGATCAGTACAGAAAAATAACATAAAATTCAGATCAAAAATCCAACTCTCCACTACTATTCATTCCCAAAATTTTCATACTTCCAATTTTCAAACTAACATTTCAAACTTTATTATGGTTTTTCTACTCCATTTCAATCAACTCATTCACCATAAATTCATACTACTCCAAAATATACAAGTTTAGTCAAAAATCATCAAAAACCCAGAATTCATAATCAACCTATTCATGCTCTGTTACTTTTTCTTTACTCATGACTAATCACTAAAAATTTGTCATTTAATAGTTCTAATTTCCAAGAAAAGTTTGGGGTTCATCAAATTAATAATAATAATAATAATTATTATTAGCATTCATCATGTACTAACGATTAAAGAAATACTGGACCTTTACAAATTTTAAGATTCATGCAATCAAGTAAATGTTAATAACCTTCATGGTCCAAAATAATAAAAAGGCTTCCAAGAATAATAAGGCAAAGGCTAATAGTGTAGTTATAATTAATGAAAAAGGCTAAGTTTAAAAATTGGTTATTCCTAAGGGATAAAATATGATAGGGTACTTATCAACAAAATAGGCTAAACAAATGTTAAATCTAAATTCTGTTATCATTTCAATGCTTCTAATTTAACAAATGTGGTATAATAAAAGCAAGTTCTAGAATTATCTAACTATGCATGATAACACACAAAAACCAATAAAAGAACTTAAAAAAATTTCTCTAATTTTAGGCTCAAAAGCTCATAAAAATTGTCATATGTGTGTAAATAATATGCAATTTTTGTTCAAAATAACTTTTTCATTGTTTCTAACATATGACTTATAATAATAAGTTTATTATGACTTTCATCCTTTTGCGTACTAAATAGTCAATAATGATCTAAAGTATTTTGGACGAATTTTAACTAATTTGAGATATCAGTTAAAGGATTTAATAACCAAAATTATAATACACACTTAAATTGTACATTGTCCCCAATGTATACAATATAAGCACATCAAAATAAAAAGTAAGAAAGTGTAAGAAATTGGTACTTCCCTGAGTAATAAGAATTATATAATTATGAATTTAATGGAGGTTCCATCTGATATTAGATACAATCATCTTGTAAAATATAAATAAAAAGGGATAAAAAGATAAAAGAAAATAAAAATAACAAAAATAATTAAGGGACATGGAAATAAAAATGACATAATTAAAATAACATTTAATTAATGTTTAGAAAAATAAAATAACAAAGGGAAAAAAATGAGAAAAATACACAAATAATGAGAAAAAGAAAAGAGAAAACCAAATTGAGGCATCCCTCAATCTTGTTGTGACTTCAGCATGTCCGTAGATGGAGGGTCCTTAGGTCATATAACTTTAAAATGGGGACGAATTGAACATGGTACCTGCTCTAGATGGTGGACGTTGAAAAGTCATCCCTTGATGGCTTGCCATCTCCATCAAAAGATCCCTCATCCATCTAGTATAGGCCTTGAATTGTCCTATTCGCTCCACAATCTCCGCCTATTGTGCTTGGATAGTACGTTGAGTACCCATGAGCTGCCCCATGTGTTTCTCCAACCAAATTATCTTCAGCTAGTCCATGTGTGGTCTTCACACCCTGGATTAGGGATAGCAATGGGTAGGTTTCGGTTCGAGTATTACTCTACCCACATCCATATCTATTTTTTATGACTCAACCCATATCCAAATCCAAATCCAAATCCAAATCCAAATCCATTGGTTTTTACAATTTACTACCCATATCCAAATTCATTAGATTGTTCGGGTTTTTGGATATCCATCGGGTTATATAGCACACAAAAATATAACTTCTAAATATAAAATATAAAGAGTAGATTTATGTGAACACTCTAAATCAAAATTACTTTAATAATAATAAGTCAAGATTTTGATTTGTATGTCTTAAAAAACCATAAAATTGGAATAATAAAAATCATAATGTCTAGTGCAAAGATAACATATATTTTTCACAATCAAGAACTGGAACAAAGACTGAAATATCCAAAGCTTCAAATTGTCTTTACGTGAACTCAACACCATTCAAAACTCTATCTCCATATCATTTGCATTATTATAATCCTATAAGAAAATAAAATATGATGAAAAGGTGAAGACTGAGAAGTAAAGTGAAGATTTTAAAGTTGTTTATTCTCAAAAAATATTAATGTTTTACTATATTTAACCATAAATATTCAAGAAAAAATAGAAAATAGAGTTAATAAAAAATAGGTAGGGTATGGGTATCCATCGGTTCGGGTTGTCACTAGACCCATATCCAAATCCATATCCACATCCATTTTTTAACATCCATTTAAAATCCATTTTTTAGCCTCCATATCTATTTTTTTTGGGTCAATTGGGTTGAAAACCCATTGCCATCTCTACCCTGGATATTTCCACACTATTCTCCTCCTATTCAACCCTCTGATCTAGGATGGCAATGAATGTGGTTGCAGTAGATGTTTAGCTGAGTATGGCTCCTTCCTAGTTCCTCTTGGTGCGATTGGCTTGTCAAGGACCTAATCAAATGGTAGACATCACCTCGTAGGTCCTCGTTGTCTGCTCACTGTATGCATATGCTTCATCACATCAAGCTTCAATGTTGTCATGGTACCCACTAGTCACATCATTAGTAGTTTATTAAAGACCCCC
The DNA here is from genome assembly GCA_025531925.1 of Erythroxylum plowmanianum. Classification (NCBI taxonomy): domain Eukaryota; kingdom Viridiplantae; phylum Streptophyta; class Magnoliopsida; order Malpighiales; family Erythroxylaceae; genus Erythroxylum; species Erythroxylum plowmanianum. The sequence goes on along the minus strand of JANVCQ010000006.1, from coordinate 29,107,603 downwards.
ATCCTCCATGTAAGCCTCATCATATCAAATGAATTGGGCTAATGCATGCCCTAGGTGTATTGACATCCTCTCATTTATACTCTACAAGTAGAACACGTCTAGATTCCTAAAAACACCATGGCTATCATCCTACCTACTCAACGCTTGGCTCAGAACTCCATGTATATATCTGAGTGCTGGGTGTTGCAGAGATGATGCCTTCAGGTTGTAATCACCATCCTCACTAATAGTGTTCCAAAACTGGCAAGAAGACATCCTATATGGAAAGTCCATCTACAAGGTTAAATAAGCTAGAGTCCCCACAAATTATTGGTTGTACAAGCCCTTCATGACGAAGAACTCTGAATAGCTTATATGGACCATCTCCTCTAGCAGTCAGAACTGGATAATGTTTGATTGGTCCCATTCGTGACATCCTTTCTCCATAAAGAACATGGATAGCAACTCTAGCGTCATCTATAAGTATGAGGGCTCCATGTTCTAAAAAAATTGGGACCATGCTCCAACATTGATAAGATTCCAATTCTACTGGACTAACTCGACCTGACTTAATGCTTCCTTATCAATACTGCGACTTGTTATAAAAGTCTTCTCCTTAAGTCATTGATACTACTTCTCATGTGTTATAGCATTGAAGAGTAACATTGGAGGTCGCTCTAGTGGCTAAGCTGTGAGAGCACCCCTAGGGTCTTTAGAGGACATTTCTCCTCTTGTGCCCGAAACGGGAAATAAATGTCATAAAATCAAAGATAAATTGTGAAAAATACACTTTACCCATACTTATTTCTTATGCTCACTAAATCATTAAAATATGAAAATGCACTAGCAACAAAAATTGAAAACATAATAAAAATCAAAAAAATAATTTAACATAAAGAATTAAATAAATAATAAAATAAAACCAAAATAAAATAATATAAATAATTAGAAGATTAACTAATAACGTAATTAATCACAAAATTAAAATTAGAAGAATTGCAATCAACAAATAAAACTAATTTAATTATTCAATTAAGAAATTAAACCTAAATTGAAATTAACAAACCTAAGATAACAATTATGCAACATTAGCGAAATTAAACATTGAATTTATCTAAAAATCAAAATTGAAATGAAATTAAACAATAAAAAAACTTGAATTAACTATAAAACAACTAAATTGTCTTAATTTCATGCAAAAACATCACAATTAATAATTAGTGAGCAAAAATCCATAAACTGCAATTCTAAGTGAAATTTCGTCCAATTTGTATGCAATTCATCAAATTAAATCAATAAATCATATAGGTGAGGATAAAATTCAACTATTAAACCATAATTAACCACAAAATCAAGCACATTTACACAAAATTGCAAAGCCCTAACCCTATAATTGTTTGGATGAAAAATATCTAAAAATTGTAAAATACCTAATTATTCATGCATAAACAAGCAATATCAAAAAGATACTTAGGTGTCGCAAATTAGTAATAAAAATGCAAAATTTTGGGTTAGAGAGGAGGTGATGATGAAAAAGGAGAAGAAAGAGAAAAGAGAATGAAAAAATGAAAGAGGTTAGGCAAATTAAAGGGAAGTCATAGATTTACACAATCCACTTCATGATCGTGTAGCTGACTATATAAGTCACAAGCTCTTTAGAATCCAAAAGACTACCCTGTAACTTATCACAAACTTACACGATCTATTACATAGTTGTGTATTTAATTGTAAGTCTACACGAGCATACCTAATGAGAAAGTAATTCTTTGTAAATGCGTGCATCATGAAAAATAGATGAACAAACTTAAAAAATTTTGCACTCAAAGTTACAAAACTTTTAACACACATACCTTAACATAATAATTATGCATAATCTGTTTAAGATGCTTAATGTCCTAACCTAAAACACATCAAAACTCAATAAAATTCTATTCTAACATAAAATGAAATAGAGTTTAAAAATAAAACCTAAACTAATTCTTGGGTTGCCTTCCAAGTAGCACTTGTTTAATGTCATTAGCTCGACATACTTTTCATACTCAAGGCAACTTATAAAAATTAGGTTTTGTTCATTTTACCGTTAGTTCCACCACCTCAAGTAAGCTATATGTTGCTTATTACCTTGAGCTTGAAAGAGTTTCAGTGGACCTTTAAGGGTAGTGTCCTGGAAAATATCTAATAATGAATCTTGACATGACTCACTAGATTCGTTAATATTAACAAGTTTAAGGACAATATTAACTTGCCTTCGCTAACATTGATAATTGACTTAGTAGTTACTAAAAAGGGTTGACCATGGACTAGAGGTATCTCTACATTTTCCTCCATGTCAAGAATCAAAAAGTCTACTGGGAAGATAAACTTGTTAAACTTATTTTCCTTTATGACCCCTAGGATATTTTACCAATCTATTTGCTAGTTGCACACTTATCCTAGTAGGTTTTAGTTCATCTAATCGTCGTTTCTCAAATAATGAGTAAGGCATTATGTTAATTTCGACCCCTAGGTTAACTAAAGCATTATTTATTTTCAAACTACCCATTTCACAAGGGATAGTAAAACTCCTTGGATTTGAGTTGACATATCTCTAGGTTTGTATACAACTCCGTCCAATTATGGTAGATATACTTACAAAAAGGATTTCTCAATCTCAATCATAAGAAATAAAATCATTAATTAATATTTTGAATATATTAGAAAAAGAATGTAACACATAATTAAATAATAATAAATCAATCAATAAAATTACATTGAATAAAAGATCAAATCATATTGTCATCATGACTTAAGGTCATCAAACCTAGACACTAAATAACTTTGATCCTATCCATAGAAAATGAAATCAATGAAAAAATATTTAGAAAAATAACTAGAAAGCAAAGAAATCATAATTCTAAATCTCTCTTTTTCTTCTAATGAATCTTCTTGCAATTCAGATTGAAAGAAGCTCTCTATTTGATCTTTTAACGTTATCATTGTTTTTTCCTCGTCCTTTGCTTAGAATTGTTGCCTCTCTGTGACTAAAAATTACTCTCCAGCTGGCCTCCTTTGTTTTACCTCCTTTCATGTCCTTTTATAGTAAAAATTAAAGATTTTGGGATATATACAGTTAGCATACACGATTGTGTAGGTGATTGTGTATCTCTAGAAATGCTTAAATTTGCAATTTTACATAGGAATAAAGACTTATAAAGGCAACATACATGACCATGCAAATGAACATACAAGGGTGTCTAAATTCACATGACTAGAAATAATTTTCTTTATATCTCCGCACATGTATAGACACTTACATAGACTATACACTATTATGTAGGTCCAAGTTGCTTCAAATATTCCTTCCATGCCATTATTTCATATCCAAATTCTTCTCCTTTTGATCCAAGAAGGCAATTGTCACCTAAAAATGCACTTGAAGGAAATTAGGTACCAAAAATACTACAAAAGTATAACGGGTATATAATTATAGTCAAATAAGCATTTATCAAATATACCCATGTTTAAGCTTTTGCTTGTCCTTAAGCAAATCATAATCAAAATTATCAATCTTACAAACATCCATCCATTATTACCCTTAACCTGTCCATTCATACTCTAAATCATCATCTCATATTGATCAAATTACTATACAATTAGAATCAAGTTATCCTAGGACTAACCTTCATAAGTCAATATTAATAATATTCACATCAATAATTCTTTTTGAATTCAAAAGAACAAATCTTCACACCCTTACCCAGGTTTCACTTATTGCACTCAAGTGTTTAAGGTACAAAATAAAAGAACTCTCAAATTAATACATAGCAAAACTCTTTGCAATATTATCATATCTCTGCCACTTATAAGTAAACTAGAAATAAAAATCAAAAGGTCTTAATAAAAGGTTTTAACGAGGCTTAGGTAAGGTATGATTGGGATAATATAAAGGGTGATAAAATTGAAGGAAATTTATAAAAACAACATTGCAAGAAACTTATTTCTTCACACTATAGGTCCTTTCTATTATAAATCCAATAGTACCATATGTTAAGCACATTTTTCTCAAGCTCCCAACATATTATTTTTTTATTTTTTGACAATAATACGAGCATTCATCATGTACCAACAATTAAAGAAATATTGGACCTTTCAAATATTGTAAATAACCTTCATATTTCAAATTAATAAAAGGTATTAAAAAAAGATAAGGTAAAAACTAATAATTTGGTTATAATCAATGAAAAAGGATAAGGCTCAAAATTGGTTACTTTTAAGGGATAAAATATGGTAAGGTAATTTAAGAAAATAGGCTAAACAAATGTTGAATCTAACTGCCTTTTTCACTTCAATGCTTCTATTTAACAAAAGTGGTCTCAGTATGAATAATCGCAGTAAGTTCTAAAATTATCCAACTATACATGATAACACACATAAAACAATAAAAGAGCTTAGATATTGATCAATTTGCTCTTAGGTTCAAAAGCTCACAAAATGGATCTTATGTGTGTAAATAGTATGCAATTTTCATTCAAATTGACTATTTCAATTATTACTAAAACTTTGACTTATAAAAGCAAGTTAATTCTAACTTTCATCCTTTTATATACTAATTCAATTCAATAATCAATAATGATTTAAAGTATTTTTGGACAGATTCTAACTAATTCAACATATCGGTTAATAATATTTAATAATAAAGATTATAATATGCTTAATAAGTCCCTTCCCCACACTTCAAATTGTACATTATCCCCAGTGTACATAATATAAGCACATACGAATAAAACATAAGAAAGTGTAGGAAATTTGGTACTTCCCCATGTAATAAGAATTTCATAATTCTGATTTTGAGGAATATGGTACTGTCCATCCAATATAAGATATAATAATCATTGAAAAAAAATAAAAAGGGATAAAAGGATAAAGAAAATAAAAATAACAATAAAGATGAGAAATATAAAATATGAAAATATAAATAACATAAAATACATTGTACTAATGATTTTTTTGAAAATTGAATAAAGGTTTGTATTAACCATATCAAAGCTATCTCGACATTAAAAAAACATAATTACAGGAGCATATGAAATATAATAACAAGCATTACACATTCCATCTAGTTTTCATTCCAGTAGCTAGAGCATGCTAATCAAATTTAGCTGTCATAATGACTTTGATATAATTGATGATGTCTGCAACTAAGTAGTGCTTATTTAATTCCTCATTCTTGTAGATGCTCTTATTTCTTTCCTTTAAAAATAGTAAATAGTTATTGTGAAGGCAGTTTTGTACATAGGTGCATCTTTTTTTATTAGTGTTGGCCCCCAGATTTTTTTTCTCTAGTTAAGCATGGTTTAAATGAATTATGAGTTTTTGATGGATTTAATTTTTGGAGTTATTATTATGTTAATGTTAGTAAGATAATATGACTTAGGTTAAATGAATTAAAGTGTTAAGGTAGTAAGATTGCATGAAGGGCATTTTTGGAAGACCACTTAATGTTGAAAGAACCTAAGCTTCTAAGGAAGGGTAAAATGGACTTTTTGGGATCATTAAGGGTAAAAAGGAGAAGATGAAAGGTGGACTTGCATGTGAAGAAGCCAAAAAAGGAAAATTAGAAGAGAGAAGAAGGAGAGAGTGTCGTTCGAGAGAAAAGAAAGGAGCGAAAGAAAGCCAAGCTAGGTTTTGATTTTTCTTATTCTTAAAGAGTGATTTTGAAGTTGCTCAAGAAGGGAAAAAAGATGAGGACTAGAGCTTCCATTAGAGCTAACAATCTCACTATTTGGTAAAGGTTAAGATAAGTTTGATTTTATTCTTTTGGATTTTTGAAAAGGTTTGGGATCATAAAGTTTAAGAAATGTATGAGTTTAAGAATTCTAGGATCAATTTTTAGTGAATATGTCTTATGGGTTCTTCAACTTGAATCCCTATTGAATGGGAATTTTGTCTTTGATGAAGGGAATCAAAGGAGGCAACAGGAGCAAGAGTAGAGGCATTTTGAGGAAAGTTTTAAGCAAGAAAATCAAGGTGGGTTATAGTTTTATAATTAAGTAATAGGCCATAAATGTTTTCTTTTGAATGATGGAGATAAATGATTTCAACTATTTCACGAACATACTTTATGACTATTTGGATACTTTGAGAATGTGTTATGTATTTGGTATGAGCATATTGTGTTGATGAATTATGAAAAGATTATGATAATGATTTTTGAAAAGATACTATGTTTGAAAAATCAAGTCGAAAATGTGCCATTTCGGGCAACAAGGTTACAAATTATGAAATACATGTTAAGTGGGTTTGGTTTGGTCCATTCTGTATGTCAAGTGCACTTCGACTAAAGGCTTCTCCCACATGCCCGCTAGTGGCATGGAGCTCCTTCATGGACTCCCTCATGTTTACAACCTACACAAAATCACTATATGGGATTGTGTTAGTTCATTATGTTCATGACTACACAGGCCCATTTCATGGAAATATGTTAGTTCGTTCTGTGTATGGACCTTCCAAACCATTTTGATGTGCTTATATGCTCATGATATATTGACAAGATGGATGCATACCATTTGCATTATTGAAAATTTGGTTGAGAATTTGAGAAATATGTGTTTTGTGATTTAATGTGAATTTTTGTTAAATTGGAAATAAGTATTTCAATGATTTTGCTTGTTACTGGTTATAAAATTGTTACCCATGAGCTTTTAAGCTCACCCCCTTTTCGTCCCATCTTCAGGTGAAGAGAATGAGGTCAAGTAACCAAGAGTCAAGGCATCATTCTATTTTTGCAATGTTTCTATATATTAAGTTAGATTTTGTAAAAGTAAGACTTTAGATGCATTTCGAGAATTATTAGGTTTGGTATCTTTTGTAATGGGATTTTTGATATTGATAATGTAATGTGGCTTGGAATGTCATTAAAGCTTTGTAAACTCCTATTTTGTTGTTAATGAATTATGAATTGTGTATGGATGATGTTGAGTTGGAATTAGGTATATTTTGAAGAAGCTATCAACTTGAGATGATGACTTTTGAACATGAATTGTTGATATATATATATATAACCTACATACATATAAGTGAGATATTATGGAAAAAGGAAAGACAGGATTTTGTGAATGATGAGAATTAGTTGTAAGAGATGAGTCAAATAAATAGAGATTAGGGAGTTTAATGAAGTAAGGTTGGTAGTTGAATGGTTATGCTCATGACTTTCCAAGTTGTACATTACAAATTTCAAGTTTTTCATAAGGTTCAAATTAGGTTCTAATTTCAGCAGAAAATCTAGATTGATCTAGGCTGAATATAAAGTTGTCTTCTTGGAAATTATAGTTTGTCTTACTAGCTTTCTAACGCTATATAGTATAAAATTTTTGAACATTAGAGATGAGAGATATTAGTAATGCTACATGAGATAGACATTCAAGACAACTACATTATTTTGAAATTTTAACCCTTTTGGAGGTAAAATATCTTTTTGAAAGTTTCATGAAAGTTAGAGGTCTAGAAGTTCTCTTCGAAACAGTCCTTGAATGACCTTAATTCGATATTTGTAGTAAAAGTTATGTCATTTTTACCAAAATAAGTCAGAGGAAGAAGAACAGGGAAAGTTGCGATCGTGACAAGTTACGATTGCGACTCTGCAGGCATTGCACGAATGTCACGATCATGCAAATGCATGACCGTGAGTTCATGGCATATGCAAATGCATGATCGCAACTTCATAGCATGAGCGATCGCGACCAGCTGACCTCCCCCTAACTTGAATATGTTTCGCTCTTTTGACCATAACTTTGTCATCCGACCTCCAAATGACCTAATTTTTGAAGCATTAACTTTTGGTATTGATTTGGAAAAGATTGATCGAATCAAAGCAAGGGTATTAGTTGGAAGAGCATGAACTAGATGTTTCACTGATCATACTTCTGTATTTAGATGATATCTTGATCTATAGAGATTAAAATGAGATGATTCTTATTTCTAAATAAACTAGAGATATAGAGCTACAAATTATCTGGAGGACTCAAATTTTAATTTAGTCTCTAAGACTATCAATTCTAGGATGGAAGTTGAGTATAGTGTATTGTTCAGTTTGATAACACCCCGAAAATGTTTGGGCTATGACTTTCAGATTTCTGAACCAAATTGAATGATTTTGGTGTCATTAGAAACTTAAGACAATGGGGAAAAATGTTATAAAGAAGTCAAATTGAGATTCTGGTTTGAGGTTTCCCAAAATCTATTCTAAAATAGGAGAAATGAGTTTGTTTTTTATGTTTGACTAGTGTGGGCACGCCACCCATGTGGGATGATGGCTAAGAGGGTTCATTGAAACAACCCTATAAGGTAATACGTACGATCAAGTCTTATGATTTTAGAGCAAGAGTTGGGTTTTGAAAATGATGTCCAACAGTTGTGGTATTAGAGCCCAGAATTAGGATCTTATATGGGCATTTTCAGAATATGTATCAAGTTACATGTATTTTGACATGTCTTAGCATGCAGTAGCAATTGATCCTTAGTCAAGACGGATATGTATGAATTACACGCATGAATTGTTAAGAGTTTGACCTGATAGAATTAGTGAGAAAAATGATACTCTTCTATGATATAAGAAAATGAAAGTTATGGATAATTAGAAATAGGAAATAGTACCTCGTTAAATATGAAAGATAATGAGTTCATGTATTTGTATTGGTGGAATTGAATGTGACACCAATATTGTACTGTGGTGTATATCCCGAAATGTGATAAAGATGTGAATATATTATCATGGATTTTTTGAGAAAAATAGGGAGACAAATAGAATGATGAGATTAAAGTGTACAAGTAAAATGTAATGAAAATAGAAATTGTTATGATCTTAAGAAGATGAAATTGGAACCAAAGTGGCTGTTTGATTAATATGACAAGAGTTATGATCCACCATAAGAATATATTAGTGAAATTAATATTAGAATTTCATGATGATTATACATCTATAATTTTGAATTGATTGCAAATATATGTATGTAAGATGTAATAAAGGATAATTAGAAGATGAGATGAATGATAGCGACATATGTGCAAGTTCAAAAGGTTAAGATGATTTTTTTGCTAGAACCTATCTGATAATGGGATCATCTAACAAGTGAGAATGTTGAGAACATATGTATTATATATGTGGAGATGATATAAGAAGCAATCTATGACTTGGTAGATATTTGTTAGTCAGAGTTGCCATATTTTAAAGTCTAAAAGGAACTAGAGTAACACATGAAAGTGTTTATAATGATCAATCAGGGATAGATTGAGGTTGTTGATGATGTTACAATGAGTAATGAATTCAAAGATAAAGAGAAAAATATCGTTTAAGATCAATGGAGATCAAAGTATCAATCATGTAAGATATAAATTTGTGAATTCTTGGAGATAAATATATGGACAAAATGGGATGATTTGATGATACACACTTGAGAATATGCGATAGTAATTATGCTTACTACTTCATTGAGTTTTGGTAATTAGAACATTATGACCCTGTAAGAACCATAGAAATTGGTTTTCCTGAGGTATTAAGGATAGCTGATAATATGATGATTATAACAGTTGATTGATAAACATTACATTAAACAGTATAGATGATAGTAGCAAGAAATCTTCTTTCGAAGAAGAATTTTATTGAATTAGGTTAAGCAGATCAGATAGTTTATATTAAGAATGATCAATGCAAGAATAAATCAGAAATGATATTAGAGTCCTAATCTTGATGGAGACTCGAGCATAAGATGTAAAATATGTTACTGGGAGTATATGCATTTTTTTGATGTAAAGTATCCAACTATGTGATTGGATTCTTGAATTTGAGGTGAAATTAAGTATAAGAGACACAAATAAGATCTGATGAATATGTTACCAACACAGGAAATTAAGATTGAAAATAAATTAAATTGTGTGGAAAAATTAGTATGAATGAGCAGACAGTAGAATAATTCAGTGTGAAATTTGAGGAAATCGAATGAATTGAGAAAATCATTCGAGAAAGGAAGTCGATTGGGAAATTGAAAATAATGTGACAAATGAGGAATTAGTTATTTAAGGAATTATGAGAGCTAATCATGGGCATATGGAGCTTTAGAAATATTTATTCAAGTTAACAAATGCCCTGACAGTACTATGATATTAAAGATTAAAGTGATCCAAGCAAAATTTGATAATATATTAAAGATATTAGAAAAGTTAAGAATAATAGTTTGAATACTTGAGGAAAAACATGTAAATCATTCGGGTAATGAAAGTAAAGAGAATTTTATAGGAATTATAACACTGATATTAATTATATCATTTGGATTTGGAGATTTTATTGTATACAATGAAGTTGTATAAGAGATTTGGATAAAAATCCAATGCAGTATAATAAACTGGTTTCATATGTATGGAGACTAAGTTGATTACTCGATACATGATTTAGAACTGTAGTAATTTATTTGAAAGTTTGGAGATAGTATATGTATAGGAACATCTTGGATATATATATAAATATATAGATCATTACAGTTGAGGTAATTATTGAGTTGAGAGAATTGAACACGAGATTGAGACAATGGAAAGAAGTATTAAAAGATTATGATGGTACAAATGAGTATTTCCCAGTAAAGATAGTGTTGTATCTGACATTTTAAGCAAAAATCCCAATAGCAGTGAAGCACGAATTTAGATGTTGAGGTTATTAGATCTAGTGCAAAAAGGAACATAGAATGTGGAGTTGAATTTTAGGCAAATCAAGTACAATTTGCTATAGAATTAAAGATCAATTTCATATGAAAGGATTAACCAAGCCTAGATTAAGGATTTAGAAATTGTGAATGTTACTGAGGAATTGAAAGTAGATTTAAAATTTGAGTTCAAATAGGAAGAATGATACTTTGGGATGGAAATAAGAAGTATGTGTACCGATAAAGATGATTGAGCAAAGAGATTGTTAGATAAGCATAAATAACAACTCATGATATACATTCTAGTAGGAATGTGCCAAAACAACATTTAGTAGCTAAGAATGTAGAATCAAGTGACTGAATGTTTGATTTTACCGATGGTCTTAACTGTTGGAGATATGCTTAAAGCTTATATTTTGGGAGTTCATGGGAACATGAGATCAATGTATAGTTCTATTTGAATGTAAGCATCTCAATCATTATCATAGTGATAACATTAAATATTGTGTGACGTTATACAACAGAAAGAGTCATCCACCTTTATATTTGAATGAATGGGGCCAAAGATGTCGAAGGCTAGAATTGATTCGAGGTCCTGTTGATAAATGAAATTGATCTATGTCAAAATTATAAATGACTCAAGAAAAATGAATGAATTAAGTGGATCAACACCAAAGGTATGGGATACAGTGAGATAGACATAAGAGTAAAGTGTACTGATACTATAAAGAGGTGAACTATGAAGCAAATGATGAAATGTTTATGAGAGTATTACCTTCCTAAGGTGTGCTTAGATTGAGTGCAAGATGTGCTCAGGTTAGGGTAAAGAAGAAACTAAGCTTGGGTTGTATTGGGCCATATAAAGTTATTAAGAACCGGACCATTGACTTATGAGTTAGTATTACTAACAAAGATGCCTCATATTCATAATATGTTATATGTAAGTATGCTAAGAAATATCGATATGATCTGATATTGGTGTTATCGATGAAGGAAGTAGAAAAATTGTGAGTAATATAAAATATATTGAGGAAACAGTTAAGATAGTGTGATATCTGAATAAGTCATGAAAGGATTGATTGAATCCATTAACTAGGGCCATTTGAAAGAGATTATTCGAGTGATGAAGTTAAATAGAAAATGAAGGAACATAAGAGGAAGCATACCCCTTCCTCTTGATCAATCAGATAAGAATTTCGAGGACGAAATTCTTTTAAGAGGGGGAGAAATGTTGGCTCCTAGATTTTTTTTCTCTAGTTAAGCATGATTTAAATGAATTTTGAGGTTTTGATGGATTTAATTTTTGGAGTTATTATTATGTTAATGTTAGTAAGATTATATGACATAGGTTAATTGAATTAAAATGTTAATGTAGTAAGATTGCATGAAGGGCATTTTTGGAACACCACATAAGGTTAAAAGAACCTAAGCTTATAATAAAGGGTAAAATGGACTTTTTGGGATCATTAAGGGTAAAAAGGAGAAGATGAAAGGTGGGCTTACATGTGAAGAAGCCAAAAAATGAATTAGAAGAGAGAAGAGGGAGAGAGTGTCATTGGAGGAAAAAGAAAGGAGAGAAAGAAAGCTAAGCTAGGTTTTGATTTTTCTTAGTCTTAAAGGGTGATTTTGAAGTTGTTCAAGAAGGGAAAAAAGAAGAGGAGGATTAGAGCCTCCATTAGAGCCAACAATCTCACTATTTAGTGAAGGTTCAAGGTAAGTTTGATTTTAATCTTTTAGATTTTTGAAAAGGTTTTGGTTCATAAAGCTTAAGAAATGTATGGGTTTAAGAATTTTAGGATCAATTTTAGTGAATATGTCTTATGAGTTCTCCAATTTGAATCCCTATTGAATGGGAATTTTGTCTTTGATGAAAGGAATCAAAGGAGGTAAGAGGAGCAAGAGTAGAGGTATTTTTGAGCAAAGTTTTAAGTAAGGAAATCAAGGTGGGTTACGGTTTTATAATTAAGTAATAAGCCGTTAATGTTTTTTTGAATGATGGAAATAAATGATTTCAACTATTTGACAAACATACTTTATGACTATTTAAATGCTTTGAGAATGTGTTATGTATTTGATATGAGCATATTGTGTTGATGAATTATGAAAATATTATGCAAATGATTTTTGAAACGATACTATGTTTGAAAAATCAAGTTTTGAAAATGTTCCATTTTGGGTAACAAGTTTACAACTCATGAAATACATGTTATGTGAGTTTGGTTTGGTCCATTTTGTATGTCAAGTGCACTTTGACTAAAGGCTTCTCCCGCCTGCCCGCTAGTGACATGGAGCTCCTTCATGGACTCCCTCATGTTTACAACCTACACAAAATCACTATGTGGGATTGTGTTAGTTCGTTCTGTTCATGACTACACAGACCCATTTTATGGAAATGTGTTAGTTCATTCTGCTTATGGACCTTCCAAACTATTGTGATGTGCTTATGTGCTCATGATATGTTGACAAGATGGATGCATACCTGATTTGCATTATTGAGAATTTGGTTGAGA
>JANVCQ010000006.1:29038986-29059489 GCA_025531925.1 Erythroxylum plowmanianum | reverse complement strand
TTGCTTCCGCTGCAAGTAATGATTTCTTAAAAGTTTTGAAATCTACCGTTTTTCCAAACAAAGCATGTTTTCTTTTTTCGATCCAACACCCGGTATCTACAAGTGGTATGGGACAGTTAGAGGTACTCAGTCACAACAATAACAAATTGGAAGTGAGTCTCATAAGCATTACATATGCAAATGATGTGTATGTTTTGAATAATTTGACTGATTTTCTGAAGGTGAGATATGTTTCAAGCGAATGTGAAATATATGTGACTTAATATGATTATTAATGGAATGATGTGAATTATGTGAATTGTATGCGTTATGTGATGAGTAAGCCATCGAGGATGGTCACTCACTGAGTTTGCAAAACTCACCCAAAATTTACAATATTTTTCAAGCTCAGAAGAGTTACCCTATTGGGTAAACGGGAGTACAGACATTGCATTTAGGTAAGAGATAGAGGTCAAAATCAGTTCGCATCTACATTTGTATTTCTTTATTTTTGTACCAAATTGAGTCCTCCGCTATTACTGTATCTTGTGTATTTGAATGTTTCAGTATGTATTAACTTCTGAAATTGGGAAATGTTTTGTAAATGAAATTGATCAAAGTGTATTAATAATTGTGATTTTGACTTTTATGAAATAAAAATATGGGCCTGATTTGATTACTAATTTTTGCAAAGGTGTATGATAAATGTGAAAATTTTGTACTAAATTTTCGAGAGTTTGATCATTCTAGTAGGCCACCTTTACGGGGTATATACTCAGACATCACTCAAGATGATGGGCACGTATCTTGCGAGAGTAGGGTGCTACATCCTTGATCCATTCGTATGTATCATATAACATTTCTAAATCAGCATGAGAGTAGAAGGACATATCATTCCTCAATTTTGCAGTCTTCGCTAGTGGGAAGTACTTCAATAAAAATTTCTCTGCCACTTGATCACATGTAGTTAGTGTCACATCATCATTCGCTCCATTTCTTTGAAGATGTCACAAATCTCGTAAAAATTTGAGATGTGTGTGTTTAGGTATTCATCTTGTAGTCAATTAAATTGGATGAATATTTACACCATCTAAATGATACTCAACTTGATATTAAAAGTATTGACGTTCATAGTCGGTCTAACAATACTAGACTATGGTCCTATTAAGTCTGGTCTAGCGTAATCGAACATTGTCCTTGGTTGGTGATTAACTTTTTCTAAGTCTGTCAATTATAAATTAACCACACGGTGTAGATGTAGCTAGTAATGACAAGTACGAGTTGATTTCACAAAGACAATGGATGCTCGTAGCTACTGTTATCCTATTATCTAGTCTATAAATTTCATTTTGATTTTTAATTAAAGAAAAGAAAACTTAAACAAATAAAATAAATAGGTAGCAAGTTTGAATAGATAAATAATAATTCACCTAGAAAACTATCGATATTAAGACTTAGTGTCTAGGTTTTAAATCCCCCTAAAAACCTTTAATTGATTGATCTTTTATTATACATTGTTTTATTTATTTATTGGATTATGAAAATTCTTATGGTATGCTAATAACTCAATTGAGACTATTAACAACTAATCTTATGTTTATCAATCAAATTACTCAGGTTAAAGTCTATAGGATTGCTTTACTGATTTGTAAATCCTAAGCATTTATATCATCCTATCTCTAGGGTTGTAATCAACTCCTTTCAACTACTGTCTACAAGGAGTTCTCAATCTCTATATTATGAAATCATATTATCATATAATATTCCAGATCTATTAGAATCATAATAAATCTAGATCAACAAAAAACAATTGCATGACATAAAAGAATCAAAACATATTAAAGTATAAACATATGGTTCATTTAACCTAGAAGCTAAGGAAATTTAGTTACATATGATAGAAAACAAAATAAAACATAAACAAAAAAATAGAAAATGAAGGGTTCATAATTCTAAATCTCTCTTTTATCTCTTATCAAATGTTCTTTGCAAGCTAGAGGTATGATTTTATATTCTTTTGGATCTTTTGATGTTCGTGTTTTCCACTTCTTTGAATCAAACTTTCCCCTTGAGTTGCCTCTCAAAGTCTTTGAACATATGTGCATGTCTTCTCCTCTATTTTGTCTCTAAACATGTCTTTTTATAGTAAATTTTAGGGTTATAGGTGATGCACGGTTTAATACACGATTGTGTACTGGGCCTTGTATAACTAAAAAAACCCAAAATTCGCGATTCTACATGACCTGAGAGAAGCACACAGGTTGATGTTCTTTGCTTCAAATCTTCTTACTTTAGTATGTGAAGCAATTATAACCTATAAACACATTTTGAGCAAATTAAGTACCAAATATAGAATAAAAGTATAAAATATCAAAAAAATACATCAAATACGAGAAATAAATATGTTCAATTATGGATCTATCAAACATCCCTACATTTAATCTTTTGCTTGTTCTCAAGCAAACCATAATCAAAATTATAAATCTTACAACATTCATCCCTCATTAATCTTCATCTGTCTATTCATACTATAAATCATCATGTCATATTAAGTGCCTGTTTGGTTGAGCTTTTGGAGGGTGAATAAATACTTTTTTCCACCGCAAAAGTTGTTTTTAAGAATGTTTGCCTATAAAATGAAAAGGCACTTTTTTCGTAGATCTAGCTTTTTTAGCAGCCAAAATACACCTTTTGAGTTTCTCAAAAAAGTACTTTTTCAGGTAGATTTTTCAGATCAATTAATGAGCCTATTTTTTAGTCCCTTTTGCCCTTATATTTTACACATAATTTTCAAAATACTCACAAACTCAGCTTCATGTTTATTTTGAGATTTATATAATATTATTTGATTTTTATATGTTTTAATAATTATTTTTTATATTAGTTTTACTTATGTTATAATCCATATAAAAGATTTGATTAGATATATTTTCATTTATTTTTCATATAGTTTAAAATTATATAATAATTAATATATTGTGCTTTGCATATTGTAATATACTTTAAATAATATTTATATGCATAAATATTTTTATTACAAATAAAATAAAGTTAAAATTAATAAAAGTGTATTTTATTTTTATGTTGTCAAATAGTCTACCGTATGAAGCTCTTTCAAAAAGTCTATTTTTTTAATTAACAGCCAAACAATTAACTGGCTTCTTAGAAAAGTTCTATTGACAAAAACTCTACTGACAAAAGCTCTATTGACAAAAGTTCTACTGATATAAGTTCATCCAAACAGGCACTAAATCAAATTAACATACAATTAGAATTAAATTATCCTAAAATTAACTTCCTATGCATTATTTATAGTAAACACATAAGTAATCGCATTGAAATCAAAAGCTTAAACCTTTACACTCACTAAGATTTCACTCAATGCACTTAAATGTTTAGGGTGAAAAGTACTAAAAATTCTCAATCAATGCAAAGTAAAACTCTTACTATAGGCTTGCAATATTATCACATCTCCACCACTTATGTATAAACCAGAAACATAAACCAAAAGGTATTTATAAGGATTGTAATGGGGTTTAGGTATAGAATGGTTGGGATAATAAGAAAGGGCTAAATCAAAAGAAATTTACTATAAGAAATTGAAAGAAACTTATTTACAAATTAACAGGCCTTTTTATTGCAACTATATTGGTACATTATTCATAACTTTTTTTATCAACTTCAAGAATTCAGTACCACAATGAAAGAAATAATAGACCTTTCAACAATTTTCGAAGTTTCAAACAAACATGTAATACAAATAACCTCTACGGTTCAAAACAATTAAAAAAAGACTACGAAAATTCCTATCTTATGTTAATATCTTTCTCAAGACTATTAACAACTAATCCATTAGTTGATTAATTGAAATATCTTTCTAGTTAAAACCCCTAAGATTGCAACGTTGATTTGTGAATTTTACTATTAATTTTAACCCTAATCAAGAAGATTTATGTTGACATATCCTAGGTTTGCATGTAACTCCTTCCAAGTATGGTAGATTTATTCATACAAAATGATTTCTCAATCTCAATCACATGAAATCAAATCATGAATTAATATTTTAGATATATTAATTCAATAATATACATATAATTTAAACTCAATAAATTAAATTGAATTAAACAAAAGATCAAATCATATTGTCATCACAACTTAGGTTTCATCACACTAGGCACTAAACAAATTAGTTCCTATTCATAGAAAACAAAACCAATAGCAAATATTCAGAAGAACAAATAGAAATCAAAGAAATCATATTCTAAATCTTTATTTTTCTCTAATGAATCTTCTTGCAATTTAGATTGAATGTAGCTTTCTATTGGATCTTATGATGTAGTCTTCATGTTTACATCATCCTCTGTTTAGAATTGTCGCTTCTCTATGTTTCTTACAACTCAAAAACTCACCTCCTCTCAGTTACCTCCATTCACATCCTTTTGTAGTAAAAACTAGGTTTCTGGAATATCACGGTCACTTACACAATCTTATAGGATCTAAAAATACTTGACTTTGCAATTTTACATGAGCATAGAGACTTACACAGGCAACATACATGGTCATGTGTATCAATATACATGGGCAAGTAACTTCACACGACCAAAAACAATATTTTTTAAATATCCATAAGTTTACATAGACTTACATAGTCGCTATACACAGTCGTACAAGTCTGTAATTGCTTTAAATCTTCGTTCCATGCTATGATTTCATCTAAATTCTTCTCCTTTTAGTCCAAGAAGGCATTTATCACCTACAAATACACTTGAATCAAATTAAGTACCAAAAATACTACAAAATATTAAATAACAAGAAAAACATATTAAAAATTTATAAATATTGTCAAATAATTATTCATCATTAGCCATTTCTCTCACAACACCATTAAGCACATCCTAAAGCCATTTCTTCTTTATTTACAAATATAATCTACTTGTAAAATTCAAAGGATCAAAGGAAACTTAATTTTTGTCATTACCTCCTTCTTTAAAAAGGTTCATCATAGAATTATCTCCTACATCAATAAGAGTTAAATAAAAAAAATTAAAAGTAGATCTCATATTCTACCCATTTGGAAGATCTAATTTATATGCATTATCATTGTTATGTTCAACAAATTGAAATGGACCATCTCCTCTTAGCTGTATCTTAGATCTCCTTCGATCTAGGAACCTCTCCTTTCTTATATGCACTAATACCCCTTCACCTAGTTTTAAGTTAATTATGGTTTTTCTTTTTTAGTTTTGAAGGCATATTCTTCATTTTTTTTCTTCAATATGTTGTCAAATATTTTCATGCAATTGTTTCATTATTTCAACTTTCCTTTTACCATCTAAGCGACTCCTCTCATGAATGGGTAAAGGAACAAAATCCAGTGGAGTTAGTGGAAATGAAAAACTCTATTATATACAAATTCAACAAATGATAAATAACTTGTTTAATTTTAAAAAATAAATAAATTATAGCACTTATGAAGTAGTCAAAGTCTTATTTACTGCTTCAGTTTGACCATTCATTTAAGGATGATATGTAGTTGAACCTTTCAAAAGTAGCTAAGGCACTTAGTATCTCTATTGGACATAATACTCATAGAAATACTATAAAGTCATAATGTCTCCTTAAAGAGCAAATTAGTTATGTTGGTTACATCTTAAATTTTATTACGTGCAATAAAATGTGCCTTATTAGAAAACATATCAACAATAAAAAAGGATAGATTCTTCACCCCATTTTAACCTAGTAAAACACAAAACAAAATCTATAGAAATATCAATCCAAGGTTCACTAGGTACTGTAAAGGATTATACAATCTATATGGAATAACCTTAGACTTAAAATTTATCATGATGCATATAAGGCTAAAAGAAATGTTTATAAAAAAATACGTAAATTCCTTTTAATGCCAAAATGACCTTTCAATTATATCTTTTGTGCCTCACACACTAATAACTCTCTTAAAGAACTCTTACGTATTCATAATTTATGTTTCTTAAATAAAAACTCATCGTGCCTAAAGAAATTTTCGAAAATAGTTTTCCGCAAGCCTTAATGATTGATTCAAAATAATCATTATTCTTATATAATTCTTTAATATGTTTCATTTAATGTAGAAAATAAGACATACATTTGGGATGATGCATTAGCCACTATATTTTTCTTACCATGCTTGTACTTGATCACATAAGAAAACGTATCAATGAATTCAATCTATATGGCATATCATCGATTCACATTCCCTTGCCTTTTAAATGCTCTAAAGACCCATAATCAGTCTGAATAACAAACTCTTGGACCATAAATAATATCGTCAAGCATTTCCCTCACTAATGCATATAATTCCTTATTATAATTTAGCTAGTCAATAGCAGCTTCATTAAGTTTCCCACTAAAGTAGGTTATTAGTTGATTTTCCTCCATAAAAATAACATTAATGCCTATATTTGTTGTAACAAATTATTCTCGAAAGTTTTTAAAAAGTAGGATAGAGCTAATAGAAGAGTATACCACAACGTTTATTTAAAAGTATGCTCTTATTCATTACCCCACTTAAAATTAAGAGACTTTTTGATAACTTCAATGAATGGTACAACTACTGCACTGAGATCCTTCATAAACCTCTTATCAAAATAAGCTAAATCATGAATACTTCATATATTATTTATAAATTTAAGTGTAGGCCACTCTTGAATGGTCTTAATCTTCTCTCCGTCAAACTCTATTCCTTTTGTACTCATAAAAAATAATAGAAAAATACTTTATTTATGTAGAAGGAACACTTCTTTAGATTTGCATATAGTTTTTCTTGTCTAAAAAATATTTAAAATGAAATATCATACTTAACATGCTCATCTAAAATCATACCACTTATTATAATATCATTAAAAACAAATAGTGATAGATTTTCCAATAAAATCACACAAAACATAGTTCATTAAACTCTTGAAGGCACTACGTGTATTAGTTAATCCGAAAGGCATCACTAACCACTTATATAAACCATATTTTGTTATAAAGGTTATTTTCCACTCATCACATTCTTTCGATCTAATTTGATGATATCACCTTTTCAATTAAATTTTTGAAAACACATTAGAACTTTGTGACTCATCAAACATGTTGTATAATATAAGAATAACAAGTTAATATTTTATCATTATTTTGTTGACAACTTAATAGTAAACATACATTCTCTATGGTCGATCCTTCTTAGGAGCGACCAAGGCTGGAATAACACATATACTTATGATTTCTCTAACATACCCATTTAATAAAAGTTCCTTAACTTGCCTTTGAAGCTCCTTGGTCTCCTCTGAGTTACTTTTATAGATCGGTTGATTAGGAACGGTAACACAAGATATGAAATTAATTTGATGTTTTATTCTTCGTATTATTGGTAAATCACTAAGGAAATCATCAAGGAATACAGTTTGGGGAATCATGTAATAAAGAAACAAAAACACAAGGTAAGGAAATGTCAAGATTGTTATTATTAAAATAAGCCTCATTGTAAAAAAGTATAATTATATGCTTGTTAGGAAAAAAAGTCGTCTTGTCTCCCTAGCATAAAAATTCATTTATTTATTTGGTCTTCTCTTAATACTCTCTTTCTTTTTCCCCCTAAAAAATTTGCTTTTTTTTGTTTTTGCATTAGTTCTTTATTTTTATTTTCTTTTTTCCTTTTCCTTTTCCTTTTGATCTCTTATCCTTATTTTTTAATTTACTATCCTTCTTTCCAATTTCTCTTCTTAATTTAACTTGATCTTCATATATTTATTTTATTGTCAATGGTACAAAAGAAAAATGTTTATTATTCATGGAAAAAGATTAAAAAATTAAACTTATCTTTTGTGTCCCTTTTATTAAATTCCCCCAGTCTTCTTTTAGGTAGGTAAGCTCAATTTTTTGACCATGAAAATGTTGGCTACATTTATACAACTATCTCATTAATAATCATGCTACATGCTTCTTTATTAGTGTGGCATCTCATATGAAATATGTTCTCTCATTGTTCACTATCATTATCATATTTAAACTAGGCATTTAAAGTATATCTATTCATAAGCATCTCTCCTCCCACCAAATACTTATCACCATCATCATCACAATCTTTTAGAAGTAGTATGGAATTATCATCACTTTCGACCTTGGTCTCAATTTCCCTAGCACCACTAATCATTGCCCTTTTATTTAGAACATTAATAAGCTATGTGCCTTATTCCTATACAAAAAAAGAATTTAATTTTATAAGTATGAGTATGAGTTTTATGTTTAGATTTACCTTTCACTTTACCAGGCACTTTTCACCATTTTAGGTGGTTCTATTTTGGCTTTAGGAGTAGCCTTATCATCTCTTTTTCTAACTTAATTTCCAAAAGGATGAACTAGAATTTTGTACTAAAATTTTTCCCTTCCTGTTTAGTTTCCTTTCCACCTACATAGCCATATGAACTATATCTTCTAGCTTTATAAAATTTTACACTTGTATTATATGAGTAACCTTGTAACTCAAAGCATTTAGAAATTAAGCTATAGTGACTTTTCGATCCTCTTTTATATTAGTTCAAATCATAGGAGTCTCCATCTCCTTATATTATTCCTTAACACTTATTGACCCTTAAGAGAGGCATTGTAATTTTTACAAGAAATTGCTACAGTAATAATTATGGATAAAGCATCTCCTCATGATCAACTTCATATCTTCCTTGTTTTTAGTAGGCCTCTCATAGTTCGTTTGATTATTTAATAAAAGTTGGTCCCACTAATTAATGTCATAATCAATAAACTCAATAAAAACTAATTTAAGCTTTTCCTCTTTAGTGTAATAATGGTAGTCAAAAATAAACTCCATCTTCTTTTCCCATTCCAATTAGGCCTTAGTGTCATTCCTCCCTTGGAATGAAGGAACCTTCATTTTAATGTTCTCAAGGTTGAGATCTCGCCTAGGCTTCCTTCTATGACTTTCAGCTTATCAATCACCTTGATGGTGTAAATCTACACATATTATTTCTTGATGGTTGGTATTCATCATATAATATAGCCCCTCTTCATTATTATCAAAATTTTCTTGGAGAACTTGTCATTGTTACCGATTTGTATTAGGAACTTGTGGTGATTATCTCCTTTGAAATTGGCTACAGTAGTATTTTATAACTCCATTCAATTTCTAATCTGGTCAAACATCATATTTATGCATTCAAACTATTATTGTATGGCTTAAAGCATAAACGAATTATCCTTCCTTTCCCCTCAACTCTCTCCTGATTAGATATAATTCAAAATACAAGAGAATGTTAATAATAACCTTACAACACTTCCTCAAATGTTTCTTTTGACTAACATTATTCATTTCACTTATATTTATCTCTAAATATCTAGAACTTTCAATTAATTTTCTCACACACTCTTACCTTTTACCACTCACTTTCTTCTTTCAAAAATTATTTAAAAATTACTCAAACTCAAATAACAATTCAACCTTGTAAAGTTTAAAAAAATCAAGAAGAGAGAATAACTCATGGTTGAAGCCAAAAATATATAAAAATTAATAAAACAAGAATGACTAGCAAGAATGTTAAATTGCATTTGGAAATGATTTCTTTAGGTCACCATTGCGACACCATTTTCTTTTCTTTCTTTTCTTTTCTTGTCTTTTCCTTTCAAAACCACAAGAACAATTCGTATGAATGATATAAAACAACATAATTGAAAAAACAAGAAACTATAATAAAAAAAGGTGTAGATAGGTAAACCCTAAAAATCAAAAGATTATTGAATTTGATTTTTTGAAACTTAAAAAAAAGGACCTAATATGATGGAAAGGAATGACAAAAATAATATTTTCTTTTTAACAAATATGCAAAATATAATTTTAAAAATATAAAATAAAAAGATAATCACTCCTAATTTAGAGTCAAGATCTAATACCAACTGATGTGAGTCTAGTTAAAAATATACCTTAGAGAACCTAAGATCAATTTTGAATCAAACCTAATAAAGTCAAAATAGATGTATAAAATAATTAACTTGTTTATTAAAAAGAATCCATAACATAATTTATAAAGCGTTTGAACGCCACAAAGAAAGAAATATTTGATAAGTTTAAAGTTTACTGAAGAATGAGTAAAAGAATCTTTGACAACTCTAAAATAAAAAAAAAATGCCAAAAGTTTTACCTACCTAAAAAGAAATATGACTTAAATACTAAACAACAAAAATTAGTGGGCATGGCTTGGGATAAGGTCATATTTGTTACAAACTTTTTAATGTCAATAGGAACAGTCTAGGACACACTCATATATGAGACCTTAGATCTCTTTATCACTTGTATGAAGTTAGATAAAATCCAGGACATACTTGTAGTTAAGATTATAAATCGTTTTAAAACTTAGTGAATTTAGGCACAGTTTGGGGGACTCTTATGTCTAAGGTTGTGGATTCATCTGTAACTTTATGAAATTAGAAACGAACTAAGAAACACTCATGATTAAAATCGTATCTTATAATTAAGTTTTTCATAAAGTTATATAAACTAGTATATGGTTGTGTTATAGGTTGTGGTCACAACTAAATCTTCAACCTTAGCTTGAATCAAGCTAACCAATTCTTATCCTTTAACTTGGTTTGAATTCTCATGTATAGCCATTTCTCTCCAACACCATTAAGTGCATCTTGAAGCCTTTTCTTCTTTGTTCACATAATTAGTCTACTTGTCAAACTCATAGAACTAAAGGCAACTTGATTCCTATCAATGTGTCTTTAGAACCTGTTTAGAACTATTTTGAAATTATATTAACATGCATATATATGAAAAGTATAAAGGTAATCTTTGAATTAATCCTTTTAACTTAAGTATCTCCTATCATTAGTAACAGATGGAGCCTGAATTGAGCTTTTTCGTTGCTAGCTCTTTAGTGATTCTTGTTTAAACTCTTAGTCATAAGTCCTTTACCTAGATGATTTTACTTGTTAGTTAAACTTGTAAGTTGTATTCTTTAGGTGCATCTCGCATCTAATGTCTATTATTCAATATGTTACTTAATTTTCCAAAAAAATAATGATTGTCTTGTCTAAAGGTGAAGGTGAGAAGGTGGAGGAGAAGCGAACAATTTGTTATAGTTTATTTGACACATTTTTCCTTAATTTATAATTATTTTGTCTTTATACGAAATCTCAAATTACTATTTGATTCACAAAATTAGTTTTATTTTTTATACTAATTAGTAGGTGATAGCCACCAAAGACCAGTCACGAAGCATTTCCCATATCTTACTTGGAGGCAGTTTCATTGTACAAAAACAATAAAAAAAATACTTGCTAAAAAAGATCAATTTAAGACAATTAATGGGAAAATAGCTTAAGAGTGAGGTGTTGTACAGTGTTGAGCGTCCAACCCTATTTTGAAATCCTGGATGATAGTGAATAAGATTACAGTAGATATACATCAACTCTAAAAGATAAAGACTATGTGGAAAGATATCATCTGAAGATAGTAGAGTTTTTCATGGATATAGATGTATCATTCCTAGTTAAATGTAATCTCTTATCTTTTTAGTTGGGCTATAGATAAATCCTATCGAACAGAGTCCTATTTAGACGATTCAGTTCAATTAGGATTCTGAATTGTAAAGCCAAAAGTTGCCTGTAAATTATTTGACTCTTATTATAGAAGAATAGAGATAAAGAATGCAATCACACTATCTAAGAACAGAGAGATGGCAAAGAGGGTTGTATTCTCATCCTTGTTTGATTGTTTTAGGAATTAGTTTTAGTGATTATTGATTGTGATATCAACTTAAGTTTCAATCCTAAAACTTTGTAAGACAACTTGTTATTGTGGGAGGTGAGAGATCAATTTTTTTGTAAACCCTTATTAAGTTTAGTGGATTTATTCATTAGTTTGTTTCGTGGTTTTTTCCCTCTAAACTAGATGATTTTTCACGTTAAATTTTGGTGTTTGTTTTATTATTTAGTTTCCTCTCATATTTTCTACTCTTGCAATAAAGATAGTTCTTTCTTGTTATTAATATTTGATTGATCTTTTAAGAGTTTTGTATTTGTCTCCCTAACAAATGGGAAGTCGTTTTGGTCATTTATTAAAGTGTGGGAGTTACTTTAAATTGTGGGAGAGCAATCGGACGCAGATGAAGTCACTTACACGTAGAAGTATTTGAAGTGGTGGAGGTTGATGGGTTTTCCCAACTTATTTAAGTGCTGAACTGACGTAATCCGCTAGTTATACATGAGCTTATTTGGACGTTCGCGCAAAATTAAGCTCTCCTCGATCCAGTCCGCTGACAATTAACAATATTATATAGTTTGTAGAGCTTGGAACAGAAGCAACATCATTTGTTATGGAAGAATGAAGCGTCTTGCAAGTAACACTTGTCTAGCGAGAGAATAAGTTAAAGTGAAAGTGGAAGAGGACACAACGACAGGGAGGTCCTGAATCTCTTTATATATATGTGAGGGAAGAATGAGACAAATGCGAAAGTTGCTTGCTGTTTATTTACCTTCGGTAAACAAATGGCTCCCGTCGGTTTGCCTCCAGGTTTTAGGTTTCATCCTACGGACGAAGAGCTTGTGAACTATTACCTCAAGCGCAAAATCAATGGCCAGGAAATTGAACTTGACATCATTCCTGAAGTTGATCTTTACAAATGTGAGCCTTGGGATTTAGCAGGTCTCTTCCATCCCTTCTCTCATCACTTATGATTCAGCTTTCTTTCTATCGAAGTTCACGTTTTATATAGATTTATCTTTGCATATATAAATGGCATGCATGACGAAGGGGTTTAAGCACTATTTTGAATTGGAAGAATCTATATACTTGTTTTGCAGAGAAATCATTCTTGCCAAGTAGAGACCCAGAGTGGTACTTTTTTGGACCTCGGGACAGGAAATATCCCAATGGTTTTAGAACTAATAGAGCAACAAGAGCAGGATACTGGAAGTCCACAGGTAAAGACAGAAGGGTTACAAGCCAGAATCGAGCCATCGGAATGAAGAAGACATTAGTGTACTACAGAGGCCGAGCTCCTCAGGGGATTAGGACTGACTGGGTTATGCACGAATATCGCCTCGACGACAAAGAGTGTGAAGACACTTCTGGCATTCAGGTGGTTTGTGCATTTATAGTTGGTGATTCTATTTAAAGATGATCGTTCAGGATAATATATGCATGGTTAAACTCAGCTGCTGATCTCTATTATAGGTTCATAATTTAATCAATATGGCATGAGAAAACAGTTTACAGATCTATGAATTGCTACTTTCTTAATTCTTGGGCTATCATGCCAGTGATATGACGAGGAAGAAATGTTTACGTAAAACGCAGAGCTTCTGTTCAAGATTCTCGGTTTCTCGCGTTACTTAGCCACAAACATTCTTTATCATCGTCGATCACATCCATAAACATCACATTATTATTATGCATAATGATTTGATACCAATGGGTTTTGAATAGTATTGCTAGCATTTCATCAAACTCTTGTTTATCTCACAGCTTTTTCTGCATCTTTTGTACTTCTTCCTCGGAGAGTCGATAGGTTATGTTTAGATCATGCATCGATCTGTGAGCTTCCTGTATCTGATCTCAGGAATTTGATCATTTCTGTGTCAATTGAACCACAACTTAGAACTGTCAAACCACTCCATTTGTTTTATTATTTCTTATTTCCAGAAATTATAGATGCAGTTTCTGCATATTATTTTTCTTCTTCTAGTTTTATTTTTTGTCGAAATTACATAAATTTTTCGTGCGAGTTTTTCATTGGTTGACTTGGACCAAGCTTGTACTTATGCTTTAGCTAGGTACCAGGAAAAGCATTTTCTTTTGTTTTTTTTTTTCTGTTCATAGCAGTACCCTTTACCGCAAAAGTGCAAAAAGCATATTAAAGCATTATTTGATGTGCCTCGCTTATAATTGGCAGCCAAATTACTCAGTTATTTCATTCAATACAACCATAGGAGAGCATCACACAAGCATATAAGCTTGAAAGTGCATGGGACTGCATGGAAAGTCAGGAGAATCAAGACTTTTCTTGCTACCACTTCGCTCGCCTCCTTGCTTTAAATATTTTACCACAAATCTCTGACATATTCGTTGCTTGGAGTAGGGCTAGATCTGTCGTGTCACAAAGTTTTTGGCTTCCATTACTTTGTTTTATCTAATGAGACAAAGGTGTTATCCCCCATATGACGTCACTCAATTTATCCCTTCTTGTAACCATTATTTATTTAGTGTTTTTTTTCCCTTGATTTATTCAATCAGTTTATCAGTTCTGTGATCCTTAAGTCAAGAATCCATTCTTACAAACTTGTTTAAGATTAGGCTAACAAAAAAGTAGAAACCTCCATCACTTTCATGGTATAAGAAGGTGCCGGCTGCTTTTTGCTTTATTCCAAACTGCAAAGCGAGCCATTGGGCAACCAACATTCATATCGTAAGTAATAAATTTATGATAATTGCTCTTTTGTGTCAAACTTGATTTTTGTAAGTAGATCCACGAATTTGATGTTTTGCTTGTGAGCATTTACATTACATGATCTGTTGGTATTAAATGATTTTAGCCCTTAATACCAATATTCATATGCCTAACAATATTACTTGAATGTCTGTAGCCAAGCAATGATTGCATTATGTTCTCTTATCAATTCATTGCAGTAGCGAACAGGAGCTGATGTTTTCTTGTGGTTGCTGGGTAAAAAAAACTTAAACCATTTGAAAAAAGAACTCCAAGCTTGCTACAAATTTAGATTCCAAAACCTGCCCTACCATTTGAATGCGCGAAATCGTCTATTTTATTCTGGACAAAAGAGTAATATTTGATAAGTTTGTTTTCAACTTTATTCTCATTCTGTCTCGTGTCTCTTTGGGACAAGAAATGACATGTTGTACTTGCAGGACTCTTACGCATTATGTCGAGTATTTAAGAAAAATGGGGCGTGCTCCGAAATTGAAGATCATCAAAATCAATGTGGTATTCCACTTATGGAGAGTCCTCATGGATATGGAGCAACAAATGACTACGAAACCATGTCACCTGATGTTCCAATTGTATCATCCTCTTGTGTAGACGAGGAAGACAAAGATGACTCATGGATGCAGTTCATAACCGACGACCCTTGGTGCTCTTTTAACAATGCCACGGTTGGAGAAGATGTTTCTTATGTGACGAGTACTTGCGCAAATTAGAATTAATCAAGTTGTTTGGTGGTCAATAGCACAAGTCGGGTACATATTTTCTCTTGGAATAAGGCATAAAATGAAGATAGTTGTAGAAGATGTTATTAGTTTTCTGCAAAAGTTTATTAACTAGATTGTTCATACTTTTTGATGGATTGGTTTTCTTTGGAAGTTTATTAATTAGGTTAATTCATACTCTAAGATGGATTGGTTGCATGGCCCTTCAAAAACCATGTCAAATGAATTGATAATTTCTGCTGTTGTACCTCTACTGGAGGTCATAGCCACTTGTAATGTTATAAACTGGTGACATTTGTTCTCTGTTTTATACAAATTGATATTTCCTCTGTTCCTTGTTGTTTGTACGTAGTCCTTTGTTTTGATTTATTTGTAATTGTAACTACAATGCATGGTCGCTCAATTATTTGATATCCCATATTCAAAGCTTTTATTGGTTCCTCCTTTAGATACTGACTACTTGCGATTCCATAGACATAATACAAATTGTTTCACCCACGACCCTTTCTCTATTTGTTTTGATTTATGCCTTACATGATTGTAGTTAGTGAAAAAAAATAATTTAAAAGTATTATTTATCTTTTACATATTTTGATGTATATGATAAAGTTCATGGCACAATTATACATTGTAAATGAAATTATGATGAGATTATAATTATAAAATTCATATTATATTTACATACTATCCCTAAATTGTTCATAATCATTATTCTATTAAGATTGGACATTAATAGAATGTAAAAGACTAGCACCCGTTTTGTTTTTCTTATGAAAGAAACAATCAATCTTATAAACTAAACCATGGAGATACTTAAACAAACATATGGGTGCTTGTTAGAGAACAAGTTTACTGAACTAACCCAATGTAAGAAATCCATTTGGAATATTACTTGTATGTCTATGAAAATTCTGATTGTGATAATTGTGCAAGTGATTATTTGATTTGAGATCTCCAAAATTATCTTGCATAGGGATTGTTACGTTTTGATACTATTTATGACATATTCTATAATGGGTAGTTCATTTGGTAGTCATCAGATATAGTATGAACTATATGGAAGTAGCTGAGTGATCAAGATATGATTCATCAACCTGAAGTAATTAGGAAAAATGTTCTATTGTTCTCAATTAATATTGATTTGGAAAATTTTTGGCCAAAATAAAACGGTGTTTTGTAAATAGTTTACAAATGTCATTAGTTGAATCAATAGCTAATGTCAGAGAACTAATATAATTATACTCAAAATTGAGTAGAAATTAATTACATACTCTATATCTAATTAGAACATTATATGATGAAATGATTGAATTATATAGAAAAATTATACACAGAAAGGTTAGTCAAAACAATTTTGACATTCCTAAATATTTGGGTGATCATGATGTATTGATAAATGTCAATCATGATCTATGATTATAAATTGTTTAATTGGAGAATTAAAGATAAATTAAAAACATTTTTAATTTATCTAATTCTCTTATGAATTAGAATTATAATTTATAATCATTATCAATATATTTGGGAACCTAACGGGTCTCACATAAAGAATTGGTCAAAGAGAACAAAGATATTTTAATCAAGTTGGACTTGATTGTAAAGTTTGAGAAAGTTTATGAGTAAAAATGAGATATTTAATAAATAAGAATCAATATGAGATATTGGATCTTATTTGGGAATAACTGATATTTAATTATAATTATTTGTAATTTTAATTAAAGTTTAATTAAAATTAGAATTTAATTTAAGTTAAATTACTAAAATATCCAAAACCTATAATAAATAGTTTAAGCTCTAATAAAGCTAATACTTTTTGCTCAACCCTCTCTGTAAGAGTTACAGAATTCTATCAACATTTTATGTGCATACCATTAAAGATCGGACACTTATATGGGTACGATGGTTGATATGGATCAGTTTCGAAAATAGTTCAAGGGATATAATAAGATAAGGATCAAGCCTCAGAATAAGGTAAGAATGACGATTCATACTTTATTATGATTTATATGTTAATCATTTTATATAATTAAAGTGGTCTTAGTTTTTGAGAAATCACTTAGTTTTTGGGAAATCAAAATATGAAAAAGTTCCATAATTATTCTTTCGTAGTTAGGATTGAATCCCTCCCAATTTTCCAACAATTTCTTCACTTTAAAGTTATCAAATTGATGGATATAGGTTAAAGGAGTCTCTCAATCATAATATCAACAAAAAATTGATCGTGGCTTGTACAAATTAATTTTATAGACTAATTTGGTGAACTAGAGTTCCAGGTATCATAAGTGTAAGTTAGTGAGATAATATTAATGTCAATAAGCACATAACTACAATAAGTAAATAAAAGAAGAAAACAACGAAGCAGGGTAAAGTTGATAATATATGAACAAAATGCTCTATAATCTTCATTATATTTTGTGATCTTAATAACTCAGGAATTTATATGAGATAAACTCTGTCTTCTAATTCCTATTCAATGAGTATATATACAACATTTACTAAAAGTCTCTTAATCCAAAAACTATCCTAATAACAACACTTAAAAATATGCAAAATCTTTACATTCTAAATTTACATATATCCCAATACTCCCCATCAAATTGGTGCATATAGATTTTGAATGCACGACTTGCAAAGAAGATAGTCAAATTGACATTTGCTAAGTGCTTTCATTAGTATATATCAACAAGCTTAAAGTAACTATGAACACGTTGTGTGACAATATTCTCATACTGAATCTACTCATGCATGTAATGACAAACGACTTTAATATGCTTAGTAAACTTATGGAACTAGTATTCAAGGCAATATAAAGAGTCGTTTGATTGTCATAATACAACCCCATAACCTATGTATCTTTGATCCTAAATGAGCATAATAATGCTTTGCGCCATATTAACTTACAAGTCGTTAGAGCCATCGAACAATATTCTACTTCAATAGAGGACCAGGATACTATAATCTATTTCTTTGTCTTTCAAGAAACAGGAGAATTACCCATTAAGAAAAAAATACCCTATTAGTGATTACCAAGTGAGAGGATAGCCATTCCAATCAAAATCACTAATCATATAATTGGAGATCACTGTTTACTCATAGCAAAATACCATGCCCAGGATGACCCTCCAAGTAATGAACCTCTCTCAATGTTGCATCCCACTATTCCACCTAGGGCATTTCCATGAAATGTGTTAGAATATGCATACAATAACTCAATTTAGGTCACGTATTGGTCAATTAAATCAACTACCCTAATAGGAGAATAAACCTTTTGGGAATATCAAGTAGTCGTCTAACAATCAACATAAGATGAAGATTATATTTGATTGGTAAATCAACAAGTTTAGCACCTAACAACCTAGTTTCATTGACACTATCGAGCATATATTTGCGTGAAAAAAAGAAAATTCCTTGTGGATTTTTAGCCACCTCAATACCAAGGAATACTTTAACATATCTAAGTCTTTCATATGAAAACAATGACCAAGATAAAAACTTAAAAGTGGCCAAAAGTTCACCATCATTCCCAATAATAATTAAATCATCAACATAAACAATAACACACATAATAGCCATCACCTTTCAAAAAGTAAATAACATATAATCAGCATAGGATTGAGTGAAGCCGTACATTTTGAGTGCACTAGCAAGTTTAGAAAACCAATTTCAGGGTGCCTATCTTAGGCTATATAAAGATTTGTGCAAACGATAAACCTTATACAAATAAATAGTAGCAAAGTCGGATGGAAGTTTAATATAAACTTCCTCATCAAGATCATGTAAAAAGGCATTATTAACATCTATTATATGTAATTCCCAATTTTGTGCAACTACAATAGACATGAATGTTCTCACAGTTACCATCTTAGCCACAAATGTGAATGTTTAATTATAGTCTACACCTTCTATAAGGTTATTTTCCAATATCACCAATCGGGATTTAAATTGTTCGATTATGACATCTGAATTGTACTTTATTTTGTAAACCCATTTACACCCAATTGCCTTTTTGTTTAGGGGAAGAGTCTTGATAGTCTAAGTCTCATTCTTTTAAAGTGCATCAATCTCCTCTTTCATTGCCTTTCACCATCGTAGGTTATGCACCGCCTTGGAAAACTGAGCTAGTTCAATCTCAATAAATGGTGTTATAAGGAAAGCTCTAAGTTTGGTAGAAAAGTTATCGCATGTTATATAATAAGCAGTGGGATGCAGAGTGATGCAGATGAAGTGAGGGGTCTATACAATGCATGATGTTGATAACATAATCTCTAAGCTAAGTGGAGTGTTGGTAAATGTGATGTCCATATCCCATAGGCTCGACATTAACCTATAGCGGTGTTGTATCACTTTCATTATTGGTCATGTCACTCCCCCTTTCCTCCATATAACCTGCCAAATTACTTTCAATCCTCTTGCTCCCCTTTTCTTCATACTACTTAGCTAGACTACCCATCAAAATTGGAGCAAAAGCACCATCTCACTACCCCATACCATTACGTAAATCACTGTGACCTAAACTAAGGTCTCCACTGTTATAAACTACAATGGGCAAAGTTACTCCAACACTATTGTCAGAATTAGGCACCTTAATTTCGGCATAAAGAAACTTATCTTTATAAATTAAACATTATATGAGACAAAATTGACATTGGACTTCAGATCATATAATTTCCAGCCCTTCTGTGTATGAGAATAACCAACAAAAATAAATTGTCGGCATTACAAACTAAGTTAATCCTGATCATACTCATGATAATAAGCATATTATAAATAGCTAAATGTATAAATATAGGCATATAAAGGTTCCTTTCTAAATAACACTATCATGTTGTGTTTTACCACCATTCAAACTAGTCAAAATCCTATTAATAAGATATATTACTGCCAAAATACATTCTCCCCAAAAATTAATTGGCAAGTGAGTTAAAAAAACCCAATGCATAACCTACATTAGGAATGTGTCTATGTTTCCTAGTATCTAATATTTTACCCCTTGTCGAACAAAGAAAGTAACTCAACAATACAACCATATATGGTACTAGACATTTATAACATTATCGTTCTCCATAATACACATATTTTCATTCCGAAATTCACACATCATATTAAATTGAAATACATCGAAGTAAAAAAATCAGAATATAAGTGTAAAGTGTAGATAATTAAAAATCCCTCTGCATACTCGTGGTAGGTAATAGATCCTCCAGTGTTGGACTCCAAATTTTTAGTGGAAATTAGAAATATTAAAATGAAATGAAATGAGTGTTTGTATATGAATAGTGTTATTGATGTCATTGTGCTTTAAGAAAAATTAATGAGAAAAGA
>JANVCQ010000006.1:29004223-29029198 GCA_025531925.1 Erythroxylum plowmanianum | reverse complement strand
TTGGGCTTGGCGTGGTAATTAGATAAGGGACTGATCTTTGAAGAATGGACCGATCGGCCCACGAGTTGTTTTGAATGAGTCTAGGCCCTGGACAACCGACCCGACCATAAGTAAAAGGCATAAAAATATTAAATAAATATTATATTATATTATAAATATAAATTACTGTAAACTTATGTTATTAAGTCTTTTGAAAAATTAAATATTTTTATTCAAACAATATATAGGATTTTAATAAATAAAATATTTTTAGATATTGTTCATTTATATTTTTAATTTAAAAATATAATATTGTGAATTAAAAAAAATTAGGTATATGTTGACATAAATGAATCTAACTTCTCAGATTAATATAATTTAATTTTTAGATTATATTTACAAAAAATCGGTAATTTTGAGATTTAATTGATAATTTTATATTATTATAAATTTGAGTAAAGTTAGCTTTACCTGAATAAATAAATGCATCACCTCCAAGTATGTATAAGATGTGATTAATTAAAAAAGGGTAATGGGTGGATTTAAGTTCCAAATTTGCGACTACTTCAGTAATAAATCTTGTTCAGGACGGATGCTGACATTTTTCGACTAGCGTACTTGGTCTTAAAATCCTAAGTCCTAACGAAGGGGAAAGGGAGAGAACCCTCGAATTCCCCAATTGTCGTCTACCATAAAGTCAGCGACAAGTCCAAAACAGACAGAATAGTATTTGGGCTTTTTCCGTTTCTGCGATTGAAGCCCATCTTATGAAATGACAATTTTAGTAATTTGCTTCTGTTGGAGTTACATTGAAAGTTCAGCTTTGCACAATGAGACAAGCTAGCTGTCGCCCTGTAGAACCTTTTCTCGATAGCTAGAGAACTAGCGCAAGGTAGCGGTTAGTACGTGGAATGATGGGGTATGAGGACAAAAGATACAATACTAAACAAGTTAGTATCCCGACTGTGTTAGCAAGAAATCTCTTTCTTCTTAGCTACAAATGCCAGCCGAGCAGCCGGCTTGATATGCTTAGCGTTTAAGTGACCTTCAGAAGACTTCGTTTATAAGTCAAAGTTTGAGAATCCGTTTGGCGTAACTGTTTCTGTTTGCAAATAACAATAACAGTAGGTGGTTGATAATTAATTTAACAGAATCAGTAACTAGTTGTTTAAATATCAATGGAAGATTATGCTTATCCTTTTATCTGATGATTGACTTTAATTCCATTAACATTTTAAATATGAAGATTGCATTTAAAAACAATAAGTTTGATTTGAACTTATATTAAAGTTTATATTAACTTGCTAACTAAGTACTTTTTTTAAAAAAACTTGCTAATTAAGTTCTAACCCAAATACAAATTATGAAACATTGGTAACCAAGTAATTGATTCCTTCTCGTAGTTAATTTTGACTAAAGGAAAAATGGAAGCGAGAAAAGAAAATGGAAAGAAACTTCCGGAGCAAGCGCAGCGCATGAAGACCCAGGTCCGATTTCCACGTCATTATTTGCATTTATAATAAGCCACTCCCGAAAAGGATAATATCGATAAACCCCCCTCTGATTGGACGTCTGATTGTTGCCCATTTGGTTTTATGCCTTGGAGAGTGCCCCGCACGCGCTTGTACTGGTGAAAATAGCATGCAGATTGGGAGGTGTCAAATCGGTTCAGCGAGTAGAAAGATTTCGCAGCAGGTGCGAGTGATAGCGAGGTGTAGGAAAAAGAAAGGGCTTTGGCATTTAGTGGGAAGTGGCCCAATGATGGTACGGCTTCCTCGCGAACACTAAAAGTAACCGATGCCCACTCGCGCACTCTGTGAATCAGTTACACACACACACACTATTATTACATTACATTAATCCTTTTGCATTTATGGCTTTTAATCATTTCCCTCGGGAACTCCAAATACTTGTGAACCATAAAATGTAAATATTAAAGACAGCTGGCAAGGAAAACTAGTGAAGATTTTGGCTTTGAAAGTGGAGGCTCCACCGATACGTTATGAACGATGGTGGCAATGACCCAATGTTGTATGTTTTGGGACGCGCGAGATTTATTATCATACCAAATGAACAACTTGTGGATAAATTAAAACTAAAAGGCCTGCGTGTGCCGCTTGGCCTCCCAGCTCCTTGATGGTAATAATAAATACACAATACATTTACATTTTGTTCTTTTTAATTTATATTGCTACAACGGAAACACAACATTATGTAAACTAATGGTCTCAAAATTCATTAATGTAGGTAATTGTATTTGTACCCTTAAAATCATTTGATAACTTTGGTATTCCAACGTTTTAAAAACACTGCGAGGATGTCCATTATTGAGTTAAAATGAAGCTGAGGCATACAATATAAATTCATTGCTATTTCAGTGTATCTAAAAAAACTATTACTCTTTCCAATTTGTACACGTCTCTATTATCTTCAACATATTAAAAACAGAAAATTAACCAAAATTCTTTTAATGATATTACATATAGGAGAAAAAGTATTATTGATTCAGTAGTAAATGCCGAAGTACATTGTTTCTTAGGTTGTTAGTAAAAAAAAAAACATGAAAAATAAAGGCTAACATGACAAGCGAGTGAGATGGCGAGAAATGGCCAAGTCACCAGGTGGGTGGACCAGTCAAAATGGAAGGTCCTGCCAGGTCAGCAGCCACATGTCTAAGTGACAGGGAAGGGCAAGGCAATAGAATGGAGGGGTAGGGGCTAGGGAGGGAGTGGTCATTTTCAAGTACCTACCGCTCACCCCTATAAAGGGCACGTAAAATCGATGTTTTCTTTAATCATTTCGTGATTTTTACAAAGCGAGGGTTTGTTTTGTTTTGTTTTGTTGCGCGGCCCTCTCTCTCCTTCAGCCCACTCCTCTTTTAACTCTTTTTCTTTTCCCTTCTTCTTTTTATTGCGTTCTCTTAGTCCCTTTCCCTTCCTTGGTCACACACACTCTCTCTTTCTCAAACAAGAGCACTAGTGTGGTAAGCGGACGCTCATTACCTACCCAGTTTTTCCCTTTCTCTTTGTTTTCCTTTTACTTTGATTCAAGGTAAGCGGTTTTCGATTGTGCTTTGTTAAGCGTTTATGGCATATTCTATTCTTCTTTGGCTCTTTTATGCGTTTCGATCTACTTCAGTTTGACACACATGGTTTTCTCAGATCTGTTTGTTTAATCTGCCAGTGTTTTTGTTTTTAGCATTTTTAGGGTTTCTTAGGAAAAGTGAGTACCTCTTTTTTCTGGTTACAGATCGGTAGATCTTACGGTTAGCGTCTGATGATGATTCTGATAACGACTAGGGGATTATTTCTTGAAATTTTTTTATTGCTGTGTGAGAACCCTTTTTTAACCACTGTGGTGGTCCTTGCGGTTGGGTTTTCTTTCTCTCGTTATATTTTTTAGCTTTTGAGGTAGTTTGTCCCTTTTCATTGTGTTATTGTTTGTGTGTTTTGTTGTATCTGCTTTGTGGAGTTGACTTATTAATGTCAGGTTTAGTGCGTGTTTAATGCAACATATTATTGTCGGGTGTAATGTGTTTAATGTCTTCCGTCTCTGGAAAACAATGATGTTGCTTGTTTAGCGTTTTTTGGTAGGTATTTCTTTTCTGTACTTTTTTCGTTCTATTTTTGTACTCCGTAAAAACTTGTTTCTGGGAAGCATTTTAACTGCTAAAAGTTGAGAAATTAGGGTTTTTTAGTTGTTTTGGACTTCCTTGATTGTATTCGGTTCTTATATATGTTCTTTTATTCTGGGCATCATTAACTGAGCTTGGACTTATTTTCTCTACTCTTTGTGGGGTGTTCTTAACTGACTTTGTTTGTCCATGTAAAGTAGACACCATTATGGTGAGGAAGAGAAGAAGTGACATTCCTTCAGGTTCGGGCGAGAGGTCTGAGACCGAAGAGTCTCAACCGCAGGGGCAAGGTGCTGGTGGTGGAAGGGGTCGTGGAGCTGGACGAGGAGGTCGTGGTGGGATGCCACAGCAGCATCATACTCCGGAATATCAAGGCAGAGGAAGAGGTCAAAGACCACAGCGTGGAGGACCTCCTTATGGAGGGCCGTCTAGACCACCTGTCCCCGAGCTGCACCAAGCAACTACTGCACCTACATATCAAGCAGGGGTGACTCAACCTGTGTCAGCGCCACCACAACTGTCACAGCAGATGCAGCAGCTATCCATCCATGAAGAGGCTTCTTCGAGCCAAACTGCTCCACCACCGCCATCAACAAAATCCATGCGATTTCCTCTGCGACCTGGCAAGGGAACTAATGGCATTAAGTGCATTGTCAAAGCCAATCATTTCTTTGCTGAATTGCCCGACAAGGATTTGCATCAGTATGACGTGAGTCTTGTTAGATGATTTCAGGAATGCTTGTTTATTTACTTGGATTATGTTTATGGGAATTAATCATTTTATTTTTTTATGCAACTAGGTTACCATTACTCCAGAAGTGACTTCCCGCGGTGTCAATCGAGCAGTCATGGAGCAATTGGTTAGATTGTACAGGGAATCTCATCTTGGAAAGCGCCTTCCAGCATATGATGGTAGAAAGAGTTTGTATACTGCTGGGCCCCTTCCATTTATGTCTAAGGAATTTAAAATTACACTTATTGATGAGGATGATGGATCAGGCGCACAAAGGTTCTTGTTCAGTTTTTTACTTTTACTTGTTTGCAAATTTTTGGGTTACAGTGTACATGTTGATTTCTCTGACATGGTTTTGATTTATTTATTTTTCCTGGATGTAGGCGTCCTCGGGAATTTAGAGTTGTGATAAAGTTGGCTGCGCGGGCAGACCTTCACCATCTAGGGCTCTTTTTGCAAGGAAAACAAGCTGATGCACCTCAGGAAGCGCTTCAAGTTCTGGACATTGTTCTGCGAGAATTGCCAACAACACGGTACTATTGTAGTCCTATGTTTTATTTCGTAAACTGTGCCCTTGTTTAGCTGACTTAGAGCTGGAATTGTGTGTAGGTACTGTCCAGTTGGTAGATCTTTTTATTCTCCTGATCTGGGTAGAAGACAGACTCTTGGTGAGGGTTTGGAGAGCTGGCGAGGCTTCTACCAGAGTATTCGTCCGACACAAATGGGACTGTCACTCAATATTGGTAAAAATTTGCCCCTCTTTTTGCATTCATATATCTATATCTTTTTGTATATGACTTGCACATAGGCTTTTATTATAGATTCTGATGTATTCTAATGCTTATGTAGCCATAATGTGATGTTTATGATGCAGATATGTCATCTACTGCTTTCATTGAACCCTTGCCCGTTATTGAATTTGTAAACCAATTATTGATTCGAGATGTATCATCTCGACCATTATCTGATGCCGATCGTGTAAAGGTAACCTATTGATTTTTATGGTAATTAATGTTATTGCTTGCACATTCTACAACTGCTAAACTGCAAAATTTGCATAAAGTCCTTGTGATATAATCTTTTTAGAGTAATGATATTTGAGCATCATTCCTTCTTGATAGATCAAGAAGGCTCTTAGGGGTGTCAAAGTTGAGGTAACACATAGGGGAAATATGCGACGGAAATATCGCATATCTGGATTAACGTCTCAAACAACACGCGAGTTGACGTGAGTAATTTCTCTCTGTTACTTGCAAGCATATGATGCTTGTCTATGATAGAATTCTTTCACATGATTTGGTCTCTCTGAGTTGGAGTTTTTGTTAGTTTTCCTGTGGATGACAGGGGAACGATGAAATCAGTTGTGGAGTACTTTTATGAGACTTATGGGTTTGTTATTCAACATGCCCAGTGGCCATGTCTACAAGTTGGGAATCAACAGAGACCAAACTACTTACCCATGGAGGTAATGTACATGAAAAATTTCCAATCTGTATGTGATGTTTGAACATTCCTGCTTATTAGTTATTTTAAGCAGGTATGCAAGATTGTTGAAGGCCAAAGGTATTCTAAGAGATTGAATGAGAGACAGATTACTGCTCTTTTGAAGGTTACTTGTCAAAGGCCCCAAGAAAGGGAGTATGATATTATGAAGGTATGATGTTAGCTCATTCTCGTCGTCTTGTTGCTTTTAGATTTTTGGCGATATTGTGTATCACTACAGGCTCTTTTAGTTGGAAAGTAGTTGGTTTTTATATTTTTGGTGATATTGTGTCTCGTTTCTTGTTGTACTTCTCATATTTACCACTTTAAGTCACCTGCCATTTAAGCAGTTATAAGAATTTTGTTTGGTGATTATTGTATTGCACTGGTTTTCTCACCTTAAAACCTAGAAGGATAAAATAACTCAAACATAGACTGAAAATTTAATTTATTTACTTGTCAGACTGTTCAACACAATGCTTATCAGAATGATCCATATGCAAAGGAGTTTGGAATTAAAATCAGCGACAGGCTTGCTCAAGTTGAAGCTCGCATTCTTCCAGCCCCCTGGGTAAGTGTTCTCTTCTATTCTTTACTACTTTGTGAAACAATTGTCTTCTGATTTAATTCATACGATTTTGTGCAGTTAAAATATCATGATACCGGTAGGGAGAAGGATTGCCACCCCCAAGTAGGACAGTGGAACATGATGAATAAGGTTCTTCCTCCTGATATGTTAGAAAGTCATTTTATATAAGCCCTTTGCATTTATTCATTTCAAGTTCATGATGCATTTGAAGTATTTTCTTCCCTTCTCCAATTTAATCAATTTATTTGAAATTGCTATGAGATCACAAGTTACGATGAACACAATTCATATATTTTCAACATAATGTGTTATGTAAAGTATTTTCACCATGATACTTTCCCTCTGATTGCTAACATGGTAACGTATTAATTAAGTGTTAGTCTATCTATTTAGTGTCAAATATGCATTCTGATGAAACAGTGGATGTTTAAAGGAGAAATGTAGAGGTTATATTTTTGTTGGAAACTGTTAACTATTTGGATGCATGGAGGCTGATTTTTGTAGGGGTTGGAAAGAATTAACATCTCAATTGTAAGCAAAATATGTGTAGGAAAGTGGTAGATTAAATTAGAAGTATTGTATGTGGGTCTCCTTAAATAATCAAAGTTGGACATAACTGATCTAGGTTTGAAAATGCTTAGTTGAAGGTGGGTTGTGTCTGTTTGTATATGTTTTATCTAACATTCTGGAATGCACAGATGATTGTGACATTGTGGAATTCACAGATGATTGTAGCCAGTAGTTGAAGCAATTGATGAATTTTTTTGAGAGTTAGAATTGATGAATTTTATAT
Organism: Erythroxylum plowmanianum; assembly: GCA_025531925.1. Taxonomy (NCBI): domain Eukaryota; kingdom Viridiplantae; phylum Streptophyta; class Magnoliopsida; order Malpighiales; family Erythroxylaceae; genus Erythroxylum; species Erythroxylum plowmanianum. The sequence goes on along the minus strand of JANVCQ010000006.1, from coordinate 29,021,988 downwards.
AGGTTTACTTAAACAATTGAATCTAAGGATTAATGCTGAGATATTATTTGTAACTTTATAACTACATCTCTATCCAAATAAACGAACTAAGTTGGTTGTATTAGTCTACTATTACTCGTAGAAAACAAAAATTAAATTGATTTAAAAATGCTAGTTATTTCCATGATTTAAATTTCCATGGAGACTGAATCCAATACATTAATTAAGTTAAATTATTTTTTATTTTGGTCTACTAAAAAATTTGAGTGTGCAATCCGCTGGATATAAAGGACAAGACTGAAGGCTGGGATCAGAAAACAGGAACATGATGAGTTAATAGAATACCTATGATTGAAGAAGCAAAGAGTTTCTTTTAGTATAGATGTATGAGGGAACTTCCCTCTTTATATGAGATTAGTATTTGCTGGTGGCAATATCTGCTGGTCATTGCCTTATTGGTGAACTAGTCATTTAGAAATAATCTTTGATCAAAATTTCCAGAAAATGGTTAATGGTGGGACAGTGAGGAGCTGGATCTGCATAAATTTTTCTCGAAGTGTTCAAGATAGTGTGGCTGGTGGATTTTGCTCAGAACTTGCGCACATGTGCTACATCTCTGGCATGGTATGTAATCTTTTATGATGAGGTTATTGGCTTTAGATATGTTTTTTATTGTTTTCTTGCTTTGCTAAATAGTAATATTTGTTTTTTGCAGGAATTTAATCCTCAGCCAGTCCTACCTCCAGTTAGTGCACGACCTGAGCATGTAGAGCGGGTTTTGAAAACAAGATACCATGATGCAATGACAAAACTTCAACCCCATAGCAAGGAGCTTGATTTACTCATTGTTATTCTTCCAGATAATAATGGGTCTCTCTATGGTAATTGTGAACATTTCAAACGTTCTTTTTAAGCTCATTATATTTTGTTGTGTAATTGATGTATTTTAAGGTACAAAGTATTTGTATTTGATTGCAACTTGATTTTTTTCTTTTTTTCAATGGCTTTACATTGCAGGTGATTTGAAAAGGATATGTGAGACAGATCTTGGACTGGTATCACAATGCTGTTTGACAAAGCATGTATTTAAGATGAGCAAGCAATATTTGGCCAATGTGGCCTTAAAAATAAATGTCAAGGTTGGGGGAAGGAATACAGTCCTTGTTGATGCATTATCTAGGCGTATTCCTTTGGTCACTGATCGACCTACTATAATATTTGGTGCGGATGTTACTCATCCTCATCCAGGGGAAGACTCTAGCCCATCCATTGCAGCTGTAAGTCGTCAAATGCTTCATCCTTTATTTTAAGAATGATTAAATGTGTTTGTTTTACATTTTCCTGTAAGATGGATATATTTTCCGGTCTCAGGTTGTAGCATCACAAGATTGGCCAGAGGTTACAAAGTATGCTGGTTTGGTTTGTGCACAAGCACATCGACAAGAGCTCATCCAGGATTTGTTCAAGACGTGGCAAGATCCTGTGAGAGGGACAGTCTCTGGTGGAATGATCAAGTACTGTTAACCCTTCTCTCTCAACACGTGTGTGTGTGTTTTGTGCCGTTCATGATGATCAACTCACATTAAATGTTAGAGATTAGAATTGTTGTGCCTTATATTTCTGTGAATTTTAGGAGCAAGTTGCTTTATGGAATTCTCTCTCTTTGCAGGGAACTTCTTATATCATTCCGTAAAGCAACTGGGCAGAAGCCAGAGCGGATAATATTCTACAGGTATTTCTAATTCTCATGACAGCTATATTAAGCTATCTTTGCTTCTAAAAAGTTACCGTATGTTATATTATTTGGTGTGGCTTCTCCAGGGATGGAGTGAGCGAGGGCCAATTCTATCAAGTTTTGTTGTATGAACTTGATGCTATCCGCAAGGTTAAACTACTTTTCTTGATTTAGTAGTTCAACTATTCCTCCTTGTATTATGCACTTCAAACTTTTACCATGCACCTCCTTATTACTATTGCTTTTCCTTGTGCCTCGCTGAAATTTTAGGCATGTGCTTCCTTGGAACCAAACTATCAACCGCCAGTGACATTTGTTGTGGTCCAAAAACGACATCACACAAGGTTGTTTGCAAACAATCACCGCGACTCGAGATCTGTTGACAGGAGTGGGAATATACTGCCTGGTATCTGATTTTGTTGCAACTTTTTGGAAATGAGTTGCACTAATTTATTTTATTCAGTCTTAACATGTGACAATCATGAACTATTGTGTTTCCAGGTACTGTTGTGGACTCGAAAATTTGTCATCCGACTGAATTTGATTTTTACCTGTGTAGCCATGCTGGAATACAGGTAAGAGACACGGTTTTTTTTCCAATGCTAGATAAGCTTAGCTTCATCAAAACTTTTTAATAGTGTACCAACTTGACAAATAGGGAACGAGTCGTCCTGCCCACTACCATGTTCTATGGGATGAGAACAAGTTTAATGCTGATGGATTGCAATCGTTGACAAACAACCTTTGCTACACGTATGTTCATATTTGCAATGTTGGAATAGGAGTTTCCTTCTTTTTTTTCCTCCCTATTGTTAATTTGTGGTTTGACCAAAAGTACTGATAACATAGCAGCTAGTTATCACTTTTTTCCGTCTTTGTTTTATCTTTAAATTCTGGTATTAATTTTATTGAATTTTTTAATTATGTTGCAGATATGCGAGATGCACAAGATCCGTTTCCATTGGTTAGCATTTTCTCTCTAGACAATAAAATTAATATAATTTTAACGTGAGAATTCCGATAATTGATGTTATGTTGTGTAAGAGCAACATTGTCTAATGGTTTTTATTTCACAATTGCAGTACCCCCTGCATACTATGCACATCTTGCTGCATTTCGAGCTCGTTTCTATATGGAGCCAGAGACATCGGACAGTGGTTCAATGACCAGTGGAACTGCTGGAGGACGTGGCAGCATGGGTGGAGCTGGAGCTGGAACTGCAAGAAGCACTCGAGGCCCTGGTGCTGGAGCTGCTGTGCGTCCACTACCTGCTTTGAAGGAGAGAGTTAAGCGGGTTATGTTTTACTGTTAGGGTTGCACCTATCAGGTTCAATTATATCCTGTTCCGTTTTGAAACTTTTATTTGCCTTGCTGTGCACGTCCTGGATGTGACACTTTTTATCTTTTGTGCTGGTAATTTGATCCTTGCTGTTGCTACTTTTGGTTGGCACTGAAAGTGTTACCTTTAATATTAAACTTGGTTGAGATTGAATATTATTATATAACTTTTCTATTAATATGTCATGTGAATTACTGTTGAAATAGCAAGATGTGATACGATGCTTTTGCAGGTTTGTACTTTGAAATAGCTGCTAGGGGAAGGCCTTTTAATTTGAATGATGTCAATTTACGTATTCAAACATCAGTCATAACATTTAGGTCATGTGTGGTAATTAGCAAGGAGGAAGTGGGAATGGAAATGCATCTTTTATTAAAAATAGTGAGACAATTGGAATGAATGTTAAATAATTTTGTACTTTTGTTCTTGTAGAGGGTGAGTATAAGTTGAGATTAAAAAAATCGGGAATAATATTATTACAATATTACTATAAAAATTATCTTTTATATTAATTTTTAATAATTATTTATTATTTTATTGATACTTATTATAAAATATATTTATAATTATTTAACAGTTATAAATTATTGAAAATTTTTATTAATTATTTGTTTTAATTATGTACAAAATAAATGATGCAATGAATAAATATGGAAAGAGGTTTTTATTATCATTTTTAATATTTAATGCTAAATATTAAAGTAAGTATTAATTTTGTTTAATAATATGTAAAATATGTATAATAAGTAATTTTATTCATATTTAAATTTAAATTTAAATTTTATTTTTATTCATAATATTTGTTGATGAATTTCAACATTATATTTATTATGATTTGACTGAGAATTTGGACAACAAAGTTATGAATTGATTGGGAATTTGGACGTATTAGTTAGGATAAGATGAGCTTTAGACAATTTAGAAGTTGGTATCGATTGTTCTTTATTTGTGCTTTTGTTCTTCAAAGGTGTATTTTCAGAGGTTTACTTTTAGTGAAAAAAAGCTTCTTAGTCATGGTGGTGTGGGCAAGTTTACAAAGGTATGTGTTATGCTAATTCATCTATAGAGGTATGTTCAGTTCAAATAAAAGAACGCGAGAGAGAGAGAAAGAATGGAGATCTTGAGACAATATCAGAAGGAAAATAACCAATTCTGTTATACTTTTCGTACTAGTCACTGTTATAGTGGTCTAAATACATGTAAAAGAAAGAATAGGATAAGGACTGATCTTGTATAACAATCTTATGGTTCTATTTAAATGACGCGTCCGTGTGATAACTCGGGACGTTTTCGTTTTTTTAGCTTCTTCCTTCCATTTGAACTTCCTGTGGTTTACTTGTCTTCTTCATCAAGTCCTTCAACAAACACCCCCCTCACTTCCTTGGCCATCAAGTTAACCTACATAAATTGTCTCTGGAGTTAAAAGAGGTATTCCCACGAAGTGTTCTCACTTAAACCGTCTGACCATTGAAATCATAATTACGTTGCTTAGTGATTGTTCCTCTTGACCATTCTTCTTCCTAACACTGCCACTGGGACATGCTCTATTGTAGTGAGTACTTCCAATAAGGACGTAGACGTTCTGCCTTATCCCATATGGGCTTTCTTAAGCTGTGATACGTGAAAATTTGGATGAATATAAGTTCTAAGAGGTAACTCCAACTTATAAGCTACGTTTTCCGTAAGATTCAGAATTTTGTAAGCGTTGTAATACGATGGTGACAATTTTTGGTTGGTTGTCCTTTGAAGAGAATGTTGCTTGCAGTGTTATAGATTTAATAAAACCAATTCGCCTACCTCAAATTCCTATTCTGACCTTTTTAAGTCTGCGTCTTCTTTCATTATATTCTGCGTCGTTCTATGTAGGTAGAACTTTGTTATTACTGGTGTTGCTTCTTATTCCTTGAGAGCTTTGATCTACTTTCAATATCTTTTAGTCACTAGTAAAGTATGGTGGGTAGATAGGTGATTTCAAAGGGTGTTGCATTAATGACTGAATGGTATGTTGTATTATTTTACCACCATTTGGCCAAGGGAATCCATTCGCTCCACCTCTGGGGTATCTCTCCACGAAAACATCTCAAGTAAGTTTCCAGTATTTTGTTAATTGCCTCCATATGTCCATTCGTTTGTCGGTGGTAAGCTATCAAGTATTTGATGCTAACTTCCTAAAGCGTGAATAAATTTTGCCAAAATTTGCTTTAAAATGTGGGATCCATGTCACTGATAATTGCCTCCGACATCCCATGAAAATTTGCTTAAGAATGTGGGATCCATGTCATTGATAATTGCCTCCGACATTCCATGCAGTTTGAAAATATGATTGAGGAATAATGTTGCAATATCCCTTGTTAAATAAGGGTGTTTAACTGAAATGAAATGGGCATACTTTGTAAATCGATCAGTCACTACTAATATCACATAATTCCCTTTGGATACTAACAACCATAGAAGAAATCTACATTGAGTTTTCTCCAACTTCCTTACGGGATTTTAATGGCTTATAGTAACCCCAAGTATGCTATTGTATCATACTTACCTTTTTGGCATATCATGCATTTTTTTAAAGTAGTTCCAAGTATCCTTTACTAAGCCTTTTCAATAGAAAAATTATGTAATTTCTTTATAGTTGCCAATATGCCTGAATGTCCTCCCATTATCTCGTCATGGATCACCTTGATTAATTATTCTTTGAGTGCATTGTCTGCCCCTATCACCAGACTTTCTTTTGAATGTAACATCCCATTTTTCCATTCATATGCGCTTGAAGTCTTCTTTCGATAGTTACTTAATCATATCTTCTACAGTGTGATCAATTTCCCATTTTTTTAATCTCTTCCATTAACCCCCTTGTACCTGTGAAAGTGGCATCATCAGTAATTCTGAGCTGGTGAATCTGGACATGGCATTAATTATAGTATTTTTCTTCCCACTGCGTTACTGTGCTTCAAAATCCTACCCTAAGAGTTTTGGAAGCCACAATTGTTGGAATGGTGTGGATAGTTACTACTCTTAGCAGATGCTTTAGGCTTCAGTGATATGTTCAAATGATGAAAGGTTTGATACTGAGACAATGATGACATTGCTTAATTGCCTTGATCACATTCAAGAACTCTTTTTCATATGTTGATAACCTTTGATGTTTTGGAACTAACATCTTGCTAAGATAGGAGATTGGGTGATCCTCTTACTATAGTACTGCTCCAATGCCTAACCCACTAGTGTCCACCTCCACCACAAAGGATTTTGAGAAGTCAGGAAGTGCCAACACTGGTGTTGTCGTAATTGCTTCCTTAAATCTTCTAAATGCTTCATTCTCTTCTTGTTGCCAACTCCATTCTTCAATAACTTCATAGGGGTCTTGCAATCAGACCATATCTCTTGATGAATCTCCTATAATCCCCAAGAAGCTTTTGAGTTCCTTTAAATTCTTCAGCTTCAGCCAATCTCTAATTGTTTTAACCTTTCTTATGTTTATCGCGACTCCCTTCTTTGTGATGGTGTAACCCAAATATTCAATCTGCCTTGCTCCAAACACACATTTGCTTACTCTTAAATATAATTGATTGGTTTTTAGCGTTTCCCTAGTCATAATAAGGTGTTCCACAAGTGATTGTAGAGATGGATTATAAATTAAGATATCGTCGAAAAATGCTAAGAAGAAGCTACCGAAGGTACGATTTAAACAACTCGTTCATCATTATTTGGAATGTTGATGGTGTGTTAGTTAAGCCGAATAGTATCACCAAAAATTCACAATGCCCTTTATGCATTTTAAATGCTATTTTTAGGATGTCCTCAGGTTGTATTCATATTTGGTGATAACCCAATCATATGTCTAATTTTGTAAACCAACTGGTCCCATGTAATTCGTCGAGTAGTTCTTCTATTAAGGGAATGTGGAAATTGTCTTTAATTGTATATTTGATGAGCTCACAGTAATTCACACACGTCCTCCATAAGTTGTCATTCTTGATAAGGATTGTCGGTAATGTGTATGGTTTGTAGTTATGTTTGATGAAGTCTTGATTCATCAGTTCCTTCACCGATTGTTCAATGATATCTTTCTGAGTTCCCAACTATCTGTATGATCTAATATTAATGGCTTCCACTCCCTCTTTAAATGTATCTCATGATTATAATTCCTGTCCAACGACAATTGGATCGGTTCTCTGAATAATACAATGAACTCCAACAAAACCGCAATAATCTTGTCAATGTTGCTATATTGATCTTCCCTTACTCCTAGTTGTTGTAGTTGACATTTAATTGGAAATGTGAGTTTCATTATGAATAGTTGTCCTCCTTTTGAGCGTTGAAGTAATTTGTGGAAGTCCTTACCTGAAACCACTCTAGACCTCTTCTTTGGATTCCCATTCAGTGTGAATACTTGGCCTTGCCCTCCCATTTGAAAATCATTTCTTTCTTTAAAGTTGCACAGAACATTGTTTAGTTCTACCAACCATTGAACTCCCAGCACAACGTCGTAACCCCCTAATGGTAATAACAGTGTGTTCATAGTGAATTAGACACCTTACATCGTGCATGTGAAGTTCATGCAGCATGGGTAACATATTAGTCACAATCCTCCACTCACCGTGATGTGTGACGGTTTTATATCCTTAACATCGCAATTGCCTTTCTTTAGGATTGACGTGTCCACAAAATTATGGGTGCTTCTATTGTCTATCAGGATGTGGATCACCCTCCTTTCATACCTTCCCACTACTCGCATTTGCTTAAAATCCCATTCATGTGTTAGCCCCATCATTGCTTGTATGGATACTTTTGGACAATGAACTTATAACTACTCTTCCTTATATTCTTCTTTTTCTCCCTCCACTACCGCTTTTAAAGAGTCTTTACCTTCAGTAACCACGTACAATTGTAATTGTTTCATCTTACACTTTTGACCCATACTATATTCTTTCTCACACCAAAACAAAGTCCCTACTCCCTTTTATTGTCAAATTCCTTGTTGCTGATGTGTTTTGGGGTTTTAAATGTTTTTGTTGTTGTTAAACATTTTGAAGCCATCAGAGTGGGTAATATTCCATTTGACATTACACTTCTGTTGCATTCTCATAATTGGGCTGTGACTTCCCCCAAAGCTCACGTTCCTTGGTGTGTTTCCTCGAAAGAAAGAGATACTCCCCTTCACCATCATTACTACTTTCTGCTTCCTTACCAACATATATGCGTGATGTAGGGAAGATGCCTCAAACAACCTTACTATTACTTCAATTTCTGGCTTGAGGCCTTTAAGGAAGAAACAATCAAATATTCCTTGAACAATGATAGCCAATTGGAATAATGGTCGAATTTGACGCAGTACTCCAACATTGAGTCCTTTGTTTCAATTCTCACACTGGGTCATCAAAAATTTCCACTTCAAAATGCCATTTGAGAACATTTGTGAACTCCTTCCAATCCACCACTCTTGGATTGTTTTGAGTAACTGGAATAGTCGGTCTCAGTTCCACTCTTTGTTGTTGTATGAATTGTGTGAGAATGGTTTTAGGCTCCAACATTTTGCTTCTCAAACTTTTCTGCTCTATTTTGTGATTTTAGAAATAGTTTCTCATTCTTGGTTTATACATCCCTCAAGCTCTTTAAACCTTCTTTGATTCTACGCAACTTAACACCCCTTGTATTTTTAACCATTGATTCTTTTCCTAGAACTAACTGCTCTGATACTAGATGTGTACTAATTTATCTTTGGGTAAGTTATAGTTCGAATTAGAGAACATGATAGATGGAAAAGAGAGAGAGAGAATATGGAGATCTTGAGAGAATATCAAAAGAAGGAAAATAACCAATTCTCTTATACTTGCCATACTAGTTGTTGTTATAGTAGTTAAATACATGTAAAAGAAAGACTAGACTAAGGGTTGGTTTTGGATAACAATCTTGTGGTTTTATTTAAACTGTGCATCTAAAGCATAATAACTCGGATGTTGTTGTTTTCCTAGCTTCTTTAATCCATTCAGACTTCCCAAAGTTTACCCATCTTCTTCATTAATTCCTACAATAGTACGATTACCATATTTAAAGATCCAAGTTGCGGTTAGTTAAATTTCAAATGACTCCAAATAGGATCCATGAGAATTTGTATCAAAATTTATAGCATTGGAAGACTTTTTCACTAAAATTTGGTTCAATTATTGGGTTGGTGTTGTTGGTGGATAGATGATTTCTTTTTTGCCTATGAACATGGGTTAAACCCAAATATTACTCAGGTCATGGGCATATTCGGTCGGTTACATAGCTCCAAAGATACCAAAAACTAGAAAGGCCATAGGGAGCACATATGTGCATGCACTTTTGACATAATTATAAATTAAGTTCAGTTTAAATGTAATATGTGAAGTATTTAACGATAATTTTTTTGACAAAATATACATTTCGTTGCCAAAACTTGACTTTTTGCGACGCTTTTGCTAATTGTTGCTCAATGCTATCATATTGTTGACAAAATTGCAAAATATGTTACAAAATGTTTAACATTTTAAGACGATAACATATTCATTGAACTTAACTTCTACCGATGATTTACTTAATCGTCACTAAATAATATCACCTTTATATTGAAACTGTAAAATATGTCGCAAAAAGTGGCATATTTTGGGATGATTATTATTAATCGTCACAAAACATATTCGTTGAGCTCAACTTCTACCAATGATTTACTTAATCATCACAAAATAATATTAACTTGGTGACAAATTTGCAAGCTGTCACAAAAAGTTGAACATTTGGCAATGAAACCAATAGATTGTCGTAAAAATTTGCAAGCGGTGAACAGTGGGTGGCTTTGTCTGATACGCCAATAACAACAAAGAAGTGATAAGAGAAGTCCTAAAACAATTAGTCAAACATAAATTTTGAAAATAATCTTTCCAAATTTCGATAGATGAAGAATTGAGGGACTAAGGTAGATTTAGGCACTAAAATCGACAAAATTATGTGGGTTTCATGTAATAATTGATAGATCTCAAATGAAAGGAACGAATAAAAAACGTATTAGTACTAGTTTGAACTTTAAAACATTAAGTTTATTCGTGAAATATTAAGGTTTGATTTATATTTTGTTGCTTATATTTTAGTGTAAATATTATAGTTAATTTCTATTATCTTAGTTTGTAGAAATTACGATATTATCATTGATTTTGGTACATTGATTTAGCAAAAATCATGAAATCATCATTGGTTTTGGGGTAATTAAGATTGTTTTTGAAATATAATTAAGGTTTGATTTACATTTTATTACTTATAATTTAGTGTATCAAAATTCATCCTCTCTTCTCGGGAAAATGAATAGCTTTTTGCATCAGTTCTTAAGGGATCACAAACAAGTATAGACATCATAGCTTAACCAATGAAGAGAATTAGGTACCACAAAAAGAGTAACTTGAAAAAATAAGGATCTGGGAATGCTTATTTGGTTACTATCGTAGAAATGAGAGAATGGAGAATAAATAATGAAAAGAAACTTTCTTCTATTTTATCTTAACCATTAAAAAATGGACTATGGAATTTATAAACAGTTCTTCCTGTAACTATGAAAAGATCATAAATACAAATGTAAATGACTCATTTAATATTAGAAGATTTTTGTGGTTACGAGAAAACTCTTGAAATAATTCACACTATTTTTAACACCATACTACTCTAAGAGTCACATTATAACATTTTAAATTACCTTTTTTACTATCCCCCCTTAATTTGGAATTTTCTTTATTATGCCAAGTTTAACTTTAAGAAATATTTGCATCTTAGATCGTGAGTTTTCAACACTTGAACTCTACTTCCTCAGTGGTAATACAATCTCTAATGAAATAATATCTTTTACCTATATGCTTGCTTTGATCATGAAACACTAGATTCTTAGCAAGTGCTTGTGCAAACTTGTTACCAATGCATTCTTTGTAGCTTCTTTTGTGGCAAGTGAAGTTCCTTCAAAACTTTTCTAAGCCAAATATCATGACAAGTACATGAAGTTGCCACCATATATTTGGATTCATAAGTTGAAAGTGGAATAATGAGTTGTTTCTTTGAACTCCATGAGATAGCATAATTACCTATAAAAATGAAAAATCAACTATTTCAATCATTAATATCTTTTCCAAGATCGCTGTCACAAAATCTTAGAAGTTTGAACCTACTAGAATAGGAATAAAATAGTCCAAAGTCAAGTATACCTTTAGGTAGCAAAGAATCCTCTTAGCAATTTTCATATGGATGGAAGTGGGAGCTTCCATAAACCAACTTACTACTCCAACTGAGTAAAGGATATTGGCCTTGTACAAGTTAAATATCTTAAACTTTCCATAAGATTTTTTAGAACAATGGATTTTCTTTTTCTCCATTTTTATACTTTGATAATTTTAGTTTAATTTCCATAAGTGTGTTAACGGAATTACAATTAATCATTTTGAACTTCTTTCAGACCTGCTTTGAATAGTTTTTTTGAGAAATGAATATTCTTTCCTACATTTGCCTCACCTTTAGGCCTAAGTAATATGGAACAAGTCCTATGTTAGTCATTTCAAATTCAAGTGACATAACCTTTGTAAATTCTTTCAAACAAGCTCTTGAGTTTTTTATCTGTAAAAATAAGATCATCCACATAAAGATAAATTAGGTCTCCATTGTCATGAGTTTTGATGTAAAGTACATATTTATTAAGGTACTAAACAAGCTCATACTCCTAAAAATACTTGTCAATTCGGCTATTCCATACCCTTAGTGCTTACTTCAATTCATATAAATCTTTCTTTAATCTTGAAAATTTTCCTTTATGTTCTTTTATCACATTATCTAATGGTTGTTCAATATAGACTTCTTCTTCAAATAGCTATTAAGAAAGGCCGATTTTTGCATCTAATTGATAAAATTTTCATTTCATTTGGGTTGTTAAACAAATGAGTAAACATATAGTCTCTAATTAAGGAATAGGCACAAAATATCATCATAATCAACTTTATGCTTTTGCTCGTATCCTTTGACAACAAGCCTTGCTTTGTATTTTTCTACCTCTCCATTAGCATTCCTTTTCATCTTGTATACCCATTTGACTGTAGTGGTTACATGACCCTTAGGAACGGTTTTTAATTCTTAAATATTCTTTTTCAATTGATTTGATTTTCTCATCTTTGGCTAATCTCCACCTTTTATCTTATATGACTTCTTCGAAATTTAATGGTTCACTATCTATAAGAAGACAATATAATATATCATTATCAAGAATAACTTCATGAGATCTTACACAAATGTCTCCTATATCTTTCATTTTCCTTGTCCTTTCACTTGAAATTTCTTCATAACATAATGAAAGTGTTGAAATAGGTGGAGGCAACATGGTATTTTAAAAAAATGGCATTTTATTCTTATTCTTATCCAAAATATGAAAGAAAATTATAAATTTTCTCTCCATAAGCCTCCAAAATTTTAACATAGGTTTATCAAATTTAACACCTCAACTTATCACCACTTTACCATTGTTTGGATTGTATAATCTGTAGCCTTTGAAATGTGAATCATATAAAGACATGTTTAACTCTTTGATCGTCAAGTTTGAATCTTTCTTAGTGTGACATCTTGATCTTCAAGTTTGGATCGTCAATCTTGAATCTTTATTTTACCCCATATTTCTTGAGGAGCTTGATCTTTGATATATGATGTTATAGAGTGATTAGGCAAATACACAACATAAGAAACAACTTCAGGTCAAAACTTCATATGCATATCTTTGTCCTTCATCATGCATCTTGCCATATTAGGGATGGTTCTATTCTTTTTCTCAATTATTCCATTTTGTTGTGGTGATTTACGAACTATTAATAGATGAAGAATGTTATGAGTTGCACAAAAATCATTGAATTCTTTAGAAATAAATTTGCTTCCTTAATCAAATAGTAAAATTTTGATTTTATAGCTACTCTTCTTTTTTACAAGAATCTTAAAATTTTTGAAAGCAATAAATGCTTCTAATTTTTGCAAAACAAAATAATCCCAAGTTTTCCTAATAAATCATCAATAAAAAGTAAGAAATATTTTCTCTTACGAAATGAAGGTGAATTGATTGGTCCACGCATATCAGCGTACACAAGTTGAAGAGGACTACTTGCTCATTTGGGAAAACTCTTCCTTGTACGTTTTCTTGGAAAACATGCTTCATATAATAATTGATTATGATGGCTAATTGAGGGTATCCTGTTTTCCAATTTCTTTTCTCCCATAATCTTGAGAGGTACAAAATTTAAGTGGTTAAACGTTATGTGCCAATACCATACTTCGTCTTGTAAGTTAGCTTTCAAACATGTTTTTTAATTGTTTTGATGTTCAACTTGAACATCCTATTTTTTGACATAGCCACCTTAAATTAGAGTTTTATTTTGAAGCCATAAAAATTTATTTTCCATAAGAATTTCATACCCCTATTTAAGGAGTTGGCCTAAAATTAAAATATTGCTTTTTAACTTAAACACCTAATAACATCGGTGATCAACTTATGACTACCATCTTTGGAAGAGGTAAGAGTTGTATATTTTCCTTCTAATTGGATGTATTGTCATAATATTTGAACATTTTAAATTTCATCTTACTCTTTTCACTTATCTTGAGAACAATTCTCTTATAAATATATATTAAAACAAACATTTTGTTCATTAGGATCTATAAGATTATATTAAACCTTTTTAGATATCTCATAACTTTCTATTGTCTTCATGGATAATATAAAACTTAACTAAGCATCCCATCCTAAAATTGTCAAAATTGACTCTTTTAAAGTATTACAATTTCATATTTAATATGAAACCTTACTATCTCATATTGCATTTTTTTTCTTATGTAAAACCATACTATTATGGAATTTAGTTATGAAGGCATTCATCAGAGAATGTCATTCCTTATAAATAACTAAAGCATTTATAACTCACCACATTGATCTCATCAAAGTGATTCAACATTCTTAATGTTTAATTTCTACTCAGATTTAATACTTTGAAATTTTCACAAGTTTAAATCATTATTTTGTTTGATAGATATGACTATATCACATAAAGTCATTAGTTCATCTAATAAAATGCAAGAATCATCATTGTATGAATTGTTATTACATTCAACACATCATATGTATAGGATTTAACAATTCAATACTACATCATTCTTTCAATAAAGATTGATTTGGTTATTCTTCAACTTAATAAGTTTCATATGATTTATATATATATCCTTGTATAGAGCTTTATGATTCTCATTATGTTAATTTAACAACATGACATAAAAGGATAGTCTTGGTTATTTAATTTTGTATCCTTTCCATTTAGCATAAGTCTCTCTTGATCTAATACATACAAACTATTTATATAAACTTAGATCAATTAATTTGCTAAAAATCCTATTTCTTATCATACCTTAAACAATGTGATAATGTTGAATGTAAATTCAGAGTGTGAATTAGAAATATACATAATCTCTATCATATCATGTATAGGCAAGAAAACTCATATGATAATCTTCTTTTAATGATAGCTATTATCATACTATAGCAAATGCCTTCAATTGTAGTCTATTTTTATGTTTTTTATAGGCTAATAAGTGGAACAATTCCATCAAAGTGATATACCTTTCATCTCTATTTCATGCAATCTCTTGTATCGTGCTATTATGGTGTTATTATACATCTTACATGATGCATTAGTCAACTCAAAATATCATTATTTTTTTTCATTTATGATATTGGCAAATTTCTTAAACTTTGTCACCAAATCCTTAAAAAGGATCAATAGAAAAAAAGTGTAATGAACAAACGAATTTTCTTTTATTTCTTTGAGAACTCTTCTCAAACCTAACGTATGTCTAAGAAGTTTGGTTTACTAACTCTTAGTATTAATTATACTAAACAAAAGCAATTTAACTCGGAACAAAATATGAATGTAAGAAAAGCAAGTAATTGGTTATATGCCATGACTACAAAATAAGAGTAGAACTTTAATAATGTATTTAGTTACTCCACTATTTATTTGAAATAATGTCCCTCACAATTATTCAAAAAGATTACTCTAATATCTCTAATGGTCTAGAATTCCATTCAAATTTAGTTAACTTTGAGTTTGTGTAATAAATCTACTAAACTTAAATTAAGTAGACAACAACTGTATCAATCACATCTTAGATTTGTTAGGTGACAACTCTTGTAAAAATATACAATATAATTATTCCTAACTTACCTCTAAATTTATATGATCATGAATTTGTTCATCCAAATTATACAAATTTAATTAAGTAGAACTCATTGTTATAAGACTAAACATATTCAGGTTAAAACAATTTTGAGTTTGCTCAACAAACTTAATGGTAAACATAACTATGATTATCTTATAATAATAAAGGCAACAATTATGTTCAAGATATATGCTTAATATTTAAATGAGGGATTTAGTTCTATTTGTCTTATCAAACATAAAGTTACATGCAATAATATCATACATATAACGCAAGCAATCAAATTTTCATCAAAATATATCAAACATATATTAATATCATGCAATTTCTCCTATCAATTAATCAAATTATATGCATGAAACATCAAATTTTGTTTAATTCTAGTTATTAATTTTTATAATATAAAATAATATTTCTAACTTCTTAGATAATTAAATTATATTAAATCTGTTGATTCCTAAATGAATTAAATTTTTGTTTGAAACAAAATTTAATTTGATTTAAAATAATTTTAAAAAATTAAAAACTATTTCTAATTATTTTGACTCTTTTAATAAAACTTAATTAAAATAATTTTCAATAAATTGTGGTTTTTTACTATTATAATTTAGAGAAACTAAAATTTGAAAATTTAACACGTAAGAAATTCTAATATAATTAGAAATAAATTTTCTTTAATTAGAAAAATATTTTCTAATATTAAAAGAAAATTACTTCCAAAATTAAAAGAAACGCCTATAAGTTTAATTAAGAAAATCTTTTATATTATTTATTTAGATATTAATTTCTTCATTAATTAGAAAATCATTCCTTAATAAATTAAAAAATATTTTTTAAAAATAAAAACTAAATTTCTCAATTAATAAATGAAAACATTTTTTAAATTTAATCAAGAAAAATTTTCTAATAATTAAAAAACTTATTATTGATAAATAAAGAAGTAATTTCTAAATTTCTTTTTTAATTACTATTTTTTAAATTTAAGGAGTCCAATTAATTAACTCCAATCTAATTGAATTATAATTAATTATAATTATAGAAAATAACTTTTCTAAAATTTAACTAGGAATTAAATTAATAAAATGATTACTTTAATTTTAGAATTGATTTTGAATTTTAAAAAATTTAAAATTCTCATTTGGTATAAAATTTAATTTATTCAAATTTGGAATATATTCATACTTAAAAGAACTTTGCTAGTTATATATTAATTATATTCCCAAATAACTTTTATTCTAGTTTTGGAAATTTTTTTAACCGAAACACTCTTATCCCAACCTTAGAATAACCCTATTCTTTTACTCAAACAACCATTGTTTAAGTTAGGAATACGTTATTCTTCACGTAGATTAAATCCAACCCTATGTCCAAAAACCAACCCATCTTCATAAACCCCAGAAGTCATAACGAAGCCCTAGCCACCATCTACAGCAAGGTCAACTGCCAGTTGCTCTCTCCTCCCACCCACTAAAGCTGCTGTCGCCAGTACACTGACTCATTAGCGTCGCCTCCATCATGCCATCTGAAACACTACTTCTCGTCATTGCCAACTATCTTCTGCTTACCCCGGCACTATTTTCCCATCGCTGACTCTTCGACGTCACGCCTCCACCTTCAGGCGTCTTCTCCAGAAGTCACCACAGGCGATGATAGACCACTGGTAATAACCAGCTCCAGAGAAGCCCACGCCACACCTAATAGCCAGCATTGCTAGCTCAATGCTGACAAAACATACATAAACTTTTCAGGCAGCCTTGGGAGAGTTGAGTTAAAATCGGGGCGGGCCGAGTCAAAGTAGCCGGACCAAGACTACCATCCTTACATATCTAGAATTTCCAATCAAGCCACAATGTTTCCTTATTGGTAATTCTTGGCTTTACAACCCTACACCAGTCACAATTCCAGAGTTGGAATGTAACCAAAAGTAATTTGATCATGGGGGCTTTCAGATTCAAGTTCTGGTTTCCAATCCCACTAATGATTTCTCAAATTAACCGTCTGAAACATTTGTAGTTGGATGATGGTGATATATAGGTTCACATCATGACTAGTGTTCAAGGTTTTTGGAAATTCTGGTTTTAAAGATATATCTGAACTTTTCTGATTGGAGATTGTGCATGGGAGGATGAATTTGCAAAATTCTCAATTCTAGATTTCTATTTCTATTTTAGTTACAGGCTGTTTGGAAATCTTTGAATTGAATTCATTAACGAATTGGATTTTACATTAATGAGATTGAATTGAATTCAATTTATACTGTTTGGAACAAACTCAGTAATATTATAAATGAATTCAGTTACGCTGTTTGGAATGAGAATGAATATAGTGAGGAATGAGAATGAATATTATTATTATAATTATGATGGTTGGTTAAGAGGAAGAAATGATTACTATTACTATTAATAGTAGTTGATTTGTAAAAAATATTAAGAAATAAAAATTTATTATATTTTAATTAATTAATTAATCATATTTTAATTA
>JANVCQ010000006.1:28913162-28940176 GCA_025531925.1 Erythroxylum plowmanianum | reverse complement strand
AAATAATTTTCACCGTTCATGAAATTCCTATATGCGAATTCGTATAAAGAAGGATGTTCAGACTCCCATTGTTGACATTAAGAAGCTTCGTCATGAGAAGGGCGATTGGTTCACTATCTCGTTTGTCTGGGAAAAGCTCCCTAATGTTTGTTTCATATATGGGATGCTGGATCATACAGAGAGGTTTTGCAGGTGTCTCCTTGAACGTAATGTTAAGCAGGTGGTTCGCCGTTTTCGTCCTGAAATCTAAGCTTCCCCCCAGAATCAAACCACGATAGGGTCTCGTTGGTTAGTGGAGGGCCTTGTCGTTGCAGCTGGTGGCGGCGTTGACCGTACAAATTTTGGAAGGGGTGAAAATCATGGAACTAATGTGGCCAATCCCTTGTTTCAAGATGGAATTAATTCTACTGAGAATTCAAATTTGAATGACCGTGATTTAGGAGATAATATGGAAGGCAATAAATCTGATGGTAAATCAAGGGATGACATTATTTTTACGGATCCCAAGAGAAAAAGGCCTTTGAATGATGGGCCTAATAACGGTCCTAATCAGTTTGTTAATAACACCTCTTCAAGCTCTATTAACACTTTGATTATGAAGAACTCAACAACGACTGACTATGGTTTCCAGGCCCGCCGACAGAAATGAGTACTCTTAGTTGGAACTGTCGTGGGATTGGCAACCCACGAGCAGTACGTGCCTTGAAGGAATTAATTAGAGACAAAAAGCCACAGTTTGTTTTCTTAATTGAAACTTTATGTTGTTTAAATAAAATTGAAGAAATAAAATTTCTGTTGGGTTACGATGGTTTCTTTTATGTTGATTGCATTGGTCGTAGTGGGGGTTTGGCATTACTTTGGAAGGGTGTTAATAATGTTACCCTTATTAGCTCTTCTGTTCGTCACATTGATGTTGAAGTTGAGGTTGATTTACTTGGTAAATGGCGAATTACAGGTTTCTATGGAGAGCCTGATTGTTCTCATAGAGCTAATTATTGGCAATTACTTTGCATTCTTGCTTCCCATTCCAATTTACCTTGGGTTTGTCTAGGTGATTTAAATGACCTTCTTTCTAGTTGGGAGAAGAGAGGTGGACGTCCTCAACCTCTTACTCTCATTAATGGATTTCGACAAGCAGTTCTTGATTTTGGTTTGTCTGATTTTCCTATGGCCGGACATCCTTTTAATTGGGAACACGATAGTCATAGTGGTAATCTCAAAGAGGAGAAGCTTGACAGAATATTAGTGAATGATCTATGGCTACAACAGTTCAGGTATGGTAAAGCTGAGGTATTAGATGTTACGTCCTCAGATCATTATCCTATATTTCTGCAATATCGTTGTTTCGTGCGCAAAAACTATAGGCCATAGTTTAAGTTTGAGAACTCTTGGGTTCGAGAGTCAGGCTGTCGTGAATTGATTATTGATTGTTGGGCAGTGAATGATAACTATAATTTGATGGACATACTAGGTAAATGTGAGGAGGCGTTATTTCGGTGGGGTAAAGAGTTAAAAGATCTCCATAAAGTTGAAATCGGGTCTTGTAACCGACTCATGAAGGAATTAAGGGGTTTGAGAGTCTCTTCAGATGTGCAGCAGTTTATCCAGCCAGGACGAGGTACCATGAATTGTTAGAAGCTAGAGAGACCTTCTGGAAGTAACGTGCTAAAAAGTTTTGGCTTCAGGGTGGAGATCGCAACACTCGTTTCTTTCATCGTGTTGCTACTGCTAGTAGGAATAAGAATAAAATTAAAAAGCTGC
The DNA here is from genome assembly GCA_025531925.1 of Erythroxylum plowmanianum. Taxonomy (NCBI): domain Eukaryota; kingdom Viridiplantae; phylum Streptophyta; class Magnoliopsida; order Malpighiales; family Erythroxylaceae; genus Erythroxylum; species Erythroxylum plowmanianum. Next base: position 28,938,415 of record JANVCQ010000006.1, on the reverse strand, counting down.
GTGATGACTATGGCAACTGGTTTACATGAGACACTGGTCTGGATCGTATCATGCATGATTATTTTGCTCAGTTGTTTTCTTCCCAGCATTGTGAGACGACTCCAATGGTGAATCTACTTGATTCGGTGGTGTCTCCAGAACATAATGATTTGTTGATGGCTGAATAGTCATTCGAAGATGTTTGTTCGACAGTCTTTTCAATGAAGCCGGATAAATCTCCAGGTATGGATAGCTTTAACCCGGGTTTCTTTCAAGCTTATTGGAACTTGATTGGGAGAGATGTTGCTAATTTTTGTATCTCTATTTTACATGAGAGACTTATTCCTGCAAGCCTTAATGATACAGCTATTGTGCTAGTCCCTAAAGTAAACTCGCCGGAATTGATGGCAAAATTTAGACCCATTGCGCTTTGTAATGTGGTGATGACGATTATTACAAAAATGATTGCTAATCGGCTTCAGCATATTTTACCGTTGATTATCTCGGAAAGCCAAAGTGCTTTTATTCCAGGGAGATTAATACAATATTATTATATCCTTGCTTATGAGATGATGCATACTTTTCATCGACGTAGTAAGGGTTCTGATTATTCTGTTGCTCTCAAGATGGACATTAGCAATGCGTATGATCGGATGGAATGGAAATTTTTTTGGGATATTTTGACTGCTATAGGGTTTGACCATTGTTGGGTACAACTTATTTTTGAATGTATCTCCACTATTCAGTACTGGGTTTTGCAGAATGGTTCTAAAATTGGCCTGATCTTCCCGACTCGTGGACTTCGACAAGGTGACCCCTTGTCCCCTTACCTATTTATATTATGCGCTAAGGTTCTTTCGAAATTAATTCAAGTGGGTGTTCAAAATGATCAATTGCATGCTGGTAAGGTTTCTAGAGGTGGTCCGGCTATCTCGCATTTGTTCTTTGTGGATGATAGTCTAGTTTTCTTTGAGGCTAGCACTAAGGAAGATGGGGTTTTGAAGCAGATTCTTAATACTTATGAATCGGCTTCAGGATAAAAAATAAATTTCAACAAGTCCTCAGTTTCTTTTTCGAAGAATACGCCTAGAGGAACTAGAAATGCTGTTTGTAGTGTGTTGGAAGTTGAAGAAAAGGACATTTTTAGTAATTATTTGGGTATTCTGTTTTATGTGGGGAGAAATAAGAAAGCAATTTTTACATATACTAAAGATAGAGTTTGGCGACGTTTGAATTCATGGAAAAGAATCGGTTCTTTTGCAAACGATATTGCAAGCTATCCCGAATTATGTTATAGGTTTGTTCTTACTCCCTAAAACATTATGCCATGAAATTGAGAGGGTGATGTCAGGTTTTTGGTGGGTTAATGGGGTTAATCATGAGAAAGGAATAAGATGAATGGCTTGGGATAGGATGGCTAGAGTTAAGGAAGTTGGAGGGCTTGGTTTCAAGCAATTAAGAGGGTTCAATCTAGCTCTCTTAGGGAAACAAGGATGGAGAATTCTTACCAATCCAGGTTCTTTGGTTGCCCGTGTTTTAAAAGCGAGATACGTCCCAACGACATCGTTTCTTTCTTCTTCTTTGGGATCGAATCCAAGTTATATATGGCAGAGTATTTAGGAATCAAAAGCTCTTCTTCAAGAGGGTGTGTATTAGAGGTTGGGATGTGGTAACAATATTGGTATTTGGGATACTCCTTGGTTACCTACAAGTGAAAATATGAGACTTGCTTCTATTCGGCCATCAAATTACTCTTCTTACTTGATGTCAGATTTAATCCAAAGTAGGCAATGGGATAGAATTTATTTAATGAAGATGAGCAAAAAAAGATATTGTCCATTCCTTTATCGTTGAGAGCAGCCCCTGATCGTCTATGTTGGAGATTTGAACAACAAGGTGAATATTCAATAAAATCGGCTTATGCTTTTGATGTGGGTCAATCTACAACAAACACTCAAATGGAGGCAACAGCTTGAAAAAAGCTTTGGAAATTGCGTATGCCGCCGAAAGTTCAGAATGTTGTTTGGTGAGCTCTATCTGGTGTTCTTCCTTGCCGTTCTATCCTTGTGCAACGAAGAGTCCAGGTCCTTGATTCTTGTCCTTTTGTTGTGGTTTCAATGAAACGGTAATGCATGTGTTGGTGGAGTGTCCATTTGTTGTTGATATATGGAGACTTGCTAGATTTTCTGTTACTTTGTTTCCTGTTGATTCGTTTATGGACTGGCGTGGACAAGTTTGGGTAGTAATGTCTGATGTACAAGCTGGTGTTGTGTTAATGTTGTTATGAGCTATTTGGATTTTTTGAAATCAAATGGTATGGCAGGAAAAGAGGTGTAATGCGTAGCCTGCAAATTCATATGGCTAGAAGCTATTTTGATGAATGGTTTGCCGCTAATATTCGGCCTGTATCTGCTGATAGTTCTCGGGTAATTCATCAATAGAAGCCACCACCTGCTGGCTATTTGAAAATCAATGTAGATGCCTCAACAGGAACGAGTACCGGTTATATGGGTATTAGGGCAGTGGTTCGTGGAGCAGATGGAGGTTTTATTGCCGTTAGAGCTTGGCGTGTGGTTGGATTCTTTTCAACTAAAGCAGCAGAGGCAGTAGCGATTCGATAGGTGTTGAGTTGGATTAAAGAGCTTCAATGGAGAAATGTGGTCGTAGAATCAGATGCGAAGTTAGTGGTTCAAGATATTAATGGTTCTTCAACAACGGATATTTCTGCGTTTGGTCTTCTTATTCAAGATTGTATCTCTCTCATTAGTGAGCTAGAGTTAGTATCGTGTTGTTTTGCTTATAGGTCTGCGAATGTAGCCGCACATACTGTTGTTGTGGGTGCTCATTCCAAGTCAAGCTTAGGAGAGTGGCTTGATATACCACCTCCTGGTATTATGAGTATTGTTTGATTATTAATAAAATCTCACAACTTTTTTTCCTAAAAAAAAAGTGTAAACTGGTTATATAATTGATGGCTTATGATTAACTAGATAACCAGCTAGTTGATGGGCTAATCAGGGAATCCATAGGCTGGTAGAAGGTTATTACCGGTTAGACAATGGTGGATTTCAACAATTATCATATAGAGATTTTTTGTCCAATTAGCCGAAGATAGGTGATTGACTACTTGATCTTACCTAAATACTAGTTCTTATATTTGATAGATTGTATCTTTAATGACTATTTGAAGCCTTCTAGGTTATAAATACATATTTTGGTTGTTGATAATCTTAATGAAATTTTGGTGTTATGAAAATATGATTAAGAGAGTTTCAAATATTACAGACACCATACACTTATTATGAATTAATTATGAGTCTTAGAACATTAAAGTGAGAATGTAAAATTTATTTAAGCTGTAAAGTTTAATTGGGAGATTGTTTATAGTGTTTGTAGGATTCCAAAAGATTTTTGGTTACTCTTCACCATCAAATGTAATTATAAAAAAGTTTCTCTTTACTATAACAAATAAAGAGACTTATAATATTATTCCTCTTCACCTAGTTGAAAGAAAAGCTTAGTAAAATCTCAAGTGAGTCTTATAGAGTAGACATAGATAAGGTCTATTTGAACATCTTTTCCTACTCTCTTAATATTATATTGTATTTGTGTCATTGCATTCTAGCTACATTATTGTTTTATATTATCATCATATTATAATTTGATCGAATTGTATTTTGAGTAACAAATTTTATTAAAATCTCAAACACTAGGGTTATCTTCTCTCCTAAATGCTAATAAGGACTAACAAGGATCATACACAATTTTCATACCAAATATTGTATTTTTGCATATCTTTGATAAAGTTAATGTTTAAAAATTAAAGTGATTATTCTCAAGTGAAATGTGATTCTATATCATTTGAGATTAAATAAAGAGGCCTGAGAAGGTATAACTTCTCCTTTATTATACTTAGTATACTCTCAGGAAAAATTGAATTTCATTAATAGTAGAAAGCTCTTCGAAAATTTTTTTGAGATCTTTTAATTTAAGGGTTTGAGTTAAATAATGAGCATGTTTTCTTATACTTTTTTCTTAATTTTAGGCTTGTTATGCGTGGAGATGAAAATGTGTGAACTTAACAATATTAATTAAGTTGTGAACAATTTATTTATTAAATAATTTATTTAAAATACGTAATTAATGAATTTGTATGTAATTTTTTAAAAATAATTTATTTGGAAGTAACATTGTGAGTTTCAATATTAATTTTCATTTGAAATGTAATTGTAAAAGAGTTTCTAGAACACTAGGTATGTCAATGGGTTGGGTGACCTGTGGGTCGACCAGTGGCCCATCTTACCCACAAGCTAATCAGTCTGATCTATTCTTACTTTTTTTTTAATTACAAAACAATATCATTTTTACAAAATAATGTCATTTTTGTTGCTCCAGCTAGACTTCAGGTGGGGCCAGATCGACCTGTACTTGGTGTTATGCTCGGCCTATGGCTCGGTTTGACCCATACGCCAACTAGGTCAAACTATTTTGGCCCGTGACTCACCTGTAATCAAGATCAAAATCGGTCCGAGCTAAACAGGCTGAGTTAAAATTGACATCCCTACGAAATACATAACGGTAGGGGTTTTGAGCCAGATCCAAGTTCCAAACGCCGAGTGTCCACAATAAACATGCCCTTTATGTACAGGTATACTCTTGACGTATTATTGCATAAATGACAGTCTTACCATTTCAGTATTGACTATAAACCGTCTGAGCCGACTTGCGGGGGAATCCACTAATAATCTATTACTTTTTGTCGTTATTAAAGAAGTAATATTCAAATTGGCGGGGCGGATCACGTATTGATATCATTGCCATTTCCATTTGGCTGACTGGGAAAGAAAAGAGAAAGAATATATCAATAAATAGTTGGGACCCGAAAACTACATTGAAATTGGTTCTCTGTTAGCTGTGGAGAAAACTGGGTAGACGGCAATGACCAATTCGTCGTCCCACGACGTGAGTGCTGATTACCACAAACCATGGAGTTCTGCCTGTAGTCACGTTGCCCGGAGGCCAAGATTTGCGATCTCTGTCTTCTTTGTAGGAGCTGCGATTTCTTGCTTTTTCTTATTCAAGTCCGACTACCCTTTTCGGTATCTACCTAGTAATTCCCGGGTGAGTTACGCAGACATCAATCTTATTTTGTTTTAAAGCATGCAGCTTCTATTTGATCTGTTTCATGCGGGTATGGCTTGATATCTTCTCTTCTTTAGGTGCCTAGAAATTGTCACTATCAAAAGTTTCTTTATATGCTTCTTCTCTTCCTAAAAGCTCTCTCTTTATGAATCAAGTTTACCAGTCTTGTTTAGAAGGTGAATTACCAGATTAAACGAAACGGAAAACTTTCATGATCATTGCTTCAGTCAAATAATGGTCAAAAGATTGTTTAATCTAAACTAATATAACTTTTTAGTGGTCAGCCTGGATTTGTATGAGCCGGCAGGTGGTGTTTTCTAGGCAGGGTTCGGCCTGAGATTGGAACAAGAAATAATAGACAAAACGAAAAATATTTTAGTACTTAAATTAATATTGGATGGGTCCTAAATTTTTTCTATCTAAGAACGGAACGACTAGGGAAACAAGATGCAGAGAAATTCCCATCACTGATCCTTAATTCCTTGTATAATACTACAAGTAGAATACTATCTTTCTAGGGACTGTCACCAACGTGGATGTCCAAAAGATCCCATTTATTATGTAAGGAAACTCCTGTGCCCTCTCAATATCGAAATAGCCACATAAAATGCTGTAAGCTAGCTGACGTCTGGTACCACTTCCAAACCATCTTACTACACCAGAGTTTGCAATTAACCGGCCAACCAAGTTAGATATGGATGTAGCCTTTTGTGATCTGGCTTATCTGTAGGACAGAGTGATGTAACCCTGACTTGACTTGTCTCATGTTACATGTTTCTACTAATTTTACATACAATTTGTTTCTGCCATTGACTGGACGCTGATTCTAAAAAATAATTTTATCAAATTCAATTCATTAGAACATGACAGTATGTAATATACGTTTATATACATACATACATACAAACGTATTAAGAAAAGTATGATGCGTAATCATGCAACTAACTAATCTTTATGTAAGAGTTAAAAGTAAAATATATAATGAATGTAAGAAAAGTGTGGTGTGTATTAAACTAACTAACTAATCTTAATGTAAGAGTTAACAACAATTAATGAAATTAATGTTGCATGTTAACTTCTAATAAACACAATTGACAAAGAATACAAGTCATAGAAATTTAATCAGAAGAAAAGATAATGCAACTTTTTGTTAATATTAGTTGTATTGTCTCATTACCAAAATGATTTTTTGTTAAAGAATAATCAGGTTAATTGATTTGACCGGGGTGAATCAATCAGATGCCAACGTTAGTTTGGATTCCAACGAGAAACTGCAAGCTGCCTTTGCTTGACTTTTCTTTTAGAATTCGGGGTCCACCTGACCGGAGTATAAGGACTGGGGATGGAGTCCCTGTCCCACAACGCTCTAGAACAAACTAAGCCAATTATTAAACGTAATCCTCAACTCTTGCCCTGTGAGTCTATTACTGCTTTTAAGTGGTCCTTTTCTTCATTGGTCGTCGCTGTTTTCCAATAACAACCACAACATTGTTGTACACGTCACGACTCTCTTAATCCCAAAAATAGCTGTCAGGTCCTTTTCACAAGTATTAATTACTCGGAAATAATCCACATAGCAGTTTGAAAAGCCATTAAACCAATTGTGAATATAAACCGTTGGCATTTAATTAGTCTATTTAATGGACATATGATATGATGGTAAGGTGTTTTTTTCAAATAACAAGAGGCAGTATTAGTTTTAAAATATAATACGACGAGTTAAAGAAAGATTAAGGGGTGAGTAATGAAAGATTCTATCAAAATTATAAATCAATCTACATGTCTAAGGCTTATTTTTTCTAAAAACTAATCTAAATAAAATTAGTTTATTCTGAATGCTTTGTATTGGTGTAATATTTGTTGTAAGTAGCTATTGCATCTTTTCAATGTTATAACAAAATAATATTCTAATAGATGACCGATGTATATAAAAGTAGACTTTTGTCATATTTCTGTAATCCTTTTAAAATATTTATAAAGAATAAAAATTTTCAAACTATGTGGATAATTTAAAAGGAGTACGGTTTCTTATATTTGGCATAAAAATCTATCGATTTTATTTATTAATAGATATAAAATTTTATAATAATAATATTTTTATATCAAGAAATGGAAAAATACCAAGATTAAAAAAGTTAAGGAAATAGGTATATTATGCATAAATTTCTCTACTTTTGTTAAAATAAGACAAAACTAAACAAAAATTAATAGAAGAAAAAGAGAGAAATTAAGTGAATTATTTAACAGATACTATTCTCTTGAGCAATATTATCCTTAATATTAGAATTACTTTTAGTGAAAAGCAAATTATTTGAAAAAAATTAAATAATATTTAGAATCAAAATAAAGTGAACTTGATGATATGTGCTTTGCTTGAGTAAGATTAAAATTAGAAATCGGATAAAATATTTAGTTTTTAAAATTTTTTAATTCAAATTATTATTTATTTTAAAATACTATTAATTTGGTTGGGTGATTTGTGTTGGCCCTTAATATAAGGGTTCAACAAAAGTAACCCAAACAAAAAATTATCTCTCGAACCATTTTCATCTACACAAAGGTGTAAACTTTCATCAAAATTATAGATTCATTGGTTATCGTATTTAATTTTGGACTCAAAACTAAGATCATACAAAGGACTCCTTTTAGTGATATTGTTATTACTCCTAACATGTGTAAACACAATTCCGAATGGTCAAATGACAATCATAAGACCATGTACCACGGGAAATTGAGAGGTTGGTGTTTTCCTATCGAGTAGGCGTCTTATGATATAGTCTTGTCATTTTACGTACTATTGGACTGGTTTATATTTTAATTCTAGTGTTGATTGCTATCCACTTATTGAAAGTTAATTTTTAAAACCAATAAAATTCTATTGAATTCTTATATTAGGAGTAAATGAATGTAGTTTGGAACAACTTAATTTTTATTACCGTATTAATTTTTACACATAATACAATTTCAGATATTAAAATTACAATTTCAATTTAGAAAAACAATATGGAAATAAATCTCTCTTGTAAGCCAAATAATGTGAGCTTTGGTCATTCTATTTATTTATATATGGTCTTTCTTCCTTCTTATGAAAGCTACAAACTTTATTTTGTTGAGTTTTTTAGAAAGTTGTCTTGTTCTCTTAATATTTCTTAAATTCTCATTGCCTCTCTAAGCAGGATAAAAGAGACATTCATGCAGCTAAAATTACTTATTTTTCGAGCATCGTTTCGGGAATCCCTTTTTAGTTGGAATAAACGTGAAACCTCTGATTTTATGTAGCGAAGATAGTCCATTTTATGGTTCTCATCAACAAACTCGACTTTGTGATTTCAGAGTTACACCTATGAAGGTTTGGATGCAATTTTGGCAAATGCGTCAATGGATGATAAAACCGTCATCTTAACTACCTCAAATCAAGCATGGTCACGACCAGGATCTATAGTGGACCTGTTCTTGGAGAGCTATAGAATTGGAAACCAGACAAACAGACTTTTGAATCATTTGGTCATCATATCCATGGACCAAGAGGCACACAACCGTTGCTTAAGCATAGATATGGATTTCCATTGTTACTTACTCAAAACCCAAGGGTTTAATTTTTCAACTGAGGCCTTTTTTATGACTTCCGAATACTTGGAAATGATGTGGAGAAGAATTGACCTTCTATCTTATGTCCTTGAGATCGGATACAACTTCGTATTCACGGTAAACCCCTTGTTTTTTTTTAATTTGGTTCTCTCTCTCTTCATTTAGATTTACAGAGACTTGAATGATGAGTAGGTATTAGAGATTGCAGCAATTGGAATATTAATGTGGCAATGCATATTTTAGGATGCAGATATTCTGTGGTTTCGAGACCCTTTTCCGAGATTCCATGAAGATGCTGATTTTCAAATAGCATGCGACTCCTATAAAGGCAACTCATATGACATGAACAACAAACCCAATGGAGGTTTTACCTACGTTAAATCCAACCCTAGAACGATTAAGTTTTATAAGTTCTGGTATGCAGCTAGAAGGCTTTATCCAGGAAAGCACGATCAAGATGTTCTAAACAAGATCAAATACCACTCCTTCATTAATAGGATCGGATTGCAGATAAGATTTCTGGATACAGCTTTCTTTGGTGGGTTTTGTGAACCTAGCAGAGACTTCAACTTGGTTTGTACAATGCACGCAAATTGTTGTGTGGGTTTGGAGAACAAAATCAATGATCTCAAGATTATACTCCAGGACTGGAAAAAATTTACGTCTGTACCTGTACCTGTACCTGTGCCTGTGCCTGCGCGTCCCCCGGCCTGGAATGCTCCACAAAAATGGTAATCTTTTTTTAATTTGCAGAATTTTGGTTCAAATTATTAAGTTCTTATGCTAAACTTATCTCTATTTTTTGTTTTTGGTGGTTTCAATTCAGTCTCACGTCGTTCCAGACTCGGCATTCTCCGCGAACAATACATTAGCTTTTATGATTTCAGCAGATTAGATTAAGCGAAGGTAATCTAGAACTTTTTTTTTTTAATGACTGTTTGATGAGGAACACATCATGACTCACAGCCCAAGCTGTACAGTTTCCACTTTACTTTGCTTTTCATACTTTCTCAAATGTTATGATATGTCAATTGTCTCTGTCACATCCAACATATGATGATCCACAAGTTTTGCTACTATTGTGATTAAAATTTCATAAATTTGAATTGATTTTTAGTTGTATAATTAAAATCTTCTAAACAATCTTTAATTGTCTGAATAATTATACATCTGAATCTTTAAATTAATATTAATTATACCTTAAAATATTCTTTTGAACATTTAACTATATATGAATGATAAACTCTTTGAAGTTTAAAAATAAAATGCTTTATTCGTATATAAAATAAGAATTAATCCTTCAAAATGAAATATGCCTACATAAGTTTTCATCTAGCGGCTCTTCTTTCTTTCTTAATTATTGCATCACCTTTTATTGTTCCCCAAATATTTTAGATCTTAAACAATTTTGTTTATGTAATGACAAGCTAAGCATAAGTCAAAATTATCCTCTCTTTTTTTTTTTTTTTTACTTTAGTGATTGATTAAGTTCTAATCAACTCCATTTTTCATAAAAGAGGCCGACGTTTAGGCCCAATACTATGTTCTACATTTGTTTTGAAAATAGCCCCAACCTTCAATTCTACAAGAGGCCTAAGCTTATTTATCCCCTGTCCGTATTCCTAACAACTGCTTGCTTCAATGTTACCATGCAATTGGACAGTGTAATGGCTAACCATGATTAAGAGTGGAACTTAACTATTTGGTTTGTCAGATACAAATAATTGTAATTATGATTTTGTATATCTTATGTAATTATGGTTTTGTATATCTTATATATATTTATTCTCGATGAATTTCTAATTATTAAAGTGATAGTACAAAATTGTAACTTTGAAGAATTCGAATCCCAAATAAATTACCATGCCTTCGTTATAACATGGCACCATGGGTTGTCTTGTCTTACAACAAAAATTGCTTTAATTTTAAATGTTTTCAAAATAATCGCATGCAATTGTTTTCCAATCTAAATCCAAATTTGTTCCCAATTTGAAATTTCCTTCTAAAACTTAAAATAAACCAAAGAATAGAGAGTCAAGGGCCATCACAAATAACAAGTTGATAATTAGGCAAATGGATCTGCATTTGAATATACAAATATCAACATCTCATTTGCAACAGGGCAAACAAAATTTCAAACATCAATATTACGTCAATATATATATATATATATATATATACCATCTTCACATATCTGTTCATAAAGGTTTTAAGTCAAAATATTATAAAGATACATATATTTTTGACATGTAGCTTTAAGAGTCTACTGCCAAAAATCTAAATTAGACAACCCAAATTACAAAGTATGTTCAAACTTATAAACCATTTGCGGGCTTTAAAGTCTACGATTTAGAAAAAAGCTACAACATGCAATGTAATATTTACATGAAATAATCATGATTAATACATAATTTAAATAAAGAAAAGAACTTGGTAGTTATTGATCTTCAAGAACAAGAGAGAGAGAGAGAGAGAGAGAATATGGTAAGAGGAATAAGGATTAAGTGTAAAATATGTAATGGTCCCATTTATTCACAAAGAATCAGTTTATATACAGAAAAGTAGGTAGTTATAATACCCCAGCTTGCTAAACTAATTACACTAGCTACTTCATTTAACTATGTACAGTTCATCTAACTATCTTCACATTAGCTTCATTTTCTTCCCTTGTATCTATTAGCAGATGAACATGAAGGTTGATCATGTTCATCTTGGTGATTAGAAACTTAAATTAAGGTGATCTGAGTGCCTTTGTGTAGACATCTACAACTTGAAGCTTGGTTGATATATGCACTACTTTTACAATCCATTTTCAAATATCTGACCATTTTCAAAGTTGCTTGCCAATGTTCCTTAGAAGTCTTACTCATGAACTGTGATAATATATGTATTGAATAGTTGAGATCAGGTCTCGTAAATGCGAGATATATGAGCTTTCCCGTAAGTATTCTATAAGATGTTACATCATCCAGGGAATACTCTTTCATTTGTCTAAGACCATATTTTGGTTCCATTAAAATTGCACTTGGTTTTGCACCTAACAAGCCACATCGTTCTACAAGATCCGGTGCATACTTCTTCTAACATAGTGTTACTCCTCTAGTTGATCTCGTAATTTCAATTCCAAAAAAAACCTTTGATTGTCCTAAATTTTTAATCTTAAATGTTGCACTTAGAAAATTGTTTTTTTTTTCTATCAGTTCCCACTTATGTTTTGCATCCAAAATGTCATTTACATAAATCAATAATGAGACCAAACCATTAGACTTAGAATCCTTAAGAATAAGGAATAGTCTGACCATGATTGAGAAAAGCCAAACTTAAGCAAGGCTTAAATGAACTTAGAGTTTTATTGTCTAGGGGCCCACTTGAGCCCATAAAGTGACTTCTTAAGTCTATATACTTGATGACCAGTGTTTCCAAGCTTCTCTCCATTTACTTTCCCTAAGGTAGATTTATGTATACGCTTTCATGTAAATCACCATTTAAGAATGCATTGTTAATATCAAACAATTGAAGTTTCAAATTATATTTGGCAGCCAAAGTGAAAAACAAGCGCATAGTAGTTTGCTTAACCACAGGACTAAAGGTTTCAGAATAATAAAAACCAAGTTTTTGACTGATTCCTTTTGCTATAAGTTATGTTTTGAATTTTTGTACTAGCCCATCTAAATTTAATGTTGTCTTATATGCCAATTTACAGCTAACTGTATGTTTTCCAAGTGGAAGATATACAACTTTCCATATATAATCCTCCTTTAAAACCTGTAAATCTTTCAGTTATGGCCTTTTTCAATGTTAACTGATAAATGTGTATTTGAGTATAATTATACATCCATACTTGATGTAATTTTCTTGATATTTTATAGTTTTTCATATATTTGGTATTTAATTCACTCCAAATACATTTATAGGTTATAATTACCTTCATGAACATAAATGAGAAGAATTTCAATATAACCATGTCATAAGACAAAGATTTGAGGAAACTAAGGATCTACACAAGATTGAAGAAATTCAGTTTTGGTTGTGTGGTGTTACACACCCATGTATATCGAGATACATAATCGTGTATGTTGCCTGTGTAAGTCTCTGTGCTCATGTAAAATCACAAATTTAGGTATTTTTTTAATATACATGATCGTGTTTATCCTAAAAACCTTAAAATTTATTATAAAAGGACGTGAGTAGAGGCAATACAAAAGAGTTGAATTTTGCAGTAGATTTGAGAAGTAAGACATTTAGAGAGGTGATGATTTTGATTAAGAGACATGGAAAACATGAAGACTACGTCAAGAGATCCAGTAGATTACAACATCAAACCTCAAACTTATAAGGACATTCAACCGGAGAAAAAGGGAGATTTAAAATTATGATTCCTTTGTTTTCTATCAGTTTTTCTTCATGTTTATCTTTGATTTCGTTCTCTATGATTAGTAACTAAACGCTTTTAGTGTCTAGGTGTGATAAACCATAGATTGGGATAACAATATATTTTAATCTTTCATTTAAAAAAATTATATTGATTGATTATTGCGATTTAATTATGTGTTTTATTCTTGTTCTAATATATTTGAAATATTAATGCATGATTTGATTTCAAATGATAGAGATTGAGAAATCCTCTTGTATAAATAGATCTACCATAATTGGAAGAAGTTGCATGCAAACCTAGATATAGGTAGATATAAATCCTCTAGATTAGGGTCAAACTTAATGGTTGAATTCATAAATCGATACAGAATCCTGGGGTTTTAACTCAAAAAATTTCTATTAATCAACATATGGATTAGTTGTTAATAGTCTCGAGAGAGTTATTAACATAAAAGTGGAATTTCTACGGTCCAACAATCAATAATATAATTACATGATAAAAGGTTAATAATATCAAAAGATTCTTAGGGAGATTCATAACCTAGACACTGTAAGACCCTAAAATATATTGTAAAAGCATTATAGCAAGTCTAGGATGTATTAAAAAGTGAATATAAAGAATTATATGCATCTAAGCATAGTAAGGGACATAATGGTAATTAACTTAAAAGGTAAGGGTAAATTGGTAATTTTTATTTCGGTGTGGACATGCCTAATTATACGTAAAATATGGATTACAATAAAATCAATTGATGATATTATATGCCAATGTGGGAATTAAAGGAAGAAGAAGGACCAAATGTGAAATTTTCCTAAAGTCAACACATGCCAATAGGATTGAAGCATGTGTGTAAATCTAGAAATTTGATGAAATAGATATATAAAAGAGGAGAGAGGGACAGTGCATTTGGGGTTTGAATTCCAAATTTTGGATTTCTCTCTCCATTTCATCTTTTTAATCACATCATTTTACATGTATAAGGAATCAAGCTAATTCTAAGTGAAAATCAAGGTAAGAGTTAGCGATTTTTCTCCTCATCTTTTATCTTTTCTTTCTTTGTTCATGAAGAGCTGGAATTATAAGGTTGGAATTGGGATTGAGAAATGTATTTATGGTATTGCTAACTAGTGAATCAAGCAAAGCTAAAGGGGAAGAGAAGGAAAAGAACTAGAAGAGCCAGTTGACCAATTTCAAGGTTTGGGACTACACTTAGTGTAATTTCTATTTGTGCATGTTTGAATGTGTACAAAGATTAATTTGGACATGGATTGATTGTTGGAATGGTGTCTTGGTGCTACAACTATGATAAGAGAGTAAGGTTTAGTGAAATTCTATCTAAGGTTTGTTTTGAACTAGTCCCATTGTTTTGTCCATAATTCGGCCTAAAGACCTCCAAATTGGGTGATTCTAAGTGTAGATAAAACTTAAGACATATTAATAAAAATCTCTAGAAGAGACTTGAACTTAATTTTGGCTTTATGACATTGTAAATTGAGATTGAAATAGTAACTTGATGTTGCCCCAATTTTGGAGTAGCTTATGATTTTTGATGTCTATCTCATGATTTATAAATCCAAATAGCCTAATTTTTTGATTATGTGGAAACTATAAACATAGGGGAACAAATTTATAGAAGACCTCAAAGCCTAATTTAAACATCTGCTATGTGAAAATTATGAAATAATTAAAGGTATAAATTTTAGGTGGGGAACACGAAGGGCAAGAAATCCTCGCCGTCATGTGATTTGCTTCTGGATTGATTTGTTTACCCATTGATTCCCCAACATGTGCCTAATATAAATTGCACTATTTTAAGTTCTTCTCATTTGATTTTTATTGAATAATATCCGAACCTTTTTGGATGTTTATGAAACTTTGGAAACACCTAGAAATAAATGAAATACGACTTACCATATGTGAATTGGGTGATTAAACATTGCAATTTTAAGATTGAACATAATGCAGGCTAAAGGAAATTTACATGTACATAGATGATTTATATGCATATTTATTGTTTATATGTGTATAGTATGACTATACAAGTTTACACACTAATTTTATGAATATAATTAAGTATAATTTAACATGCTTTATATTTAGAAGATTTAAGGAATTTATATACTAGAATTATATGAATGTACATTGAGAAACATGACTAAACAAAGCATATACAAAATAAATCATATGAGTACATATGATTTGTATACTATTCTAATGGTGGTAAGTTATGACTCGCATGTATGAACTTAAATACAGATTTTATGATTTCAAATGAATATCATATGATTTGTTAATATATTAATTATGAAATTAGAAAATAATTAAAGGAAAATATTACAGTGCTTGCTTTATTGTCTTGGTGATAGACAGATAGGCATGCCTATAGGGTTGCAGTACAACTGCTATAATTTGACACCAATGGTGTCTTCATTTTGAGACTATAATGTCTTTATAGCTTGATGCCTTTAGGTATCTATAGTTCGATACTTTTAAGTATCTATAGTTTGATATCTTTAGAAATTTATAGCTTTCGTTATCCACACCCACAGGAATATGCAGGCTTAAAAAAGAAAGTAAAGTAAATAATTATAAATAAGAGATATAACATGACAATATGAATAATTTATATTGATGAGCATTAAATATCAATATTTGGCTTATAAATATGAATTTACGGTATACGAATAATATATCGAAGCATATTTTCATTATGTACCTTGATTAATTATGCCATTAATATTTATATGAGTTTATGATATTCATAAATGTATGTATGCATGGCGGATGACTGTTGTGGGTGATATGCAAACTAAGTGTTTCCCCACTAATCTTTCAAGCTTAACGTGTTAATTTATGCGGCACAGGGATTATCTGCAAGGACCAAGGCCAATCGCTAGAAGTAAATGAACTTTTGGAATTTATCTTTTTGGTTAAAGATGAATGTATATGTAATGAAGGAAACTGTAATTTCCAATGTTTTAAAAACTAGAACGGATATCGAACCAATTAAAGGAAAGGTATAAGATTTAAAGGTTTAACTAGTAGTGAACCATTATAAAACCAGTATATAATAAATAAGAAGTAAATTTTATAAGAATAAGTAAAAATAAAATATTTTATTGAAATAAAAAATACGCCAATGTCTATTATTATATAATGGACTAATAATAAATAAATATGAGTCTAATATAAAACTTAAAATAACAATAAAAATCAAAATTGTATTCCTAAAGGAGGTTATGTCTCATCATCGTCAAAAGCTTCAAATTCTCTAACGTTATTTAAAGACTTGTAAACTACGCTTCCATCCAAAGTATTTGCATTAACTTCTTATACTGCATTTAAATAAATTATAGATTAGTAATGCATAAAATTATTCTCAGTTGTAAACTTGTAATAAATTATACTTTTAACTAAAATATGATCAAAGTAAGCTATGAATTGACCATCAATAGATGTTCTTAATTCATTCATTGTAACAAATCCATTTTCTCCATAAATCACCTTTTCAAGTTCATTATAATCAAGATCAGGGGATGACTCTTCTTCTTTGAACCAAAAATCAGTATGTTCAATAAATCAATATCGACCAGATCATTCGTTCTCTTCTTACTAAACGCTCTGAAAACATAATAGAGAAATTATAAAGTCAATAATAAAAATAAAATTAATGGAATAAAAACAAAATTATAAAATACATGTTCTTCATTCTCAAATTATAAGTAACATAAACAAGGTTATTAAGTCTTTGATGTTACAATTGATTTTGTTTCTTTGTATGAATACGTTAAAAATGCTCCAATTACGTTCACAACCTGATGTAGAGGTTGTTTAACTGAATAACCTAATAATGAGTTTTCTCAATGTTGGAGCACTATCACTGAATAATATCCATCATTCATCTATATTTTAAATTAATAGCTATGATAAATAAAAATATATATTATTAATAAGTTACAAAGTGAATTAAAAGCATAAAACTTACCTAGCTTCATTTTTTTCATCATAAGTTCTCTCTTTGCTGATAATCTAGCAAAACTTTCTAAACCTTCACAATATAATTTAATTTCATTTATTTTTTTGATTGCTCTTCAATAGAGAAAATAACTTTGCATTCAATCACTTCAAACAGATTACCCATAATATTAACAAACATGTGTCTCTATTATATAAGCAATAAGGATTGAGAAAATAAGTTGCTAAATGGATCCTTTGAGTAAGATGTTTGTCCCATCGTCAGTCAACAACATCTATATAAGGCGTTCCTTCCCTTTAAAAAAATTATAATTATTTTATGAGCTTACCATCATATATATACCCCAAAGATGGCTTCTCATCTGAGTCAATAATCATCAACAACCTTATAAGCAGAGTCACAATCTTCACAATGATCAAGCAAGCATCCCGAAATTTATTATCTAGAATAATAGTACAAACTTCTTTTCCCTTTTCACTCTTTGATAATTTATAACTTGAAAAATGTTTACTTGTCCCTAAATTTTGAAGTAGTTACTTATGTTCATAAACATTTTTCAAAGTAATAAATGTAGTTGTAAACATGGTAGCAGTGGGACGTACGATCTCAACCCAATCTTCTTACTTTCTTAAGCAAGACAAAAACATGATATGAATGTACACAAAAATTGTAATCTTAGATGCACGTGAAGCAAGAGTAGAAATATGGTCCATACCACCAATATCTTTTAAAATTAGATTTATACAATAAGCAGCACATGGAGACTAATAAATATGCCTGTACTTTGATTGTAATAAGTACCCAGCCAATACATAATTAGCTTCATTGTCTATAATAAAATGCCCAACATTCTTTGGTCCAACCCACTCGACAGTTTCAGAGAAATATTCATATAAAGCTTTAACACTTTTTACCATGTCAGAAGCATCAATAGACTTGATAAAAGTTGTTCCAATATTACAGTGAACTAAGAAATTAATAATAGTTTTTTGTCTTTGATCAGTCCGCCCATCTGCCATAATAGTGCATCCTGTTTATTCCCAACTAGATTTATATGTGTCCATAATTAACTGACATTCCTTTTTTAAATCTTGAAGCAAAGGCATACGTAGCTCATAATAAGATGGTACCTTAAATCCCGGCCCTATTGTTGTTGTAACATCTATTGCTTCTTGAAAATATGGTGAATTTAAAGCATTTAAAGGAATACGTGAATAATAGAACCATCTAGCCCATGCTCTTTTACATTGTAAAATAACATCCTTATCAATCATAAAACTTTTTATACTAGTTTGAGAACCAGGAGTAGTTCTTGGAGAAAGATAAGAATCTATGTCAATAGTAGCTTTTCTTTTTCTTTTATCTAATACTTGTAGTGCTTCATCATCTCCAAAAGATATATCATGAGCCTTTTTATTTTCTTTTTCCTTTTTTACTTGTTGCTGCAAATATTTTCCAATGACATCACGTACATTAAGTGGTTAAAGAAGCAATATTACCCTTAACATCAACAAGATGTTCTTGCATTCTATAAATTCCTCCCCCTTTAAACATGTTACCACAAAACATACATTTATATTGGATATTCTCATTAGATGCTTGAGAAGAAAAAAAATAATTCTATGTTGGATTGGACTTACCACGAGTAGATGATGATTCAATATCCTTCATTATGTTTTAACCTAAAAAGTATTTAAAAAATTAGGTATGCTATTGTCAAGGCAAAAGTCTTTTACTTAAATAGTTCTCATTATCAATTGTAATATAGAATGATGATCACAAGCATATATAAGTTGGTCCCTTCCTTTTACACATAAGGAATCTGCGCCTTGTATTTTGCTATATTCTTATTCAGAGTTATATGCGGTGAAGAACTTGTCCTATAACTCCACTTCTTGGCTTTCTATCATATATACATTCAAAGAGAGATAAAAGAGACTACTACTACTTTAGAGAGTTAAGGTTCTTTAGCCACAGGGCTGAACAAATTTGGTTAAAACAGACAAAATTTTAATGAAATACAAACCTAAGCTATCATCAATTACCTTTCAAGATTCATGGCTGAAGTTATAGATTCAGTTTTATGGTTGTGTTTTCCAATAAGATCAAAGTCAAAAATTATCAAGACACGTAAAGGAAACATACATAAACAGTTATACAAAGAAGACCAATAGTAGCATAATAGATACACAGAAGAAGACCAACATATGTTACTCACTGATTAAACTTTGCTCTAGCAATTGTATCACTTCAAATAGCCTAACTAAAATATTGCTAGTTTTCACTTTTGGTGTTTTAGATAAACAAATTAAATAGTTGAAAGAGTATATATATCCCAACAATCAAAATTAGAAATTGATATGAAATAGAGTTCTAAATATTACAGAAAACTATTACAGACATAAAGTTCTAAATATGACAAAAATTAAACCAACTATTAATAGAGTATTTTTAATTACTACAGAAAACTAATTGATCAATACTACTCCTTATCTATTAACCTTGAATAACATAAAACATGAACTCTATATAAACTAGACAACAAGAATCAGCATGTCAACCAAAAACCATTACAGTGAACTAATCCATACAAAAGATGAGTCTGCAAATCAAAAGCATCATGTTCCAATCGCTTGCTCCAATGGCTATCTGGTTATATGATCAGATGATACTTTCTTTTGGAGACAAAATTACAACTCCAATCAAACAAATAACCACAGATCTTCCACAACTCTGAGAGAGATCAATAAGAGAAGCAATAATTTCAAGAAAGAATGAAATATTTAAACTCAAACAAGCATTTAAAATCAAAATAGCTTCACAGAGACACAAACCCCTTACATGGCTCAATTTCTTCATCTATGGGTTACCCACAGTAGCCACCTAAGGAAAGTCATAGTAGTCGCCCAAGGAGAGTCTTTGATTTCTACACCTACAGGTTACATACATCTATGGAGATAGTGAGATATGGTGAAGCGAAGATGATGAAGAGAAGATGGTGAAGAGGTAAGATACACATCGATTTCTGCATGAAACCTGAAGGGTTTTGGTTTAGGTATATCTGTCAAACCGATTGAGAATATGGTAAAGGGTTGACTAATGAGAGACAAAGAATGAAATATGAACTTTGAAGGGTTTAGGTTTAGGAATATCGATACCATCCAATCGAATGAGAAGATGGAGAAGGGGCAACTCGTAAGAGACAAAAAACGAAATCTAAAATGGTGAAGGGGTGACTGACGAGAGACAGAGAATAGAGGCGACACAGAGAACAAAATTTGAAAGGTTTAAGTATATTTGTATTGTTTAACTGATTCGACGAAAACTGATAGATTCTCTTATAAACTGACCGATTTGCATACTGATAGGTTATTAGTTAAAACCGAACTAAACAAATGGCCAATTCATACTTTTTCTGGTCTGACTGACTGATCCAGTTCAGTTTTTAAAACCTCGGTAATTTCTCAATAGTTTGTAACTAAGAATTTAAGTTATATGTAATATTTCTTTTGGATCATCATATAAATGTAAAGATGTAGTGTTATTCTTAATGTTAAGTGATATGAAATTTTATAATATGTATATGTGCAACATTAAATACACAAATATGTGATGACAATCCCTATAAATTAATAAAAATATATGTCATGAATGTATGTACAGAAATTTGATTGCCATATATATGAGTAGTTGTAGGCTCCGTATAGGGGGTGTTATAGACACTATTATTTTATATTGATTTTTCTACGTATTTTAGTTGTCATGTGTTCATAATTGTTTAATATTAATTTATTTTATTTGTTTATCTTTATTTTTAATTAAACCAGAAAGTTAACTTCATAGGTTGGATAATAAAAAAAAGGTAACTAAGGATCTACACTCTCATGTATAGAGACGGTTTAAGTCTCTATAAATGTTTGAAGATTGAAGAAATTGAGTTCTAGTTGTGTGGAGTTACATGCTCATGTACACTGAGATGCACAACCATGTATGTTACTCGTGTAAGTCTCTGTGCCCATGTAAAATTGGGAATTCAGATGTTTTCGAATATTCACGATCTCTTACACAATCGTGTAAGTGGCCGTGTATAAAATCTTAAATTTTACTATGAAAGGACATAAGTAGAGGCAATACAAAAGATTCAACTTTTGCAACATATTTAAGATGTAGGACATCTAGAGAGGTGACAATTTTGATCAAAGGATGTGGAAAACATGAAAAATACATCAAGGGATACAGTAAATTACAACATCAAACCTCAAACTTACAAGAAGAATCAACAGGAGAAAAAGGGAGATTTAGAATTATGATTCCTTTGTTTTCTATTAGTTTTTCTTTATGTTTATCTTTGATTTCATTCTCTATGATTAGTAACTAAACACTTTTAGTGTCTAGGTATGATGAACCCTAGTTTGGGATAACAATACTTTTTAATATTTTATTTAAAGCAATTATATTGATTGATTTATTGCAATTCAATTATGTTTTTTTATTCTTATTATAATATATTCGAAATATTAGCAGATGATTTGATTTCATATGATAGAGATTGAGTAATCCTCTTGTATGAGTAGATCTACTATAATTGGAAGGAGATACATGCAAACCCAGGATAGGTCAACATAAATACTTTGGATTAGGGTCAAACCTAATAGCAGAATTCATAAATCGATAAAAAATCCTAAGTGTTTTAACTAGAAAGATTTTTGTTAATCAACATATGGATTAGTTGTTAATAGTCTTGATAGAGTTGTTAACTTAAGATAGGAATTTCCACAGTCCAATAATCAATATTATAATTGCATGATAAAATAATAATATCTAAAGATTATTAGGGGGATTCATAACCTAGACACTAGTATTTGATACTGATTTTTCTACGTATTTTACTTATCCTGAGTTCATAATTGTTTAACATTAATTTAGATTATTTGTTCATTTTATTTTAATTAAAACTAAAAATCTATTTCTTAGGCCAGATAATAGAAAAAAAAGTAACTACTAGTATTTACAGTTTTCGTGAGATCAACCCATACTTGTCTATGCTAGCTACAACTATATCGTGTACTTACAAATAATTTAACATTGACCTAAACCTATAGGATCAACCATTAACCTTAAAAGTAAAAAATGCAAAAGCAAAGTGTTTATGTTTTTATGATAATTTAGATATGGTGAGGAAGTTGGAAATAGGATATTAAGTGTTTGGCGAAGGGTTGTTTTTAAGATTATGTTGGTATATATCTAAATAGTTTGGAATTTTTTATTGTTATATTAACCTTCTAACAAGTTGTGAAGAACTAGTTGATTGAGTTAGTGGTTGAGTTTAAGGTGAATTATTAAGGCTTCGTGGAGATGGTTGAATTGGTGAAACAAGCCTATTCAATATAGATGGCTTAGGATGTGAAGTGATAGTATTAGGGTAAGAAAACAAAGTATTAGGTTTAGAGGATAGAGTTTTATATGCATTTTTATACTCACTGACATAATTGACATTTAAATGTGATATATGTTGTTAAGTATCATAGTATGTATCATCAAAAAATGAATAGGTGTGTGCATTGAATTTGTTAATGTGAGATGAGTAATTAGAATTAAAAGGAAACAAATGTTTATAGAAAACAACATCTTTTGAAGAAAAGATTTCATGACTATCTAAATCATACACCTTGTACCCTTTAATAGCAATATGATATCCAACAATTGCACATTTTCTTGCTTTTACTTCAATCTTCTTCCTGTAATGATGAAGTGTTGAGGTTAGAAAAAAAAGAGAACAAAATACCTTCATGTGCTTACACACAGGTTTTCATAAGGTGGAAGGTTTTGTAGAATCTTTGTGGGTATCCTAGTAATTCAACATAATATATTGTAAATATGGCTTCCCCTAAGAATTTTTTAGGTAGGTTTGATTGAAACATAAGGGCTCTAATAACAACAAGTAAATGTTGATAGTTTTTCAACACATGAAAATGACGTATAATGCCTTTTTCAGCAAAGAATGATTTCTTGTCAAGTTCTTTTGCATTGTCATATCTTATTTGTCTAAATCTATGACCAAACTAGGTATCAATCAATTTATAGAACTTAGGAAGAATAAATAGAACATTTTACTTATACCTCATCAAATAAACACAAGTAACTTTAGTATAATCATCAACAAAAATAAGAAAATAGTAAAAAACCACAAATTACAGCATTGGAATATAGCCCCAATACATTAATGTGTTTGGCATTTTTGACATGTGAAGGCAAAGGAAGCCTTTTTTATTTTGCCAAAGGACATATTTCACACACTTCATTGTAAAGAGAAATTATAATAAGTTTAGATTAATAAATTACATTCAATATGTCATGAGCAATATGACTAAGTTTATAATGCTAGTCATTAAACATATAATACTTTGGACTTCTATTTACATTGGAAATAAACACTAAACCATGTTTATGTACAATGTTAGATATTGATGAGAATTCAAAAGTATGATCAAACGATAACAAAATACAAGCCTTCATTTTCTTTAGCATAGTCAATCATCATTTGGGGACAATGGACATTGGTCACATAATGTTTAGAAGAAAACTTAAAAGAAAATTTGTGATTTTTTGTGAGTTTACCAACAGATAAAAGGATAAATTTGAAAAAGGATATACACATAACATTGTGTATAGGTTGTGTACCATAGAGTGATACTGAACCAGATATGTGACTTGATCTTGTCATATGAACATATACATTTGTAATAGGTTTGACATTATATATGAGTGGGATATTATTGCACATATGATCTGAAGCACCGATGTCTATCACCCATTTATCATGTAATAATATTGTAGTAGCCTAAGACCATTATATGTGTTTATAGTGGGCGAAATAGGTAAGTTGAGAAATATAACTACAAAATTGGAGTAATATGGATTACTCATATCACTCAGTTATGCATTAGGTCCACCAGAGTTGGAACATGAATATTGAGCTGTTAAATCAGTCAATTGTTCCTATATTATTCCCTTATCCATTCGAAAACACCAACAATCTTTGCATTTGATCCTTAATTAATACCCATGGAAGAGTTTTCAGAGATTGAGTAGATTCACCAATCTTACTTCCAAGATCACTCCTCTAAGTACTAACTACATTAGCTATTAGTTTTCCTTGTGCCTTAAATTTACCAAATTTGAAATTAAGAGGAAATCCAATGAGTCTGTACATTTTTCTCTTATGTTTCTTTTTTTTTTTCCCACAGTGACTACACATTAAATCTAATCTCCCTTTCTTTTTCTATTTTCTAAGAGACACTAGAGTAGAAGATTAAACCAAAGGTTAAGATAAACTTATATCATTTCCTATAGTCATCTTTTATGATGTGCCTTTACAATCATCTAATGGATGGATGAAGTAAGGCAAGTTTGGATCCTCTATTAGTGATGAAATTTGTGACAAAGTTAAGTTATGATTTAACATCAAAACTCTAATTGAGCTTAACAAAGGAATTGATTTGACTATAATACCATGTTTTGATTTGACTATAATACCATGTTGATATTCAAAACAGAGAAACACAGAGAGAGAGAGAGAGAGTGTTGAGACCCGATCTCGGAACCGGATCTCAACCGGAAAAGCAGATCCCGAATACGAAAACGAAGTGCGAAAACGAAATCGAAAGCGGAATCGAATACTCGAAATCATAAATCGAAAGAATCCGAAGCGAAAAAACATAATACGAAAGAACAAACGGATCGGAAATCAAAACGAAACAAAAACAAATCGGAATCATAAGTGGAAACAAACGAACGGGATCAATCAAATCATAAGGTGGAACAAAGTGAAAGCGGTCGAATCGGAACGAAAGCAAAAACGATCGAATCGAAACAAATCAAATACAGAGACAAACGAAAGCGGATCCGACATCCAAAAACAATACTCTTTAGAAAAACGTCGCGTTGGAAACCTTGAACTATTCCTAATCCGAAATCGGTAAAAAAAATTTTTTCTTTTCTTTCTCATCTTATTCAAAACAAAACAATATAATTTCCCCTTTGGAAATTCTTTCTCATGCCAAATCTCAATTCTTAATCATTTTCTTATACATTTATATAAATCCCAAAACTCATTTTTATACCAACTTTATCAAAATTTCGGCAGCATAACGGCTGCACTTGAACAAACCCAAACCTGCAAAGTGTAAAACT
>JANVCQ010000006.1:28897009-28913062 GCA_025531925.1 Erythroxylum plowmanianum | reverse complement strand
AATCTTTTTCTCATCAAATTTCTTAAGGCAAAAATATCTATAACACAATTCATATACAAAAACTCTCATCAAATTTTTATTTTCATATTTATAATTTTCACTAAAAATTTGGGGTCCAACAGAGAGAGAGAGTATGGTAAGAGTAATAAGGATTGAGTCTTAAATATGTAATTGTCACTCTTATTCACAAAGAATGAGTTTATATACAGAAAAGTAATTGGTTATAATATATAACACATTTTCTAGCTTTTCTAACTAATTAATTTAGAGGTACAAGTCACCTAACTATCTGCACATCAACTTCATTTTCTTTCCTTACCTCTAGTAGCAAAATTTTATTCTTCTTCTTACATTAGCTGAGATTTATGGTGTCAAAAATGTCGTCATTTAATGTTAATAATCCTCTAATAGAGTGTTATTTCATAATATAAAAAAAGTAATTATTTAAAAAAACTAAAAGATCTAATTAGATTGAGAAGTAGAAATACATGATTAGCCAAATGTATTTAAACTCTAGTCATACACAAATGGTTGGAATAAGAACTAGAAACTCTTGTCTCAAATCAACTAATGTTAAAATTGAATGCAATAATAGGATTTCATTCCTAAATGTAAAACAATAAAAGAAAAGCTTGTATTTTTTTTCATTACACCATAATATGCGCAGTATGAGCAGATATTTATAAATAAGTAAAAAAAGAATATCACATAAAAATAAAAAACTTTGAAATCCTAGTTTTCATTTTTTTCTTTTAAAATTAAGTCATAAATCAAAATTTTCAATAACAAAATACAACATCTAAAATCAACTGATTGACTAGTGGTCTAAACAATTGGGAAGAAGTTTGGAGAGAACCTAACCCCACCCCTCAACCTACATATGATGAAGGGAGTGAGAGAAGAGGATGCAAAAGGGTTTTAGAGAGTGATAGTTCACAAAGTAACAAGAGTGCAAGAACTAATCCTGCTAAAAAGGTAGGAAGATCTACAACAATGTATGAGAGTCTTGACGATATGATGCAATTGATTTAAGAGAGACAGAGTGCAACAATGGAGATGAATAGATCCGTTACAAAAATTTGAACATGATAAATATTGGTGCATCACAAAGTACTGGTGTTGGTACATTACATCATGATGTTACAAATGCTTTGGAAAAAATATGTACTTTACCTAGTTTAGAGACTGGTACTCCCATATTTTACTTTGCTTGCATGTTGATTGAAGATATACAAAGAAGGTCCATTTTTTTGGTTTGCTGGATGATATAAAGAGAGTTAAAAATAAAGTTTATGTATGAGTATGACAAACATAAAAAAACATTAAACATAGTTTCTATCTATCCATTACTATGTTTAGTTTATTGTTTTTATTATTTGTGCACTTATGTTGACATGGTGTATTTTAAGACATTACGAATTCGGTTAGCTTATTTTATTATATTATGTTATCTTGTTAGTAATCTATAATTTTATTATGTGCTATATTATTTATTTCTTTATATTTAGACATATAAGTGTCTTGTTTATTTACAATATAATTTTACTTATTGAATTTGTAGGTATGGATGATAATGTTATGCAAATTATGCAACTTATGCAAATGAAGCAATTTTTGGATAATGAGATTGAGTTTTGGGATTCTATGGCTTGTGTAGCGGGTTACATAATTGTGTATTTTTTAACCACATATACAAGGAACCATGCATGACTTCCTTTTAAACATGAGAACTATGGATGAATGGATTACTGAATGGTCATGAAAAAAGTTATTTTAATACATTTAGGACGAATCAAAATACATTTCATCAATTATGTATAGTTTTGGAAAATAATTATGGTTTGAGATCTTCAGATAGGATGTCTATTTTAGAGAAAGTTGGTTTATTCGTGTATGTCCTAAGTAGAGGTTCCTCTAATAAAGATACCCAAAAGTGTTTTCAACATTCTGGTGAAATTGTCAGTAGAGTTTTTAAAGAAGTTTTGATTGCTATGGATGAATTTTCAAGGGTATACTCGTACCAAAAGATCCCGAATTTAAGGATATTTCACCATAAATTACCAATAATGTTAGATATATATTACATTTTAAGGTAATTGAATATGTTCTTCCTCCCCCTTCATTATTTTTTCCATTGAAAAATATTATTTTATCATCTTATGATTATTGTTTTATATTAGGATTGCATTGGAGCTATTGATGATACAAATATAGTGGTAGTTGTTGTAGAGGAGGATCAAATGAGATTTAGAGAAAAGAAAGGAATAACAACAACAAATGTATTGTCCTAATATGACTTTAACTTACTATTTACATATGTTTTAGCCAGTCGAGAGGGATCAGCACACGATTCTCGTATTTTCCTTGATACAATCAGTAATTTGAGACTTAAATTTCCAAAACCACCGATAGGTAATTTTAAGGTTTGTAGGATTTGCTATTTATGATTTAGACTTTTTATGATATCAATTATACTAATTATATTGCTTCTATAGAAAATTAGGTAAATATTACTTGGTTAATAAAAGCTATCTGGAAAAAGAAGGATATTTGACACCTTACCCAAAGACAAGATATCATCAATCAGAGTTTCGTAGTGCAAATCCAAGAGAATCTTGAGAAGTTTTTAATCGAGCTCATTCATCATTGAGAAGTTGTATTGAGAGGGCTTTCGATGTTCTTAAAGTTCGATGGAAAATATTAGAGAAAATGCCTAAGTATTAATTAATTGATCAAAATAGAATAATTTGTGCAGCTTTTGCGTTGCATAACTATATTATAAGAAGTATAATTGGTGACCTGGCTTTAGCATCATTGATCAAGATCCCAAATTTATACCTCTAAATGTAATTCAAGATGTTGAAGTTAACTCTACACAAGAAAACATTGAAGACAGAGAACTCGAGAGATGACAACTATTCGTGATAATATTACTTCTAGTTTAATGATAGTTAGACGTCATTCTTAAATTGTTAGAAACCTTTGCTTTAAATGATAATGTTTATTTCTTTTGCTCTAGTAGAATTGTATTGTTAAACTTCATTTGGATTGTTATATTTTATGTTTGGATATATATATCATCATCATCATCATTAAAATTGTTATTGTTGTTGTTGTTGTTATTATTATTATTTTTGTTGTTGTTTTTGTTATTTTTGTTATTTTTGTTATTGTTGTTGTTGTTATTATTATTACTATATATTCGATATTTTTTATTAGAGTTATAAACTTAATTCTTGTATAATTAAATATCTAAAATCTAAATTTTTATAAGAATATTCAACAAAATACTAAGATATAAAATATTTATACCCTTATAATTTATTTAAATTTATGTCCTTATAAATCATTTTACATATAAATAGTTAATATTAAACAGTTAATTTTATCAAATATCTCTAACAAACAGCTAATATAATCTGCTAATCAAATCAACTATCAACTAATAACTAATGAAATAAACTAACAACTAATGCAATCAACTGATTACTAAATAAGACAAAAATGGTCTAAATGTTTTGAGTTGTAATAACCTAAACAAAGCATCCCTCTTAATTACATATCTGGAATGCATACTATTCAATCACTTATCTCTTTCCACAATTGTAGGTAGGTCCATAAATGCAAGTGGCTGGCACATGGTTCCGCGCTCCAAGGCCTAGTGTAAAAAAGAAAAGAGTTCTATAAGTCAATTGAGTCTGTCGAATTGCCAGCTGTGAATTGGACCACCATTTTATCTTTAATGGATTTAGATCGCTCCCTTTTTGTTTTTTTTTCAACTCGCATCTAATTATCTTACCGCAATTGTTGCTTTGCTATCTTTTCACACATTTGATGTGACCCCAAAACCAAATCTCTCGCTTACTCTTAGAGGTGTTCTTAATTCGTTTACATATCTTTTATCATACCATACGAAAGTAAGTTACAGTCAGCCACCGAAGTTCACTTCCTAAGATTCCCATTGGGAAGAAAGAGAAGGAGAAATCATCGTCATGAACCAGACTAATGGAAGGGAAGATACTAGTGTTGTAGAGAACAACGTTGTTGACGTGGAAGATGATAGCAAAGAGAAAGATTTAGTGTCAGTGGAGAGGGTGTTCGAGAACCAGGAGGTACCTTCATGGAAGAAGCAGCTTACAGTGAGGGCTATGGTGGTGAGCTTCTTTCTGAGCATACTCTTCAGCTTCATAGTAATGAAGCTGAATCTCACTACTGGTATCATACCTTCACTCAACATCTCTGCTGGTCTTCTGGGTTTCTTCTTCCTAAGGACATGGACTAAGCTTCTGGAGAAATCGGGTCTCTTGAGACAGCCCTTTACCAGACAAGAAAACACTGTTATTCAAACATGTGTCGTCGCTTCCTCCGGCATCGCGTTCAGTGGTATGCTTAATATCTTCTTTCTATTTGTTTTAATTTAGATTCCCCATTAGTTGTAGATGAATTACAATTTGATGATACTACTATGCAGTCCTTCTTTTAACATGATAAGATTAACAAAGTTTCCTTCCTTTATCATTTATTACAGTTACAGTACAGTAAGAATAACACAGGAACTATGGGATACATAAACAGTCTTTTCTAGAAAGCAAATGTCATTAAATTCAAGTTTTGATTAAACAACTTGTATCCATAACAAGTCTAGCTTAACTAAGTGGGGTAGTATCAATTAGTCGGTGCGCTTTGGTCAAACTTGTGCAGCGTCTCTTCGTTTTCTTCACGCTGACGTGATATTTGGTTTGATTAGTATATTTTGGATAGGAGGGAGTACTATTTAGTTGAAGTAGAGTTTGAAGCTATCTCCTGACTCTTTAAAGTATTGTATTGGGATATTCTCATTTACTTTTTACGTGAATTTTGTCTAAGCTCTAGAATGGTGACACTGAAAAGTTGAGAGCTATAGAGAGAGTCTTGTTGATTAGAAGAGAAGACAAGGCGTTTCAATAATAGATAAGACAGAAATAAAAGAGCTTAAGGAGATGCGTGAGATCTTGAACTTTAGCTCTCGCCTCTCTTTCATACATAACATGTCCTAAGTCCTAACTCAACCCCCCGATCTTCCAAATCTAGAGCCAATAGTATCCATCTTGGCCAACGTTATGGCTGCCAGAGAAAATTGGGGCTTTAGATTTGACTTTCCTAAAAGTGACTACACGAGATTTCGGATGAGGAGTGGGAACGAAGGATTTCATACCCAATTTTAGCTCGCCGCTGATTTTGACCCTCAAAAAGAAATTAAAGCATCTTAGCACTGTTTATGCTTGGTTCATACATCTTTTAATGCTTTGCATCAATTCATAAATGTGGCCATTTGAGAACGTCAATTATTAATTTTAGCAAAGATTTATAATATGCTGCAACGAGAAAATCTCCTAGCCTCGTCTGAATTCTTCTAAATTTTGGTTAGACTTTACTTTTATAACATGATTGATCTATTTGGATATAACTGAATGCCAAGAACCTGGCAGCTCCCACTTAATTATACAACTCTATTAGCCATTGGTCAACCCTGCAGGTCTAACTTCTTTTACTTAGCTTAGTTCTTAAATGGATATTTCATCCATTAACTACTTTGCATTTAAAACAAAGAAAGAAATGAACATTTAGAGTGACTTTTTTCTAAAGACATTCTTATGGTTCATTACATTCATTCTAAATTTTGGTTTATGTTCCTTGGATTTGTGAAAAATAGGTGGGTTTGGGAGCTACGTCTTTGGAATGAGTGAAACTATTGCTAAACAAACTCCAGATGACAGCAAAGAATTCAAAAACCCAAATTTGGCTTGGATGATCGGATTTCTCTTTGTTGTTAGCTTTCTTGGTCTATTTTCAGTGGTCCCATTGAGAAAGGTACAACATACACATCCTCTCATTGTATCAAAGAAGCTATGCGGTACTAAATTCTCTTTCCCTTATACCTGCTACGTGTTCACTTGTCGGGTTTCAGGTCATGATCATAGATTTCAAATTGACTTATCCAAGTGGCACTGCAACTGCCCATCTCATCAACAGTTTCCACACTCCTGCAGGAGCAAAGCTAGCAAAGTAAGTCCTAATCAATCAATTCAGGCACAAAAACTGCAAGTAAACTGTCTTTCTCTGTTCCATTTCTGTAGGAAGCAAGTTCGAACCTTGGGAAAGTTCTTCTCTTTCAGCTTCTTGTGGGGTTTCTTCCAGTGGTTTTTTACCGCGGGAGATAATTGTGGATTTATTAGCTTCCCTACGTTTGGGCTCAAGGCGTATCAGAACAAGTATGCTACTGAAACTGATTACTAGGAACCTAAAGCAATCCCTCATTTCTCTGCCTCTATGTTCAACTGCTTAGTGTATATCAACTGAACCTAAATCAATCCTTCAATTCTCTGCCTCTATATTCAAATGCTTAGCGTATATCAACTGAACCTAAAGCAATCCCTCAATTCCCTGCCTCTATATTCGAATGCTTACTGTATATCAACTTGTCCAGCCTCTGTGCCTCAAACTGATGGAAATTTGTGTTTCACTTACATTTTATATGCAGGTTTTATTTTGATTTCTCTGCGACATATGTTGGAGTTGGAATGATTTGTCCGTACATAATTAACATATCTGTGTTGCTTGGAGGAATCCTTTCCTGGGGTCTGATGTGGCCTCTGATAGAGACTAGAAAGGGACATTGGTTTTCGGCAGACCTCAAGCCATCTAGTCTGCATGGCCTTCAAGGTTACAAGGTAAGGTCCTAATTAATGTGGTACACTTACTCATACAAGACTTGATTCATCCTTTTTAACGGGCTTCAAATACTTGCTGTCATCTGTTAATTCATTCACTCAGGTATTCATAGCCATTGCCATGATATTAGGCGATGGTCTGTACAATTTCTTCAAAGTGCTGAGCCGAACCCTGGCTGCCTTGTTTTATCAAGTTCGAGGGATAGACAGAATCAATAGTCTTCCTATTGCTGACCATCCTACATCCCTAGACAGCTCAAAGCAGTCGTTCGATGAGCAGCGCCGCACTCAGCTCTTCCTCAAAGACCAGATTCCGACGTGGTTTGCTGTTGCAGGCTATGTCGCAATTGCTGCCATTTCTACAGCCACGCTTCCACATATCTTCCACCAACTCAAATGGTACTACATACTGGTCATTTACATATTTGCACCAACCTTGGCATTCTGTAATGCCTACGGCTGTGGACTCACGGATTGGTCCCTTGCATCGACCTATGGGAAGCTTGCGATATTCATAATTGGAGCATGGGCCGGTGCCTCACATGGTGGAGTTCTCGCAGGACTAGCAGCCTGTGGAGTGATGATGAACATCGTGTCTACAGCCTCTGACCTTACTCAAGATTTCAAGACAGGCTACTTAACATTATCATCGCCTCGGTCTATGTTCGTGAGCCAGATCATTGGCACTGCAATGGGCTGCATAATTTCACCTTGTGTCTTTTGGCTCTTCTACAAGGCCTTCCATGATCTTGGGCAGCCTGGAAGCCAATACCCTGCACCTTATGCTGTTATCTATCGTAATATGGCAATGTTAGGGGTCCAGGGCTTCTCTGCGTTACCGAAGAACTGCCTCTTGCTATGTTACATATTCTTTGGTTCAGCCATTCTCATAAACTTGATCAAGGACCTATTGGGGAAGAAATGGTCAAGGTTCATACCATTGCCAATGGCAATGGCTATACCTTTCTATCTCGGTCCATACTTTGCTATTGATATGTGTCTTGGAAGTTTTATTCTGTTTGTATGGGAGAAGATCAACAAGGCAAAGGCAGATGCTTTTGCGCCTGCAGTTGCTTCTGGGTTGATTTGTGGAGATGGCATATGGACTTTGCCAAGTTCCATACTGGCTCTAGCAGGAGTTAAGCCACCCATTTGCATGAAGTTCTTGTCAAGGAGAGTGAATGATAGGGTTGATCACTTCTTGTCATCATAAAAGTGGTGATGACTTTGAATTAAACGTTTTATGTTTATCAACTACGGTATAGCTGGGTTGCTTCCTACACTTAAGGTTATCTGAAGTTCACATCTCATGTACACTATACTATAGGTACTAGAAGCTTTCGTCTTTGTATACAGTAGCCTTCTCCTGATTGTCATTCCAAGATAAAGTGCAATAGTTATGGTAAATGAAATTGAAGCTTGTAAGACTTCCAAGTATGTTTTGTCAGCCCATAGGCCCTGAACATATATCTGCATTTCTTTCTGTTTTCTGGTTTGGAGAAGCTAGTGAAGTATCTATAAACAAAGAAGCTAGTGAAGTATCTATAAACAATCTGGATGAGCAACATCAATGAAAAGAAGAGACAAATGCAACATTTCAATGTTTTTGTTATCTTTACTAAGTAACTAATTCTTGATTAGCCAAATAATGGAAACAACTGTAAAGTTGTCGTGGTTAATGATTCAACCATTTTACCTCTTGACCTATAGAAGGTAGCTGATTACAAGAAACGTGATTAGTATTAGAGAGGCGAGGATGTCACCATATCACTCTGGTTTAACCTGCAACACAAATGAAACTGAATATTCCATCTAAAATAATTGACACCTTCTTTACACCGTATGATAGGTCATGTTAATTTATCTGAACTTTTATTTTTAATACAAGGTTGCCATTTTAAAGAAGTAAGGAGTCCATAGCATTTAAGCCAACAAACATTTTGACACTGACACTTGATATGCATCATAATTTGAAGAGAGACTTAGTTATATACTAGAAATTTCAATTTGATTATGTGAATATAATTTATTTATCAAAATCATACCTAATTTATAATAATTCGTCTTTGAACACAAAATTGGTTAAAGAGATTGAAAATGTCAATGATTAGAATAGTGAATTTATTTCTACATTAGTTATAATTTATCATGCCCAATTTATGTCGAAAATTTATAATTTCGAGGCTCAAAATACTACTATGGTTATGTGAATTGATAACAAATGAGGAATAATATAATACTATTCAAGACTTGATCAATTAAAATTAAAAC
The DNA here is from genome assembly GCA_025531925.1 of Erythroxylum plowmanianum. Taxonomy (NCBI): domain Eukaryota; kingdom Viridiplantae; phylum Streptophyta; class Magnoliopsida; order Malpighiales; family Erythroxylaceae; genus Erythroxylum; species Erythroxylum plowmanianum. The sequence goes on along the minus strand of JANVCQ010000006.1, from coordinate 28,904,081 downwards.
TATCATTTTTATAATAAGTTGAGGTAAAAGAAATAAAGAGAAAGATTTGACTCAGTTTGTGTTAATAAGTGAGAAGTAAACCTCTAAAACTTGCATTTAGTAATTGTTTAATTAATTTAAATATAATTTTTATTAACTCAGAGAAGGCATATGATAAGGTACCAAGGGAAATTATGCGGAAGAGTTTAGAAGTCAGAGGGGTTCCTATGATTTGTATACAAATTAGTAAAGATATGTATGAAGGTATAAAAATTAGAGTAAGGACGATAAGAGGCCCTACAGAGCATTTTTTCATAGATATTGGGCTACACCAAGGCACCTCTTTGAGTCCCTTTCTATTTATAGTAGTGATTGATGAGTTCACTAAGAATATCCAAAAAAATGTGCCTTGGTGTATGTTGTTTGTTGATAATGTTGTTTTAGTGAATAACACAAAAAAGGAGGTTAATACCAAACTTGAACTTTAGAGGGGTACGTTAGAGTCGAAGGGCTTTAGATGAAGTAGGACTAAGAGTGAGTATGTAACGTGTAACTTTTTGAGACTTACAATGGTTACTGATGAGGAAGTAAAGATTGGTTCAGAAGCTATACCACAAAAGGAGTGTTTTAAATATATGGGTTTTATCATCCACAGTAACGAGGAGATCGATAAAGACATAGTTCACCGGATCAGATATGGGTGACATAAATGGAGAAGTGCATCAAGAGTTATATGTGTCAAGAAGATACCACTTAATGTTAAAGGTAAATTATATCATTTAGCGATTAGGCCAGTCATGCTTCATGAAGCATAATGTTGGCCCATCAAACAAGTACATAATTATAAGCTAATGGTGATGGAGATGGGAATGCTTCGATGGATGTACAATCTCACTAAAAGAGATAAGGTTAGGAATGTAATGATAGGGAAGGTAGCTAATATTATTGACAAATTAAGAGAGATAAGACTTTGGTGGTTTGGATATGTTAGGAGGAGACACCTAGACATTCTAGTGAGAAAATGTGAGAAGATCGAACTCAAAGACTATAAGAGAAAACAAGAGAGACCTAAGAAGAATTAGGGGGAGATGATTAAGAATGATATGACAATGTTGGAACTTATTGAGGATATGACTCACAATAGAAAACTTTGACATACTAAGGCTCAGATAAAGGATCTCTCGTAAAGAGATTCTTATAATTCTTCTTGTAGTTAGCCTAAACTTGTAAATAGGGAATACTTACCTTTTAGGGATTTAGCTAGATTTAGTAGTTCTTATTATTATTATTGTTATTATCATTATTAGTATTTTTCTTCATCTTCTTATTATTATTAGTATTATTACTACTACAACTATCACCATCACCACCTCTACAGCCACCACCACAAATACTATTACTACTATTACTATTATTTATTTATTATTCTTATTCTTATTATTACTACTATTATCACTAATATTTGCATTATTAATAATATTATTATTAACTTCCTCCTTCTTTATCTTTTTCTTATTATTATTATTTATTTTCCCTTTCTCTTTCTAGCTTTATCTCTCTCCCTCTCTCTCTCTCTCTCATTTTCTTTCTTTTCATGTGGATCATTTGGAAATAGCCTCTCTACTAATTAGAGGTAAAGTTGCACACTACTAAACCTCTCCAAACCCGCGTATTAGTGGGATCCATACTGGGTATTCTTGTTGTTTAATTAATTTAATTTTGTTTGTTACTTTCATTTTTAATTATGCTTTTAAATTTGCCAATGTTTTATTAATTTTAGTTTAATTTGAGTTTTAATTGTGTGCATTTTCGCAATTACATAACATAGTGATTGTACGAATTAAGTCTGGGGAAAATTGTTATTAATATTTTCATATTCGCTATTTTTTCACATTTTATTTCATTATAGGTACAATGACAAGAGGAATAAAAACAATGCAATAAGGGAGCAAAAAAGGAAAACTTGAGAAAAAGCCCAAGATGTGAAGGATCTTCTAAAGACCCCAATGGAGCTTGCTCACCACTAACACAAGAGACCGTCACATATCCACCCGCATGACATGAGATGCTATAATTTAATGTTAGGGCCCACAAATAGCAATTTTAGAGATAACACTATGTTTGGGACTAGTTGATGTGTAAATTGGGAGGCGCTAGAGCGAGTCGGCTTGGCGTCTCAAGTTCAAGACTTCTTCAATGTTGAAGCGTAGTCTTGATTCTTTGAGATCATAGAGCCTATATATTAGAAACTTACACTCGAGGTGTTGGATCTCGTTTCCAGAATCCAACAATTGCTCTGATACCAAATAATGTTGGAGCTCGTTTCTGGAGTCCAACAATCAGAGACAAAAGACGTGATCTTCATTAACCCATATTTTTGGAGTCCAACTCTCTTTCTCTGATACCACAAGATGTTGGGCCCCATTTTTGAAGCTCAACTATCTTTATAGAGTCGAAAAGCATGAGCGGGTTTCCTTGTAGAGTTATTCCAATGAACCCTCACTTTGTTGTCTTCTCACAAGGGTGGCCCGCCCACAGCAGCCCATCACCAACATCATAATTTGATTTCTTCAAATCAATTATAGCTCTATGCCTCTAGTTTATTTTCAAATAAGAACCTTCTCATTCGGAGTTTTATAGCTTAAGATATGCTTAAAAATCCAAAGTGTGTTCATAACCTAGTTATGCCCCTCCGATCAATCCCTAATTTTTCCTTCCATCAATCTCTTTCAAATCAACCCCAAAAGCTACAAATTTTATTTAGAGATAGGAAAATGTGTCGGAATCTATTACTTCAAAAACTACTTAATTTGGAGGTCGGGTTATGAAGTTATGGCCAAAAGAATCAACCATGCTTATGTCCTCAATCATATTGTACCTATCTCAGAACAATTAGCATAACTTTCACTAGAAATTTTGGATTAAGATTTTCTTTGAATGGTTTCGAAGAGGACTTCAAGATCTACAACTTTCATCAAGACTTAGAAGACAAATTCTATCATCTAGAGGGTCAAAAATGGGATTAGATGATAGAATTAGATGAATAGTGTATCAGACGATATGATGTCATCAAACGATACGTCCTCACCAGATGAAGCGTCCTTGTCAGACGAAGCATCCTCGTCAGACGAAGCGTCCTCGCCTGACGATATGTCATCACTAGATGATGTGTTCTCACCAGATGACACATCATCACCAGATGATATGTCCTCACCAGACAAAGCGTCCTCACCAGACGATGAGTCCTCACAAGACAAAGCGTCCTCACAAGACGATACGTTCTCATCAGACGAAGTGTCCTCACCAGACGATGCATCCTCATTAGACGATGCGTCCTCATCAAATGAGGTGTCCTCACCAGACGACTCTTCATCACTAAATAATACGTCGTTATCAGACAATACGTCTTCATTAGACGATACGTCATCACCAGACGAAGCATCCTCGCAAGACGATGTGTCCTAACTAGATGATACGTCATCACCAGATGATACGTCATCACCAGATGATACGTCTTATACTCTTGAGCATCTCCACTTATAAGGACCATAACTTTTGACTCCGATATCCAACAATTTCATACTTTATACCATTGGAAAGTTAGAAAGATAAACTACAGCTTTCCAAAAGACAACTTTAACTAATTTAGTCTAAATTAGTCCAATTTGTTTTCCCTAAAATCGGTACATAATTTATACATTTATGAAAGACTTAGATTATGAAATGTACAACTACAAAAGAAACATGCACATACACTTGGGGAACTTTTCAGTTCTAAACTCATTTGCCAAATTAATAGAAGCCCATACATAACTTTAATTACATAATAACATTATAAACGAGGGATTAACATAAATTACAACATATATAGGACACTCAATGTTTAACATGCTTATGAAGCTATCCAAAACTGATCGAACTAACTTAGTTACAAAAGTTTCTAATATCTTGGAGTTTCCAATGCCTTGCAAGGATTGCTAACCTTCTCATTCTATACCTGAGGAGGGAATAGTGGGGTGAGTTACACAGCTCAATGGTTAATATATTCATAGCCGTTGGCAATTGGACACATATTCAAGCATATGTACATGTATATCTAACAATTCGAGCATTCTCGCTTTATTCAAGCCATTTAAGCATTTAATCAATTTAACTCAAACTTATAACACACAACATAAACTTCAACCATTAAACTTAACACTCAACTATACACCATACTTGAAAATTTAAAGAAGCAATGCATAAACAAATGGCTCGAGAGTTCCGTGGAACGAAACGGAGAAACCGAAGTTTACACCGTGAATAAAACAAGTCCGATTTCTCAAGATCTCGTGGCCTCAAGCGGGCAGTCGGGAGAAGGTTATGGGTCAACGTGCACGTGACTAATGAAACGGGTTCCTCTCTTGCCCAATCACAACCAATTTATGATCAATTGGTTTATATGCTCATACTTTCATGTTTTTTTTTCTTCTTTTCATCTAATTCCAAATGTTATAACCTTTTTCAAGGCATAACATAATCACAATGCATCATACATTTCCAAACATTCACAATTATTTCAATTTCAAGCAAATCAATTTCAAGCAAATCAACATACACACACATAGGCAAAAATTTGCCCAATTACACAATAACTATAAATACATTACCCACCTAACTAGCTTGCAAAAATCTAAGTCAAGCTTGCCTTTCCCCTTTCTCTTGGGTAGGATTCTCTTGGTTTCCTAAAACAACCAAGGTTCCATTTAAAACAACATTCCAGTAAAATTATTAAACTAAAAAAAAATCACAAAATTACAATAAACACAAATTAAACTCAAATCTAACCTACCCATAGTCCATCTAGGTTAGAAAACCTAAGATCTAGTTTAGAAACCCTAAAATCAATTGGGTTCTCCTAATCCATCTTCTTCCCACACAAACCTCTTTTCTCTCTAACTCCTTCATCCTCAATACAACCCATTCCTTTAATAAAGCAAGAAGAAAAGATGGTTAACCTACCTTAACAAACTTGATTTCTCTTCTTTTCTTTTTCACCGAAACCTCTCTTCTTCTCTCCTATTTTAATTTTTCACTCTTCTCCCTCTTTAATTCACATTTTTCTCCTCTTATAATCAAGACAACGTATTCTTTTTCCATTTGTACCCTAAATGAGCCCAAAAAGTCCATCTTACCCTTCCTTATAAGCTTATGTTCTTTTGTGCTTAAATGATCTCCCAAAAATGCCCTTAAACATCCTTATTGCATTAACACTTTAATTCCACTTACCCATTCAATAAATCCTACTAAACTTGACATAATTATAACTCCAAAAATTTAATCTATCTAAACCTCAAAACTATTTCAAACATGTTTAACTTAAAGAAAAAATTTTCAGGGTCTAACAATTCTCCCCCTCTTAAAAAATTTCGTCCTCAAAATTCTTACTTGAGACATTAAAGACGTATGGATACTTATCCCCCAGGGTTCCCATATGGCCTCTTTCGTAGAATGGTTCTTCCACGAAACTTTAACCAACTTCACAATCTTGTTTCTCAAAACCTTTTCCTTTGAATCTATGATCTCTATTGGTTGTTCTTCATAAGTTAAATCCTCTCTTAACTGAACTTCTGAAGGTTAAACTATGTGTGAAGGATCAGACCGGTACTTGCACAACATCGATACATGGAAAACATTATGAATCTTAGACAACTCTGGTGGCAAAACTAACTTATAAGCTAAAGGCCAATCTTCTCAATGATCTCATATGGGCCTATGTATCTTGAACTAAGCTTGCCCTTCTTACCAAATCTCAAAACTTCTTTCCATGAAGAAGCTCTGAAAAACACTTTGTCTTTAACTTCAAATTCCATCTCCTTTCTATGTGCATTTGTATAGCTCTTCATTCTGTCTTGAGTTGCTTTAAGGCTTTGCTTCACTAACTTAATCTTATCAACTGTAACTTGTACCAACTCAAGTCCTATAAGTCTCCTTTCACCTTCCTCATCCAAACAAATAGGAGTTTTGCACCTCCTACCATACAAAGCTTCATAAGGTGCCATTTGAATTCATGAGTGATAGGAATTATTATAAGTAAACTCTATTGAAGGTAAATAATCATCTCATGAACCTTTGAAGTCCATAACATAAGCTATTAACATTGCCTCTAATGTTCGTATTGTCCTTTCTAATTAACCATCATTTTATAGATAGAAAGCTGTACTAAAGTGCAATTTGGTTCCCAAAGCCTCCTATAAGCTTTCCCAAAATCTGGAGGTGAACTTAGGGTCTCTACCTGAAACTATAGAGCTTGGAATCCCATGAAGTCGGATTATTTTATCCACATATTTTTTGACTAAAACATTCAAAGAATCCATCTATTTAATTGGCAAGAAATGTGCAGACTTGGTTTACTTATCCACAATCACCCATATTGCATCATGCTTCCTGATAGTCCTCGACAATCCTATCAAGAAATCCATCGTAATCTTTTTCCATTTTCATTCCGAAATCGGCAGAGGTTTAAGCTTGCTTGAAGATGCCTAGTGTTTTGTTTTAACTTGCTGTCACACTAAGCATCTTTTAGCATATTCCGCAACTTCTTTCTTTATACCTTTCCATCAGAAATGCTCTTTCAAATTTCTATACATTCTTGTACTTCCTGGGTGCATTGCATAAGGCACATTGTGTGCCTCATCTAGAATCTCTTCTTTCAACTCCATCATGTCAAGAATACACAATCTGTTACCTACCACCATCAGTCCATCTTCTCTAATCTCTATTTCAGAAAGTTTACCATTTTTAATATCTTCTCGGAGCCTGCTCAAATACTTATCTTGCTCCTGCAATTCCTTAATCTTCTTATTCAATAATGGCCTCACTCTAAAGTTAGCCAATCCACAATCAGACTCGACTTGCCTCAATGTCACTTTAAGTTTGGCTAATTCCTTCAACAAAGGAAGATATACTATCTCCAAATGTGTCATAGTGGACTTCCTACTCAGTGCATCTGCTATTACATTAGTTTTCCCCATATTGTAGTCTATCATCAAATCATAATCTTTCAACAGCTCTAACCACCTTCTTTGTCTCAAATTCAACTCCTTTTGGCTCA
>JANVCQ010000006.1:28871740-28882908 GCA_025531925.1 Erythroxylum plowmanianum | reverse complement strand
TTAAAAGTTGAATTGATTCTATAGCTTGAAGTCTCATCCTTTGAATCCTCTATTGAATTTGTTGTTCTAGACCCACCTCTCTTATCTTTTACCTGGATTTGGTGGAAAAAAAAGTCCAACATTTATGGTATCAGAGCAATAGTGAAAGTGTTAATTGTAAGGGGTTGGGTTTTGGTCCCAACAGTCTAGGATGCTGACACCACCTAAATATTGAGACCAGTTGAAGATTGTGTAATTAGAGAAGTATATAGGGCATATCCTAGGAATCTAATGCACTATCAAGTTCACCAATAGGAGTTGATGGAGCAAGTGGCCAGACTCAAAGCCTATGATAGATTCACTTGATGCTTAGGGACTTAGTAATCCTCCAATGACGAACATACTAGACTCACTGATGGACTAATTAAGAGCAAGAGAGTTCGAGATGTTTAATTAGGGTAATTTTATTTTTATTTTTATTTTTATCTTTTCTTTCTTTCTTTTATTATTTTGTTTTGTCTTATAATTAGGAAGGCCTAACCTTACCAAACTTAATTATTGAAATGTTATTTATGTTTTTATTTTATTGTTATTTATTTTCTTTTATTCCTTTTGATCCCCTTTTGTTTCTCTTTTGCAAGAATGATAGGACAAAATATTGGATGGAATCTTCACTGAATTCAGAAATTGTAATTATCACTATTCAGAGAATTACTAAAGTATTCCTTTCTCAGTTTTTTGTTTTCTTTGAAATTATATATTTATATTTTTATTATGTACATTGGAGAAATTTCAAAGAAAATGTTCAAATTTCTTAAGTTTAGTATAATCTTTGTTGTTTACACTTGTTAACTAACATCCCAATTTAGTTAAAATATGTCTAAAACACTTTAGGTTATTATTGATTATTAAGTTAAATTAGTATGCAAAAGGATGAAAGTTAAAATATACTTGCTAATGTAAGCCATATTTTTAGTAATCATTGAAATAGTTAATCTGAATGAAAATTGCATATCTTTTACACACATGAAGCCTAATTTTGAGCTTTTGAGTCGAAGAGCAATATATCATTATATTATGCTATATTATTCTTTATTATGTACATCATATATAGCTGGATGATTCTAGAACCTGCTTTTATTATTCATGTTAAGACTATATTGTTAAACTATATCCATTAAAATGATAAAGGCATTTAGATTTAACCATTTGCTTTAGCCTATTTTCTTTTATTATTATCCAACCTATTTTATCCTTTAAGAGTAATCAATTCTAAGACTTCCTTTTTATTGATTATAACCACATCGATAGTCAATTATCTTTTTTTACTTTTAATCTATTTTTGAACTCTAAAGGATTTGCATTTACTTCATTGCTTAAGAATGGGATTATACTAAAGAATTTCAAAGAGAAGGCCTGATGTGCCTATAATTGTTAGTATATGGTGATTGTTATATTTGTTTCTTCTCAAATGCTTTATTGTTATAATTTTAAAATCTCTCTAAAGTTGCTTTAAGTTCAATTTGAAATCATTTATTGCGAACATATTATTTGGAAAAAGAAAAAAAGAAAGAAAGAGAAAAGAAAAGAAAAGAAAGCTTGGAGAGAGAAAAATTATTGTTATGCTAACAGTTTACTATATTTTTCACCCTAAACACTTTGAATGAATTGAGTGTATCCTTTATGAGGGTATGAAATCTTGTATTTTGATTTCATAAAGATTATCAATGTGACTGCTATTAATATTAGCTTACGAAAGTTTGTTCTAGAATAGTTAAAATCTAATTGTAGGCTAATTTTGTTCATAGAATATGACAATTTAGGTTGTGGATGGAAAAATCAAGGTTAATAACGGATGGATGCTTTTAAGTTTAATGATTTGAATTACAATTTGCTCGAGAACAAGCAAAAGCTTAAATATGGGGATGTTTAATAAACACTTAATACACTATGTTTTCATTCTCACATTTAAAACATTTTGTTTGATTATTTGATAGTTTTTTTATTCTTTTAATACTTATTTTATTTTTAGTGCGTTATTAGCTGTCAATTGCCATCATAGATCAAAAGGAGAAGAATTTTGGTAAAATTAGGGTTAAAAAATAGAAGAATTAGAGTTGCTTTGGAGGTTACATACCCTTGTAAATCACATAATGGCTGTATGAGAGACTGAGTAAGTATTTATAAGGGTGTATGCCTTTGAAGATGTTGTTTTGCTATTGTGAAAGTGGACATGCCAGTGTAAGTCATACATACAATCGTGTCCACTGCCTACATAAACTCTTAGGAACGTTTATACATTCAATTTTAAAGAGTTTTTTAGGGGCACAGTGATACACACAATTATGTGACTAACTATGTCTACTTTAAAAATCCTAATTTCACATTATAAAAGGCAATAATGAAGGCTAATTAAAGAGAGCAGAAGTAAGAGTCAAACTTAGACAGTTGTGACCAGAGTAGCCACCGATCAGAGTTTAAAGCTCAACGAGTGAAAAGAGCCTCGAGCTCAAATAGTGATTAAGAGCCTAAGGCTCACTTTGTATAATGAGCCCTATATCCCCCAAGCAGATAAGGGACAGTTATTAATGAGCCCAGTATCTAAAATGGATACGGGACAGTTTAAGCACTCAGTCATAACAACGTAATAAATGGAAAGTGTCTCATGAGCATTTCATATACATTTATATCAAGTATGTTTGATTGATTGAAATGCAAAAATTTCCTATGCTGGAGTAAAAGTGTGATACATGATGTATTAAGCATAATTGTGAATTACATGTTATGTGAAATGGTGTGTTGCATGAATTGAGTGAATCATCGATAATGGTTACCTCATTGAGTTCGCAAAACTCACCCAAAATTTGCAATTATTTTTTAGGCTTGAAGAGTACACCTCCTTAGACAAACGGGAATATACCTATGGTGTGTAAGTAAGAGATAGAGGTTAGGATTAGCTGGTGTCTGCATTAGTATTTCTTTTATTTTGTATCAAATTAAGTCTTCCGCAATTATTGTAACTTGTGTATTCGAATATTCTGTTTTGAAATAAATTTCCAAATCGGAAATGTTTGTATATGATTTTTGTAATGTAATGAAATTTTGACAAGTATTTTGTATATGTAACGGGCCCAAATGGTTATTGAAATTTCTGATGATTATATTGCTATGATTGAAAATGTTTATGAAATAAAGTGGGCCCGATTTATCGATTTTCGCACTTTATGTATATGATTTCAAAAAAATTTGTACTGAGTTATGAATGATTGAGTACTTTAGCATGCCACCCTTGCAGGGCACGGACTCGGATACCCCTCACGATGTCGGGTACGTGTCTTGCAGGAGTGGGGTGCTACAATAAATTTGTTTAGTGCCTAAGTATGATGAATCCTAAGTTAGGATGGACCTTATTATTTGATTATTTTATTTAATGTAATTTGATTGTTGATTCTATATGATTTAATTATGTGCTTTAATTCTTGAATTAATTTGTTTAGGATATTAATTCAATGTATGATTTCATATAATTGAGATTAAGAAATCCTTTTATATGGATAGACATACCATAATTGGAATAAGTTAAATGTAAACCTATAGAAAGATCAACATAAATCTTCTGGAGTAGATTCAAACCTACTAGTGAAATTCATGAATTGAGTAATGCAATCTTAAGGGTTTTAACTGGAAAGACATTTCAGTTAATCAACTGAGGATTAGTTGTTAATATTTTTGAGAAAGATATTAACATAAGATAGGAATTTTCATGGTCCAATGACCAATAATTGAATTGTAAGATAAAAAGTTTAATACTTAAGAATTTGAGATGGATTTATTATTTAAATACTAATTATTTTATATTGATCAATCTTAATGTTAATTTGTGTCTTGATTTATTATTTTTGTTCATATTTGGTTTATTTTAATTAAATCATCATCTTAATTTTTCAATTAGATAACAGAAAAGAGGTTATTACTAGTACTTGTTGTCCTTGTAGGATCGACATTCGATATTCATTGACACCATATAGTTTAATAAATGCACTTACCTATGAGATATATAGTATAGAGATCAGCCCATACCAATAATGATTGGAAACTCTATGACCTTTTGTTCAATAGGTAATTGAAAAAACAATTAAAGTTTACATCTAAAAGGTTTAGATTGACTAAAAATGACAAAATCATATAATAAATGTTTCATTATAGATATTATATGTTTGAGGAAAATGACTAATTTATCTAAGAATTTTATTGTAAAATTCATTAGAGGTGAAAACTTAGATGGCAACAATTTAGAAATTTGAGGTATGAAAATCTAATATGTATTGGAAAAGCAAAATGCTCTTGTCTCACTATATAAAATCATGAGAGTTTCTAAGAAAGACATTATAGCTCAACAAAGATAAACTTTGAGGATATAACTTGTGCAAAAATAGAACTCCTTAGTTAACTTAGCATAGATGATGATGTTATACAAGAATTTAGGATGTATGACCATGCCAAAGATATATGGTTTGCACTACTAACATTCTTTTGATAGCACCCCAACTACCAAATTATGGTCACACACTATTAAGTTCGACATATATAAGAATAAATGAAATAAATCTCAAATGAATAAACAAAGGAGTATTCATTGCTGAGACAAATGTAGCTAGTGCCAAACATAGTTAATAAACTGAGAGATTTTATTCGTATCTTATTGGATACATAGAGAAAGTTGTCATGCAATCTTTACCTTTCAGTTGGGAGCATATGAAGATGCATCTAACTCACAATAAGAATATCAAGATGATGAATAATGCTATTAGGAACCTATTAACATATAATGAATATCTTGAGGATTTTTAGCCACATATTGTGGAATGTATGTAGCACCCCACTCCCATGAGACACATGCTTGATATCTTGAGTGATATTTGTGACCGTGCGCCGCGAGGGTGACATGCTAGAGCACTTAATCAATCAAAACTCAGTATAATTTTTTTTAAAACCACAAACATAGTATGCGGAAATCAATCATCAAATAGGACGCACTTTATTCCATAAACATTTTTCAAATCATCATAAATTCGTTAATCATTAGGGCCCATTCCAGAAACAAAACACTCATAATCATAATGTCAATACAACATGATTACATTCGCATACACATTGTATAATAACTTCATAATACATTCCTTAATACAAAATTTGCGAAAAATACAATTCAGTATAAAAATAAAGAAATATAATACAGACGCAAACTGATCCCGACCTCTATCTCTCACTTGCATGCAGTAGGTATACTCTCGTTTGCCTAATAGGGTATTCTTCTGATCTTGAAAATATTTGTACATTTCGGGTGAGTTTTGCGAACTCAATGAGTGACCATCATCGATGGCTCACCCAATCACATAACACATAATTCACATTCACATTCAACACAATTTAATCATTCATATTATGCATATACAGTGCACATAAGACTCACTTTCCATTTGTTACTTTGTTGCGACCGAGTGCCTAAATTATCCAGTATCCATTGGACATCGGGCTCATTACTAATTGTCCCTTATCTGCTTGGGGGATACAGGGCTCATTTTACATAGTGAGCCTTAAGCTCTTAATCACTTTTGAGCTTGAGGCTCTTTTTCACATTGAGCTTTAAGCTCTGATCGGTGACTACTCTGATCACAACTTCCATTATGTTTCATGCATTCATGTAATGAAATGCATCGTAATATTCAATCGATTGAAAGAGCTCAATAATATACAATCATATTCACTGTCACATCTCATTCATATTGTCATCAGAGCTTAGTCTGGCATTCAACACTTAAGTCGAGAAAATATTTATTCTGTCCAATTCACATTCAATGACCACTTCAATATTTCATTCATACATCACATTCATCGGACCTCCTGTCCGGAGACCAACACAATCAATCACATTCATATAGTCACTCAATAGTCAATCAATACAAAAATTCAAAACAAAACAAATAATGAAATGAGACCATCTAGGTCTACTCACAGTACGCTCCTGAAGCTAAAGCCTAGAAGTGTCATCAACATCTAGAGGCATGTTCCAATTGCTCCTCTAAATCAAATAACATACACATATATCACAATTTGCACAATTATAAGTGTTTAACAATGCACATAAATGAAATGAATTATGTACAATGCATGCTTATGACAATCTTGGGTATCTTTCAATCAATTTCATTACAAAATCATTCTCATATCAAAACCCATATAAGTATACTTTATACTTAAGTTTATGCCTCATTAAAACCATTGAAATCACAATTCATTTCTCATTGTATCACTTTTAGATTTTTCTCCCAAAAACTAACTTTTTGGTCTACTTTTCTTAATCATTTCGATAATGAAAAAAAGTAATTTAGCAATACTCCCTTCTAGAAAATTGTTCCTCTATGTCTTATGTTTCTATCTACACCAAAATCACTCAATTTGGTTCAGTAATTTGGAAGATATTTCTCAAACATTTTTGGGTTGTTCATATTCAAAAATAATGTACTATACATAACTTCTAGCCAAAAATTCAACATCTTAGATACTGAATCACAATTCGACTTCTCATATGATTTGTAGCCATATATCTCTAGTTTATTTCAAATTAAAGATCATCTCATTTGATTATCTAGAGAAGAAGTTATGGTCAAAAGAAACAGGACTGTCCAGTTTGCAATTTCCTCTTTGGTGGTTAGATCAATTGCAAGTCATGGCTACTATTGAGGAGAATAGTAACTTGATGTGACAAATAAACATAAGTCTTGGAATTAACTCATGGGCATGAGAGAGGAAAGGAGTCATGAGCGTGAGAGGAACATGAGTGTGCAAGAGTCATGGGTGTGACACATAAAGACAGAAATTGGATGAGAGCACAAGTCAGGCCTGTCCCACGTTTTTCATTTAATCTCTCTCAATTAATTTCAGATGGATATGATTTTTTTTGGAGAGGTATAGCAATGTCTTACGAGTCCAATGGTTCAATAACCAAGTCATTTGGTGGTCGGATGAAGAAGATATGGTCAAAAGAAGCAAGACTATTTAGTAAAAGAGAAAAATCCCAAAAGCACGAGGGTGCAAAATTCACTTCATCTCCAAAGTCACATGCACGACGGTGCAAATGGATTTTGAACTGCATGATGGTGCAATTCCATGTCTTCTTTTCCACCGACATCTCAAATTCTAACCTCCATAACTTTTGATCTAAAACTCCAAAATTTGTAAACTTTATATCAATAGAAAGCTTAAAGAAAGATATACAACTTTCATGAGGAAAGATCTACAACTTCATGAAGACCATTTTGTTAAAACTCACTAGATTAGTATAGTAAACTCATGGAAGTTTCAGATCAAACATTCAACTCTCAACTATTTATTCCCAAAAAATTTCCAGACTTCCATTTTCCAAAATCCAACATTTTAAATTTTTATTTCTAGTCTTTCTATTCCATTTCATTAAACTCATTCACTATAAGTTCATACTACCCATAAATATGCAAAATTTAGTCAAGAACCATCAAAAGCCAAAAATTTATGGTTTATCCTATTCATGCTCTAGCACCTTTTTTGCATTTTCAACATTTTTCCATATTCTAAATTTTCCTCTCAGCTTTCATTTATACACTCATACCTATCTCAGACCATCATTTTGCAACTACTCTTTAACTCAAAAACTATTTTCCTAATCATCTCTAAAGCTTTCATCTACTCATGTATATACATACATATATATATATATACACAGTGAAGAAACATAGCACATCACCTTTTTCATATTTTTTCTTCTAAACTAATCTTATACACCATTTCATTTCTATTTCAAACTCCAAAAATCATTTCTACATCACCTGATCACTAACAATCCATCAAATACTAAATAACATTATATCTTTATTTTTCATCCTATTAACACAATGTTCATAAATATATGGGTAAATCCCATGTTCATGCAAATGACAGTGATTTCATCGAATTTATCTCATAAATCTACAACTCTAAAGGATTTACTCAATACTTACTTGCTGAAATTACCAAGATCTTCAACTATCCCAAAGCCCTAACTCCATGCAAATTTACGTATCTCACTGAATAAGTTGACCAGCTTCGATTCTTTCTTAGGGTAGAAGAAACAAATAGCAAAGTGGAAGATGGTGTGGGATAAGGAAGAACAAGGTTAACTCTCGTAAGGAGTTTGATGAAAAACTCTGTGTAAGGAAGAAATGTGAAGAAGAAAGCTACGAAGAAGATATTTTTAAGACAAGACAAACAGTGTCTTTGTCTTTCAAGGTTAAAAGAAACATAGCTTTAAAACTTGGCTTGGCAAGTGACAAAGTTGTCCAATTCCTAAGGCTTTAACTAGGTTCTCACTTAACTAGTTCAATCAAACTCCAAATTTTGCTCCAATTGACCTTAATCTTCCATTGACATTTTCTCAAAAATTCTAAAGTCATTAATGAAATTTCTTCAATATTATCAAATTTTTATTTCTATATCCATTCATCAATTTACTTGCCAAGTAGCATTTTTCCTAGTCTAATAATACTTAATATTTTCGAAAAATTTTCCCAACATTCACCAAATATTTCTAAATCAATACATATATTCTCCACATCGATTTTTAATACTATAAATTCAAAATTCTCACATAACCACTTTTATAACCAATTATACCCGGAATTATTCATGAATGCATGTACGACTAGTTTCATGTGCAAAAATTTTCACTATTCATGTGTATGTGTATGACATATTATGCATGAATATGAAAATGCATTTCTAATCTCTCATTAATCTTTCATGTACCATATTTAGGGTTCTAACCCTCAATATGAGAACGGGATGTTACAATGTATACCTAAGTTATGCTCATAAAGAGCTAAATATGAGAAAAGGAGCCCAATTGTGCGTCTAAGTGAAAAGTAGAAAGAAAATTTTTCATAATTCTTAAGATCCCAAGAAAGGCTAAGGCTAACTAAAATAGGAAACAGAAAAGACTTCCAACGAAAGCATAAGACAAGGTGGGAAAAATGTGAGATGGCCTTAATATTGATAAAATTACTAGTTAGGTAATTGGACCCTTATCTTACATAATATAACTTCTCATTTTGATGATTTCACATAATCTTCTTTCTCTCATCCTTCTAGCAAACTTTGTATTCAGTATTAATTTCCACAGTGGTAAAAACAATAATGTTTTTATAATTATAATATTCATAATTTTATGTTAAATAGTTTTATAGGATTATATGTTGTTTATTAAAGAAATAAAATTAGTTTTTATTTAATAAAATCATCTCATTCTTTTAATATTTGTGATAATTATGGCATGTTAGGTATTGGATAAGATCGAATAAATAGATAGGTCAAACATGATCTTTTATAAGACCTACATAAAGTGGAATTGCATATTTGTAAACATTATCTAATTCATAAAATGACATGAAAATCATTTAGTATAGGGTCTAATATACTACAACTAATTCATTAACATATATGCAGTCAAATGGATGTGAGAGTAAGGCATAAAGATACTTATTTCATCACCTTTATCAATGACTACACTTGATATAGTTATACTTATTTAATTTCTTAATAATTGAAGCATTATATTGATACCTAAAGCATATGAATTTACTTGAAAATCAATTAGATAAAGAAGATAATGACTTTAAGAACTGATTAAGGATTAGAGGACTTATCTCTTCAATTCAAAAAGTAACATAATGAAAATTGAATGGATAAGAAATTGATTATCCTATTAGCCCATCAATAAAATGGTGGGATAGAGAGGAGAAGTAGAAATCTTCTCAAAATGGTTAAGTATATAACGACACATACAATTTTTTCTATCACCTATTGACTGATGTGTTATTGAAAATAAAATATGTACTTGACCCGTGCCTATTAAATTAGTTATTAAAACACTATATGAGATATGGATAAGTAAGAGACCTAATTTATAATATTTGAATTATTGATAATGTGTAATCGAAATTCATGGTCCCTTATATAAATATGGAAAACTAGGTCTTAAAAGGAAGAAGAGTGCCTTTAAAAATATTGTGAACATTCTGAAGGATATGTTTAAAATTGAATTGGTTAAAAAATGTGTTGGACACCCCGCTCTTGTGAGACAAGAGCCCGATGTCCTATGTGACATCTGGACACATGTCCCGCGAAGGTGGCGTGCCCCTACCAAGACAACTGACTCCTACTATTTCAGAACAGAAAGATGACCTAAATAATTTTGCACCAACCTTGGGACAATTAACATAATTGACATTAGGGATATCAGGTTAAAATCCTCTTAAGAGGATTTCAAAGAAGGCTTGGAGATATACAACTTGGAGGAAGACCTTGAGATTAGATTCTATCTTCTGAAGGGGGTCAAAAATGGAACAGAAGATAGGGGGAAGCGAAAGCCAAAGGAAACAAAAGATAGAAGATAGCCAAAAACACAGAAGAAGCAAAAAAGGTAGAAGAAGCAAAAAAACAGAAGAAACGAAAAGACAGAAGAAGCAAAAACACAAAAAAGCAAAAAGGCAGAAGAAGCGAAAAGATAGAAGAAACGAAAAAACAGAAGAAGAAAAAAGACAGAAGAAGCAAAAAGACAGAAGAAGTGAAAAGACAGAAGAAACGAAAAGACAGAAGAAACGAAAAGACAAAAGAAGAAAAAAGACAGAAGAAGCGAAAAAACAGAAGAAACAAAAAGACAAAAGAAGCAAAAAGGCAGAAGAAACAAAAAGACAGAAGAAACGAAAAGACAAAGGAAGCAAAAACATAGAAGAAACAAACAGGCAGAAGAAGCAAAAAGACAGAAGAAGCGAGAAGACAGAAGAAGCAAAAACACAGAAGAAGCAAAAAGGCAGAAGAAGCAAAAAGAAAGAAGAAACAAAAGACAGAAGAAGCAAAACACAGAAGAAGACACGTCAGCAAAACACAGAAGGAGATGCGTCAGCAAAACACAAAAAAAGAAAAAGACAGAAGAAGCAAAACACAGAAGAAGACACGTCAGCAAAACATAGAAGGAGAAGCGTCAACAAAATATAGAAGAAGTAAAAGACAGAAAAAGCAAAACTAAGAAGAAGCGAAACTCAGAAGGAACAAAACTAAGAAGAAGCGAAACTCAGAAGGAACAAAACACAGAAGGAACAAAACTAAGAAGAAGTGAA
>JANVCQ010000006.1:28850021-28860709 GCA_025531925.1 Erythroxylum plowmanianum | reverse complement strand
TGGTTACCTCACTGAGTTCGCAAAACTCACCCAAAATTTGTAATTATTTTTCAGGACTCAGAAGAATACCCCGTTAGACAACGGGTGTATGGCAACCGCGTGAGAGTCAGAAGAGAGGTCGGGATCAGTTCGCATCTGCATTAGTGTCTGATAGAGATGTATTTTTTTGAATTTTTGTATTAATGATTAGGTCATGTTGTAAAAGAAACAAACTGAATGAAATTGTATTTATAAAAAGGGCCCTCGTGGTCATTGAACTCACCGATGATTGTTTATGTAAATTGTTTCCGCATAATATATATAATGTTTGTATATGTTAAAAAAAATTTATACTAAGTTTTGACTGAGTGATGTAGCATGCCACCCTCACAGGGCACGGACTCGGATATCACCATCGATGTCGGGTTCGGGTCATGCGGGAGTGGGGTGTTACACCTCATCTTAGTTAACGAGGCATTTTATAATCTAAATGTACTGTTCATTTAACCATGCTAGTTTCTTCAAGGAAATTTGACACTTGCAGATAGAACCTACATATTTACAAACTCCTACTCATTTCTCCAATAACTTTTTTGTATCATGTTTTGATTGGTCCTTTAATTGTAAATTTACGAGACACATGTTGCAAATATCTACTGTAATAAATTATTATGTTGTATAAATAAGAATAAAGTTTAATTACTGCATCTCAGGATTGGACTAGAAATATGGACAAAAGCGAGTAGGCTCTGGGACCAAAAGGGAACCACAAAACCTTTTCTTGCTTCTTTGTTGTTTCCCCAAGAACTCAATCTATTGCATGTTCTTTTCTTTTATCTACATTTTGAATGACTGCTACATCTTTGACATACTTCAAAATGAGAAATTATTTGGTTTGATAGTCACTCTTTATGGGAGGGATGAGACTTAATTAGGTTGACTCATCATAGTTATTCGCTCCATTTACCTGTAATTGATAGTAAATGATTCAATCTCAAAACTAGCTTTTGGTGTTCATACATCTAAGTGGCGTCATGTGTGTTTTTTACATGGTCATAGTTTTTACTACATTTTTTGAAATCAGTATAAGCTACAATTTTCTAGAATTTCTTGTATTGGATGATTGAGGGGGCCAGCAACACTATTGTCGAACAAAATGACTAGCTCTAAGTGAATTTATATACAAGAAAGAACATCACGTCTCAACAAAAACCTTTAATATATTGGATTATGTGTACTCTCTTATATAATACTACTAAGTCCTCCTGTTCTCATTTGATTTGAGACATCTCTCATTTATAAGCTCCTAACATTGCCCTCCTTAAAAATGAGTCTTAACTACATTTTACTAATTGTACTTTACTTCAACAAATCATTTGGGTTTCATCACACCTAGCTCTTACACCAGTTGCTGGATCCTCCATTAAAAGGGAGAACAACAACCAGTTTTAAGTGACTGCATATAAAAGGACTAATTCAATCCAAAACTTTAAAGCAATGTAGTTATAGGTCTCTTATATATATAAACTATTTCTTCCTCGTGTTCTCATTCAATATGGGATCATTCCACTTTTAGAACCCAAATTTTTTGGCACTAGTCCAACATTTGAGGAGTCCATGTTTGTGAATGTCAGTGACTTGTGATTACTATTTGTGCTATGAAATTCTCATATATTGTCTTCTATTGTAACTCATTTGGTTTGTTCTCAAGATTCTTCAGGATGTCTTATAGGTGGTTATTTGTTACAACTGTGGTGGTAGATGCCTGTCAGTAGAATAGACTGATAGAGTTGGGGAATTAGCTAAGAAACATGGTCTCAAGCTTCACATTGGCGGTGCTGAGTTGCAATGAGAGACCTAAAACTAGCAGCATTACTGAGGAAAATTAATTAGAAAATTAAATCTGTAGAATATGAAAAATTCTCAGCAATCATGCAGAGTTTCATTAAATATTCAAGAGATGTAACTTTTATGCTTTCCATGATGAAGGTGGTCGTTTTTCCAGATGCAATTGGTTCAACTTCTTGCTTCTCTTTGCTCTCTTTGGTGAATATTAAAGGAAAGTTAGTGTTAAGGCCAATACTTGTATTATAATTGTTTAGCTTATGAATCCAAAAATCTTTTGTGACAATTATACTTGTAGACTGTGATTTATTCTCAAAGTTGACTAGTGTTGATTTGTTGTCAAGAATGTTACTTTCAAGATTGTAACCCATGAATATACATTTATATACAATTTGGTTTCTTTTTGTCCATTCCACCAAGAGTTTCTCACAGCTTCATTTAAATTATGGCTGCATTTACATTTTTACTTTTGCTAATATTTTCGCATTTTTGCACAATTTTTTTAACATAAGGATTTGTCATTTATAGACAATACATAATCAACAAAATATATAAAAATTACATAATAATAAGAGTATAAGAAAGAAATTTAACTGACTACAAGATGAAGATATACCAGCCATTGAATTATTAATTTTGATCTTGAAGTAAAAACCTAAAAAACAAATGAAAAAATAAAAATGGATGGACCTAAACCATATACAAGCCATTCCAAATCTTCCATATACACTTCCAAATGTACACAAAAATACATGCATGGACCATTTATATATACAAGAGCCCTAAACCAAAAGAGAGTACATACTTAAACTTGGGAGGCCTTAGGGGTGTTAACCCTCTCTGAAGTTCCACAAAAATGATCGTCGTTGCATTTAAAAAAAAATTAAGTAAACTTGTTAGTTACCAACTCCATAATTATCATGAATCATGAAAAACAATCCGTATTTCATCTTCAGAAACTACAGTAGGAGCAACAAATAGTGAGGACACAATAAAGGCATTGCAAGAAGAACTAAGGAAAAGTTTTCAACAACAAATCGAACTAGTAATGGGACAACTAATTAGGTTCCATGTAGATTTTCATATTTCAGACTTTCATCAATCCTGAAAAATGCATCATTGGAAGGCTTAGCTTGGGGAGTTGATTGAAGTTGGTAATTCTCTAAGCTAAGATTAGTTGCCTGGTAAAGAAATCTCCGTTCAATAATCAAACTTATGTACATATTATGATTACCACATCCAAGCAAACAATACATATTTCAGCAGTAGATGTTTAAAGGCATTAGGAGACCATCGAGAGAAATATCAATTTACAATTGCAAGCTTACCTTGCTCCCAATAAGGTAAAACCTCAACCAAAATCAGTTTTTAAAAGATGAATCTTGCTATCAAGGCAATCCAACCAGGGATAACTTTCCAGGAACAAATATGCATCAGAATAGGCTATTAGTTGCAGAAAGTGCAAGAAATTAGCCAATTAAGCAAAACTAGTAGACAAGACCCAAGGAAGATTAAGAAAACCTTTCTCAATAACATCAAAACATAATTACATAAGAAAAAAATATTTCAGCCCTCCTAATAAGACCAATAAAAACTATGGAAGACCCAATTGGTTTTATACCATTTTTCTTTTAGATGTTGAACCTCATAGCACATAGATACACTCAATCTACCTAACAACGTCAACAAATGGCATTAAGACACAGAGGAAAGTTGTTTCCTAAACAAAACTAATTATTTAGTATGGCATTCCATTTCATGTATCATCTACAATTAGATGAATGTAACAATGTGGCATACTTTGTAGAGAGCTTCCAGGAAACTCAGTGATAACAGTAAATTGATATTTTTTGAAGTAGTGAAAATTAATTGGCAAGCATTTTATGATGAGACCCAGAGTAGTTCCTATGAATTTTGGACATAAATCAGCATACATTCAATTCAAATAGAATAAAAAACAACTTTGGCAAAACTAAGAACATCCTTAAATTTTATGCGACTAATATATGTTTATCCCATGTTAATTTTCTCTATGTTCGCAACTTTTCTTACTAAAAAGCACTCTTCTAATATTTTCAATAATTGTACCTTATCTACTATATAAGTTATTCTGCTATTATCATCCTCATTTGTGGAAAACAAAGAAAGAACGACATGTAACCATGAATTCCATGTGCAGAACGAGGGCACTTGATAAAATCCATTCCAGTGCTTACTTTATTGTTAATAGAAACTGAATAGTGAAGAAAAATGACAACACAAACTTCAACTTCTAGACAAGAATATGAAGTAAGTTCCATTTCTCATAATCCAAGAACATTGCATGACCAATCATAATAACTTCACTGTTCTTGGGAAACCAAAAGAATAAGAGATCTAAACCAGGTTGTCTCAACGAAAGGAAAAATAAAAAATGGGTTGTCTCTTTTTAATTTTCTATGGTAACCAAGCTGACAAATGAATTCACCAAGTGAAAGAAACTCTATAACATGTTTCATATCATGGTTAAGAAGAAATTAACACCACAAATTTGTGAATCTATACCCAGACATGCACAACAAACACACACATATGCGGAGAGAGAGAGAAAGAAAGCACAATTAACCAAATATTAGGTATCGTAATTATCAATGTAGTATCTGAGAATCTTACCTATGGAGGGAAAGATTGCCTTTGTGTGTGTGTTTTTTTGGTAAAAGAAGTGTTGGATAATGGGGCAAAAGGGATGTGAAGAAGAGGGGAGATTGTAATAAAACAAAGAGAGAAGATGGAGACAACTCGCTTCGGTAGTGATAAACAACATAGTCGATAAGAGAATTGAAAGTCAGTAACCAAACACATCTAAATGGAAAGAAACACTGCTCTGTTTGGTTTCTCTGTTTCGTTTGTATAGAAAATGGCAAATTACAGAGTTGGGGAGCAAGATCGAAGAAGTAAAGCGGGAAGCAAAACCAAAAGAAGAGGCTTGGCTTAGGTGAACGTGAAGCTGAGATGCAACGTTGGTTTTAACTAAAACATCAATGTTTTTTGTTGTGGAACAGAATAGGTACAGAATTAGTAGCACAAATGCGCTGATGCCATTTGAGAGACCTTTTTAGGAAGCTTCAAATTTGATCTTCTTAAAAAGCTATATTTTGACTGCCAAAAAAGTTATATCTATTAAAAAAGTAATTTTTTTATTTTACAGTCAAACACCTACTTTTCTTAGAAAAGGGTTTTCTAATGATGAAAAGTACTTATTAACCTCTCAAAAACCCATCTAAACAGACACTTAATCTCTATATATGTTCAAAAGTTATCTGAGCATAAAAATTCTTTTGTTTACTCTTCTTCACTTCCATGTGCTTAATTTTTATTTTTAACATCCTTACGCCTATTGTCTTATTTCGTATAAGCGAATTATTTACTGGGTAATTTTAATACTACTAGAAGTACATGGTCAAGTTTCGTAATACACTCAATTAAATTTACTGCTAAAATATATTTGAATTAATTTCAATTCTAGTATACAATTGGTACCAAATCAGTTGTTGGATTTGGACCTCAAATGTAAACTGATTTTATCTCCTAAAACATTTATATCCTTTCCCACCATGTCTAAACCGATGAAAAGGAAGAGGCACTCTTCAATCTCACACCGCTCCCTCTTTTCTCCTTTTTAAATGAAACCAACCCACCAAACAAACAATTTGACAACGAACATACCCGTACTTCTTGCTCATCTCACCTCCTCTCATTTTCTCTTTTTTCTTGCTAGTTTTTCTTTCTCACAAGCTCTTCATCACCATAATATTTCGTATCCATGCTCCTCCTGTAAAGTCTATTAGTCCCTTTGTTCCTTTGTGCTAAGCAATCATCAACCTATATGTTATTACCATTGGAGACAATTAATACAAGATGGGAAGTGAAGTTGCATTGTTGAACATCCACTGTAAGTTTGCATGGACGTTGTGTGGCATGATACAGGTGGTTGCATAAGGCTAGGCATGACGTCAAGACATCTAGCCTTTGTGTCTTGCATAGTGTAACCGACCATCAAACAATAACGTTAAAATGATAAGGTCCCTAACAATTAGTTACAACCAATAGATGTCTACAAGAAATCATATGTTTACCGATGGAAAACACCGACGGTAAATGGGAGAATTCTGTCGATAATAATAATTATCGACGGACAAAGGAGTCGTTAATAAGGTCAAAGGTAACTATAATGACGAAAATTTCACTCCGTTGGTAAAATATTTTCGTCAGTAAAATATACCGACAGAAGAAGAACATTCGGTAATTACCATAAACAATTTACCAACGCTTTATAGTATTCTGTCAGTAATTATAGTGTTTTTGGCAATAGCCATTCCGTCGATAATAGAAAATAAGATATTTTTAAAAAAATATTGACATTAAATTTTATTTGATGATTTTGTGAAAATGCATAATTTCAACAGTTGTGAATTGTCTGTGTATAATCAATTTATTTGTTTATATATTTAATTTGTTTAAACAAAAAGTTGATTGATAATATTAAGTTAAAATTTTCTTAATTGATAATAAAAACATTACAATGTACATAATAGGCCTTTGTACGTGCAAGCAAATGACTATAACAATGCTAATGTCTTAGTGATGGAGGGGTACTCTTATGCACTAACTTCCCCTTCAACTGCTCCACCTCCTGTCTCATCTAAGCCATTTACTCCATCAATGTCGACACTGTGGTCCAAAGCTCAATGACTTCACCCTTATTTATAGCTGGTCTAGTAGACGCTGCTGTATATATGTATGTATGTATGTATGGATGGATGGATAACCTTTAGATTTTCTAAGATGTACGGGTAGGGGTGGGAAGGAAAACAAAGTCAATTGGTGGGAGAAGATCAATCCCTTCCAATGCACCACCAACGTTCCACGACGCCAACGACAGCGGAGGACCAATTGATGACGACACACCAGGAAGAAGACGCAGACGCAGCAAGGAGGAGAAGAATAGAGAAGGAGAGCCAATCAGGGGGGAAACTTATTCGAGAGGCTGATAAAATTATCAAAATGATGTCATTTGGTAAACCAAATGACATCGTTTTCTTGAACTTAATAATGTTCAACCGTAAACAAATGGCATCACATAGTTTTTTCAATTTATCGACAGAAATTTTCGTCGGTAAATCCCCTCAGTAATATCAAACTACATTCACCCGCCATCAATTCCCGTGCTTCTTTTCTGACGGTATTGTGGCCGTCGCTAAATTATTTTTTCCTGTCAATATTTTCAACGAATATGTTAATTCCGTCGGATTGTGACGATGTGATTTCTGTTGTTATTTTTTCGTCCCCAATTCCTATTCTCCTTGTAGTGTGTCTGATCCCTCCAAACCATGGTGATGTATTTTATGTATTCTCACCTCAAATATTCTGCAATATCCTATTGTTTTATCCATTAATGTTATTTGTTCTGTGTTTCAGTGTTTCATATAACGTTGCCTACAAAAACAACCTCCCAGGCATTGTTCTTCATTTCTTTATAATTGGAATTGATCTAATCTTCAAGATAGCCCATAGTAACATTACCTTTCTTACTTCCTAAAGGAGGGTTTTTGATTGGATCAATTGTGTAGAATTGGTCACATTATAGGGTCTTTATATGAGAGTTTGCTAACCTCAAAATCAACTATTTTACAACCTGGTGTCAGAGCCTACATTTGGAGATATTTGGGATATTGTCCTCACTTGGCAGACAATATTTGTGGCAATGGTGGCAAATCAGAATCTAGAAGCCACCAGAAAAAGTTTGGATAGATTAGAACATTGTCTTGGGGCTATTAAAGAAGTACTCTAAAGGCAATCACCTTTAGCACTTTTGTAGAAATTTTATTTTGATTAATAAAGCGAAAGACAATTTTCATTAATTTGATGTTCATTTATGAATGAATGAATGTCAATCTTAAATCGAATTAATGAAGTTTGTGATACAAAACATAATATGAAGGTAATCTTGATGAGATCATGATCATGAGATCCTATCATGTGCAATTATGTTAGTATGTAAATAATCCCTAGTCATATGATTAATAAGATAGGATATTATTAATTTGGATAGACTAACACATTTTATACTCCTTAATTTAGTCAAGTAGTGGATCTCACAAACTGTAAGTATGAGATGTTTCAAGTTAACAAGTAGATGTTTACTAAAAGTAGTAAGTACATCAAATGACCTATTAAGAGATTATCATTTGGATGATCCATTAAATGTCAATGATTAATCTCGTCATAGCAATGGTGTAAATATCCTTAGACTTGAGGTACTCAAAGATATCTTGGATACTAATCCTGGGTTTTGACATAATTCCTTATTGTCTCAAGACGAGGTCACTCATAGGCTGGTGATTGGGTACAACTATTAGTATTTGAAGCTAATTGGGTAGCCAATAAAGAATTCACCACTCCTGATGGAAAGAGATGATACGCACTATCTCTTATCGGGGTCATTACTCAAGAATCTCTAGCCAGAGTAGTTATATGTCATAAAGAGAGCCTTCAATGACACATAGAGTAATGAAATCCCACGACAAGAACTAACATAACTCAGACTAGATGTGGCTAGTCAACCTTGTGGGAGTTGACACATAGCCTGTACTCTGAACCAAATGGGGTATAGAATGGTAAAAGGATGAATTGTACGGTAATTGTCTATGAAAAGTTCGTAAGTCAGATAATTAACTATTCAAGAGTTCATGTGTTAATCCACTTATATTCAGGTAAATTAGCATCATGAAACTCTTCATGATTTGCTTGAATTAAGAGTTAATTCAAGTGGCATGAAACCATTCACAATTTGCTTGGATTAAGAGTTAATTCAAGTGCCTAATATAATAGGAAACCTAAAGGCCACACGCATAAAAGATCGAATGAGAAATAAAGTGTGCATGGCTGTCAATGAAGTAGGTCATGGCCACGATCGTAACCAAAGGCATGACAAATGATACATAAGTGAGTTCTTCACTTATATACACAAGGACTAACAATTTAATACACACTTAAGTGAGAGGATAAGGGGCCCAGAAGTGTTCTGGAGTTAGAGAGAAGTGGTCTTGAGACTTGTTCATGCATTTTATGCAATTGTTGCATGAATATAATTGCATGCAATATAATCTTGATCCATCTCTCCATTTGAGCTTCTACTTGAACTCATCTAGTTTGGTGCTCTAATCACCCTTACATACTGCTTCTTCTTCATCCTTGCATGTTCTTGAGTGATCAAAGAAGGTGTTTGACGTTTGCTACAACCCAAACAAGGAGAAGATTAAAGGAGGAGCATTATCAAAGGTATAAGTGTTGAAATTGCATGTTCTTATAACCTATGTATGCATGCACCGAAGATTCTGGAATTTTGGGGATGTCATGGGGTAGGAATTTAGATTCCAATACTTCTGTTGCCTTTTTGAGCATGTAATGCATGAATCCATGACTCTTTAACAATGGTATCAGAGTAGGTTATGCATGTATTAGATGATGTATTGTACATGTGCAAATTGTTTGCTAGGTTGTGACTGACATGCATATTAATTTGTAAAAATTTCTTATTTGAATTTATATCTAGTCTATTCATATGGTGGTTTCTGGGAATTTTTGGGAAACTAAATGCATGTGCTGATTTTAAAAATTTTCATAATAATTCTAGAATTTTGTTCAGATTTTCTTTCACAGAAATGTTTATAAGCATTATATTATGTTTATGTCAAAGGAAATTACAATTGGATGTCATTATTATTTTATTATGAATTTAGTTTCAACCTGATGCATGTATGAAGTTATGGGAAATTTTGGAAATTTGATGAAAATGCATGCTTGTAGATTCTATATTAATTTTTATGAAAATTGTTTTTATAAATTTTCTACATGAAAATGCAAGATAAGATGTTGCCATATGTATGAGATCATGACAATTGTTGTTAAAGTGATTATCTTATGCATGCATGATATAAAGTATGATCAGTGTTAGAAGTAATATGACAAGTGTCATAGACATATAATGGTTGATTCCACTAACTTAATAAATAATTCATAGGAATTAGTTTCTAGAATTTTTTATTTGGAATATTTAGAATGTTTGTAAGACTTTGAAATTTTTTTAGAATTAATTGAATTTTATTCAATTAATAAGTCAAGTCAAAGTCAACATTAGTCAGTTTTTTGAAAGCTGATGGAGTTGACTTATTTAATTACTTATGGTGTATGTGTTTCGTTTATAAGACCTTAATAAAGTTTTGATGAGATAAGAAATGTATTATTTTGATGCTAGTAGCATGCTAAGTGCATGTGCTTGAAATTAGGGTTCCGAAAATTTTTCGAAGATCGAATCGATCTTTTTTGTGTCTAATAGGTTAACTTATCTATTTTGTTGATTTTGGCCATCAAGATATTTTTGGCTTGTGTCGAACTTGTCTTGATAAATTTGAGATGACATAGGGATATTATAGATGACTAATTGATGTTTGAAAATTTTGGAAACTTTAAGGATTAATTTTAAATTAATCAAAGTAGAGCATTACATTTCTAGTGTGCTAGAAAAAGACATATGTAATATAATTACAGCGTTTATTTTGGACATCAAAATAATTGATATTTTTCTAATTAAATCACATTCGTAATTCGAATTAGTTGATACTAACACTAGTTCCCGATTTGGTTTAAGAGTTGAATTGAATCACGAACTTTAAATGCATACTCAAGTCACAACCTAAATTAAACTTCCTTTGTGTGATACATGCATTAGATTCATTTTAAGTGTTGGACCCCGAACCTTTCTATGAGCAAGGACTTTTAACCGAGGAATTATTGGCAAGTAGTTATGTGTAAATAAGAGAGGA
>JANVCQ010000006.1:28830528-28842444 GCA_025531925.1 Erythroxylum plowmanianum | reverse complement strand
AGAAGATGCAGTTTCGTTAACAGTGGAAGAGGCAGCAGAAAACACTGTTTCGTTGATTTCTATATGCAAGTAGAAGATGCAGTTTCGTTAACAGTGGAAGAGCCTGAAGACGTAGGCGGCGCAAGGAAATTAGTTATGAAAACCTGATTTAATAACACACGAAAACTTGTTTTAAAAACATACAAAAACGTTATTTTTTGGTTTTCATAAAGTGGCTGCGGTTTTTTTGTTTTTGAAAACGAAAAACTGCCAATAACCTCGACCAAACGATTTTCAACGGAGCGTTTCTTTTTTTTTAAAAAACGACAACCAAAAACGTAAGAAAAAATTTTAAACAAACAGGCCCTTAATTGTTGAGATGTTTAATAAATTCTTATTTGAGTATAAGTATAAACCCATATTTAACATATTTTACTTATTTTTTTTATGTTCTTGTTGTATTTTTGGTACTTAATTCACTCCAAGTACATTTGTCAGTGATAATTGCCTTCTTTGACCAAAAGGAGAAGAATTCAAATGAAATCATGGTATAAACAAAGACTTGAAGCCACTTAGAGATACACGACCATGTTTATGGCTATGTAAGTCTCTAATAACGTGTAAAGTTAAGATTTTAAATATATTTGGAACTACACGGTTACCTACATGACCATGTAAGCAACCATATATGTCCCAAAAACCCTAATATTCTCTACAAAAGGATGTGAACGGAGGCAAAACAAAAGGAAGCCAAATTTTAGGCATAACATTCAAAGGCAACGATTTTGATCAAAGGATGAGGAAAACACAAAGTTAACATCAAGAGATCTAATAAAAACTACACTCAATCCAACCTAGTAAGAAGACTCATTAGGGAGATCTAGAATTATGATTTATTTTTTTCTAGTTTCTCTTTTATTCTAGTTTCTCTTTTATATATTTGTTATTGATTTTTTTTTCTTTGGGTAACTAAACCTATATAGTGTCTAGGTGTGATGAAAGCTAGTTTGTGATAACAATATGTTTTAATCTCTTATTTAATATAATTATAGTGATTGAATTATTATGATTCAATTATGCATTTTTTCATGTTCCAACATATCTAGAATATTAATGTATGATTTGATTTCATATGGTTGAGATTGAGAAATCCTCTTGTATGTCTTCTTAAAATGGAACATTAGCTAATTTAGTCCCTCATTGTAACATCAGTATTGGCAATTAGTTAATCTATATAAAGAGTGATAAAGTGTAAGGCCTAACATCAAACTAGTTATTCTCCATTATAGACATTTTGTACAATTTTGACCACCTTTCAAAGATTAATATAATTTTTACAGTTTTAGAAAAAAGTTAATGATAAAACTTAATAGATGGATTGCCTTAATCTTTTCACAAATTATAAGGATTTTTTCACGAGTTTTTTAAGTACATGAGATTTTAGTAGGATTAATGAAACCATATGAAAGATTAATATCATTTATCCCTTTTTACTGAAGTAAAGATTAAAAAAAATAACCCAATTCAATTATAAAGAAAGAACCTAACTAAAACAATAAATGGAATGTAAAAACTATTAGAGTAGTGTTGTAAAGGCAATCGCTTTTAGCACTTTTATACAAACTTTATTTTGATTAATAAAGAAAAAGGCAATTTTCATTAATTTGATGTTCATTTATTTATGAATTCATGTCGTTCTTAAGTCGAATTAATGAAGTTAATGATACAAAACATAGCATGAAGGAAATCATGATGAGATCATAATAATGAGATTCCTATCATGTGCAATTATGTTAGATCTAAATTATCGCTAATCATAGGATTAATGAGATAGGATATTGTAATCTAGATAGACTAGCATATGTTATACTCCTTGTTTTGATCAAGCAGTGGATCTCATAAACTATAAGCCTAATATGTTTAGAGTTAAATTGTGAATGCTTACTAAGAGTAGTAAGTATGTAGGATGACCTGCTATGAGATTATCATATGGATGATCTATCAAATGTTAGTGATTAATCTCATCATAGAAATGATGCAAATATCCTTAGATTTGAGGTACTCAAGGAGAGCTTAGATACTAATCCTGTGCTTGGACACCATTCCTTGGTGCCTCAAGATGAGTTTGCTTATAGGGCAGTGATTGGGTATAGTTATTGGTATTCGAAGGTAATTGGATAGCCAATAAATGATTCACCACTCTTGATAGAAGGAGATGATACCTATGACCTCTTGTTAAGGTCATTACTTGAGAGTATCTGGCCAGAGCAGTTATGTGTCAAAAAGAGAGTCTTCAAGGACATATAGAGTAATGAGATCCCTAAGATAAGAACTAACATCACTTGAACTAGATGTGACATAGTCAGTCTAGTAGGAGTTAACACATAACCTATACTTCGAATCAAGTGGGGTATAGGATGATGAAGGGACGAATTATGCGGTAATTGTCTATGGAAGGATTTGTAAGTCAGATAATTAACTATCAAAGAGTTCGTGTGTTAATTCACTTACATTCTAGTAAATCGGCATTATTAAACCCATCATGATTTTCTTAGATTAAGAGTTAATTCAAGTGGCATGAAACCATTCATAATATGCTCAGATTAAGAGTTAATTCAAGTGCCCAAAATAATCGAAAACCTAAGGGTCATATGCATAAAAGATCGAATGAAATACAAAGTGTGTATGACTGTCATTTTAAGTAAGTCCCGATCGTGACCTATAAGTCAGGTGGTACATAAGTGAGTTATTCACTTATGTACATAAGAAATTAAGCTAAAACACACACAATTGAGAGGCAAAGGGTCCAAAAGAGTTCTGGAGGTTGAGAGGAGTGATTTTGAGGTTTGTTAATGCAATTGTTGCATGAGTTTAATTGCATGTAACTTGTTTATGATCTAACTTTGAATTGAGCATCTACTTGAATTCATCTTGTTTAGTGTTTTAACCACCCTTACATACTAATTTTTCTTCATCTTTGCATGTTCTTCACTAGCTATTAAAGGTTTTTGTTGTTTGCTACAACTGGAACAAGTAGAAGATTCAAGAAAGGAGGAGCATTTACAAGGTATATATGCTCTAATTTCATGTCCTTACATTCTACTTATACATGAACATGGATTCTGGATTTTCTGGGGTTGCCGTGGTGTTGAAATTTTGATTCCAATGCTTCCACTACATAGCCATGCATGAGATACATGGACCCATGGCTCCCCTACAGTGGTATCAGAGCCACTTATGCATGTAATAGATGATCTATTGAACATGCGCAAACTGTTTGCTGGGTTATGACTAACATGCATGTTGATTTGGAAAAATTCATATAAATTGTATAAAAATGGTTTTTCCTACTTTTTTTATCACAGAAATGTTTATAATATGTTATATTATGTCTTTGCTAAAGGAAATCTCAATTTAATGTCATTTTCTATTTTATTGTGAATTAATTTATAGTCTGTTTAACTTTTTGAAAGCTGATGGGGCTGACTTATTTGATGACTTATATGTATGTGATTTGGTTATAAGACCTTGAAACATTTTTATGAGATAAGAAATGTATTATTTTGATGCTAGTATCATGCTGAGTGCATGTGCTTGAAATTAGGGTTCTAGAAAATTTTTAGACATCGAATCGATCTCTTTAGTGTCTAGTAGGTCAACTTTTTTATCTTGATAATTTTGGCCATCAAGATAATTTTTAACTTGTGATGAAATTGTCTTGATAAATTTGAGATGACCTAGGGATGTTCTAGATGACTAATTAGTGTTCAAGAATTTTGGAAACATTAGGGATTAATTTGGAATTAATCTAAGTAGAGCATTGCATTTTTAGTCACAAGTAGAGCATTGCATTTCTAATATGGTTAGAAAAGGCATGTGTACTAGAACTAAAGTGTTTAATTTGGAAATCAAAATAACTAAATTTTAGGGTTCCTAATCGAATCACATTCATAATTTGAATTAGCCAAGACTAACACTAGCACCTAATTTGGTTCAAGAGTTGAATTGAATCACGAACTTTTAATGCATAGTTAAGTCACAACCTAAATTAAACCTCCTTTATATGTTATATGCATATAAAGGATTGGTTAAAAAGGCATGATAAGGTGGTTATGGACATAGGCTCAATTTAATTGAAGGTTCCATAATCATGCCATATAGTTATCATAACTATAATATATATATATATATATATATATAAGTATTGATGAGAACTATGAACAAATCCCTCAAACAAAATGTTAGGACTTATGCCTTCCATTGATATGACAAGAACCAGAGTTCTTTTAGTGTTGGGTTGTTGGGCAAACCTAAGTATTCTCTACACGAATATGTTCAAACCATGGAAATTAGATTTCTAGATTAACGAGTTGTTCCTAACTGGAAGCGTTGATTTGTTGGGTAAACCCAAGATCAATGTGGATAGAGGTGAAGTTGGATAGTATATATAGGACGTATACGTATCAAGAGTTGATAACCTAATGAGTGTGTTAAATCAACAGTTGATGGCACAAGTCGATAGTTGCATAACTGAATGCAATTGGTATGAATGATACCTACTGATTGACCTAAGGTGGCTGTTGAGTAAAGCCAAGTTCATTCTTAGTGATGTTAGATATCAACCTAATAGGAAAATTATAAGTTTTCTCGGATTCGTAGTGAGGGCTATGGATTCGGATAAAATATTAGGACCCATATTGCATGTGATTGAAGTCCTTATCGATATGCATTTATGTACATTCTCTCTCTCTCATTTTTCTAGGTTATTGAATAGCCAAGATGTCTTCGTCCAGTGTAAACTTACGCTCTTTACTAGACTCCAATAAACTTACGAGGCCAAACTTCTTAGATTGGCTATAGAATTTGAGAATTGTTCTCAAATATGAGAAACTAGGATATGTCCTAAATGAGCCACTTCCTAATCCACCTACTGTCGATGCCTCTGATGAGGATTAGAAAGCTTACAAGAAGCTTTTAGATGATAGTGAGCTGGCTAGTTGTATTATGATGGCCTCTATGTCACCAAAATTGCAAAAGCAACATGAGACTATAGATGCTCATACCATAGTCTACAATCTAAAGGCATTGTTTGATGAGCAAGCTCGGTCTGAAAG
This sequence comes from Erythroxylum plowmanianum, assembly GCA_025531925.1. Lineage (NCBI taxonomy): Eukaryota > Viridiplantae > Streptophyta > Magnoliopsida > Malpighiales > Erythroxylaceae > Erythroxylum > Erythroxylum plowmanianum. The sequence continues at coordinate 28,837,351 of JANVCQ010000006.1, read as the reverse complement.
GTTTGAGATCTCGAGGTTGCTCTTTTGCTCTAAGATAGCTGAGGGATGATCTCCAGTATAGTATGTGCTGAAAATGAATGGACACATTGAGAAGTTAGCTAGTTTTGGTTTCATAATAGATCATGAATTAAGTATAGAATTAATTCTGAATGGTTTGACCGATAGTTATTCATAGTTTGTGCTTAAATATCGGATGAACCAAATATCTGCCTCGATACTTGAGCTAATTAATCTACTCAAAATAGTTGAGCAAATTGTTATAAAGGACCGTAAGGTTATGATGTTGGTGGACTCTACTTTTGGTTCTCGTAAAAGGAACCAAAAGAAGAAGAAGTTTAAAAAGCCAGTGGGAGGTGTAGCCAAGAAGAAGATAAAGGATAATACACCAAAGGGAATATGCTTTCATTATAACAAAGAAGGGCATTGGAAGAGGAACTATAAAGCCTATCTAGAGTCACTAAAGCATAAGATGGCATTAGATGCTCCACAGTCTACTTCAGGTATGCTATTTGACATTGAGGTTAATATTATTTCTGATCATAATATTTGGGTATTATATACCGAATGTGGCTCACACATCTGTGTTAATATATAGTGCCTTAGGGATAACAGACCACTCAAGAAGGGAAAGATGGACCTATATGTAAGAAATGGACTAATAGTTGCTACATTAGTTGTAGGAACCTATGTTTTGTATCTTCTTAGTAGGCTAGAGTTAATTTTAGATAATTGCTATTATGTACCTGTTGTGATAAAGAACATTGTATATGTTTCATGTCTTAATAAAATAGGATTTCATTTAACTTTTTCAAGCAATGGTTATTCAATTAAGTTGAATGAAATGTTGTATGGTACTGCTACATTGTGTAATGGTATTTACATATTAGATATATGCAATCTAATTTTAAATATCAATAATAATAAAAGACAAAAATGAGATAACTTAAAATCATCTTACTTATGGCATAGTCGACTTTACCATATAAATGAGAGACGTATGTCTAAGCTATACAAGAGTGCTAGATTAGGGTCATTTGATTATGAAATATATGGCACATATGACTCTTGCTTGTTAGGCAAGATGACTAAATTACCTTTTAAAGGAAAGGGTGAACGAGCGAATGGGTTATTAGACCTAATACATTCTAATGTATATGGTCTGATGTCCATTCATGGTAGAGGTGATTTTATATACTTCATTACCTTTATCGATGATTATTCATGATATGGGTATATGTATCTAATGAGATACAAGTCTGAAGCGTTTGAAATATTCAAACAATTTAGACATAAAGTAGAGAAACATCTCGGTAAAAGTATCAAGACACTTCGATCAAATTGAGGTGGTGAACACTTGAATGAGGAGTTTTTAAGTTATCTTAGGGATAATGAGATTGTATCCCAGTGGAATCCACATTAAACACCGCAACACAATGGAATGACCGAAAGGAGAAACCAAACCTTGTTGGACATGGTAAGGTCAATGATAGACTTAGTGGATCTACTGAAATCCTTTTGGAGTTATGCAATCGAGATTGTTGTTTATGTGATAAATAAAGTCCCTTCAAAAGCAGTTGATGTTACTCTATATGAGATATGGACTAACAAAAAAATCCTATCTTTCTTATATGAAATTTTAGGTTATCTGGTTTACGTGAAGCAGATTCAATCAGACAAGCTTAAAGTGAAATTTGATAAATGTCTATCTGTAGGATATCCTAAGGAAGCAATTGGATATCAATTCTACAATGCTTTAGAGCAAAAGATGTTTGTCTCAAAGCATGCTATCTTTTTGGAGAAATAATTTCTTCTAAGAGAAGACAATAAGAGTAAAGTTGAAATTGTTGAAGTTTATAATGCTTAAATAGATGCAGATCAACTACCTAAACTAGAGATTGTTATTCATGGAGATGAGACAATAGTTGAACATTCTGAAACACAAAATGTTCATAGGTCAAGTAGGATACATAATGTTCCAAAGAGATATGGATTTCTCGTAAGTGAACATAGTGACGTATTGCTTATAGAGAATGATGAGCCTACGACCTATGAAAAGGCTCTAAAGAGTTCATAATCTGAAAAATGGCTTCAAGCCATGAAGCTTGAAATGGTTTGCATGTTTAAAAACCAAGTATGGACTTTGATTGACCTACTCAAAGGGCTAAAACCCATAGGTGTAAGTGGATTTTCAAGAAGAAAATCGACATGGATGGTAGTGTGATTACCTATAAAGCGAGGCTAGTCACTAAAGGTTATCGTCAAAGACAAGGAGTTAAATATGACGAGATATTTATCCCTCTAGCCATGCTTAAATCTATTAGAATACTCATAGCCATTGCTGCTCATTATGATTATGAGATATGGCAAATGGATGTAAAGTTGACTTTCCTGAATGGAAACCTCGTCAAGGATGTGTATATGAAACAACTTGAGGGCTTCATATCCAAAGATGGTGAAAAGGTAGGCAAGCTTCAGAGATCCATTTATGGATTAAAGCAAGCATTTAGAAGTTGGAACATCTGATTTGATGCGACAATCAATGAGTTTAGTTTCTCACAAAATCCGGATGAACCTTGTATATACAAGAAGGTTAGTAGGAGTGCTATAATATTCCTTGTGTTATATATAGATGACATATTACTAGTAGAAAATGATGTCTCAAGTTTGCAATATGTCAAATTTTGGATGTCCTAGAATTTCTCCATGAAAGACCTTAAAGAAGCAACTAATATATTGGGAATAAAGATCTATAGAGACAAATCAAGGAGATTTCTAGGTCTTTCACAGTTTAAATATATAAATAAAGTGCTAAAGTTTAGCATGGAGCAGTCCAAAGGAGGGTTTATTCCTATGACTTATAAGATAAAACTCTCGAAATCTATGTGTCCTAAGATGCAAGATCAGAGTTCTCACATAAGTTTGATTCTGTATGCTTCAACAATAGGAACAATCATGTATGCTATGTTATGTACAAGACCCAATATATCATATGCTCCAAGTGTTACGAGCAGATAATAATAAGATCTTGGTGAGTGTCACTGGCTGGCTGTCAAGAATATCCTAAAGTACTTGAGAAGGACTAAGGATGTATTCTTGGTATATGGAGATGGAGGTCACGTAGTGAGTGGGCATATAAATGCCAGTTTTCAATCTAACTAAGATGACTCTAAATTTCAATTAGATTATGTTTTCACATTGAATGATGGAGCAGTCAGTTAGAAGAGTTTCAAATAAGAGACAATTGCAAATTCACCTACCAAGTCAGAATATTGGAGCTACAGAAGCGGCAAAAGAATATGTTTGGATCAAGAAGTTTATGATGGAACTTAGAGTGGTTTCAGTTCCAAGCATTATGGACCTGATACTATTGTATTGTGACAACAAGAGGCTATTGCTTAAGCCAAAGAACCAAGGTCTCATCAGAGGTCCAAGCACATACTTCGGAGATATCACCTGATCAGGTAGATCATTGTTAGAGGTGATGTGAAGATAGAGACAGTGCCCACAGATCAAAACATTACTGATCCTTTAACTAAGCCACTTCCTCAAATGATATTTGATTATAGTATTCTCGCCTATAGTATTAGATACAATGGTGATTGGCTTTAGTGCAAGTGGGAGATTGTTAGAGTAGTGCTCTAAAGGTAATCGCCTTTAGCACTTTTGTATAAACTTTATTTTGATTAATAAAGCAAAAGGCAATTTTCATTAATTTGATGTTCATTTATTTATAAATTGATGTTGTTCTTAAATAGAATTAATGAAGTTAATGATAAAAACATAGCATGAAGGAAATCATGATGAGATCATGATAATGAGATTCTTATCATATGTAATTACGTTAGCATCTAAATTATCCCTAGTCATAGGATTAATGAGATAGGACATTGTTAATCTAGATAGACTAGCATACGTTATACTCTTTGATTTGATCAAGCAGTGGATCTCATAAACTACAAGCATGAGATGTTTAGAGTTAACATATGGATGCTTAGTAAGAGTAGTAAGTAAATCGAATGATTTGCTATAAGATTATCATATGGATGAGCTATCAAATGTCAGTGATTAATCTCATCATAGTAATGGTGCAAATATCCTTAGCCTTGAGGTACTTAAGGAGATCTTGGATACTAATCCTGTGTTTTAACATTATCCTTGTTGTTTCAAGATGAGGTCGCTTATAGTGTGGTGATTGGATATAACTATTGGTATTCGAAGGTAATTAGATAATCAATAAAGGATTCACCACCCTTAATAGAAGGAGATGATATCCATAACCTCTTGTTGGGGTCATTACTCGGGAGTCTCTGGATAAAACAGTTATATGTCATGAAGAGAGTCATTAATGACACTTAGAGTATGAGATCCCAAGGACAAGAACTAACATCACATGGACTAGATATGACATAGTTAATCTAGTGAGATTTTGGATATAGCCTATACTTTGAACCAAGTGGGGTATAGGATGGTGAAGAGATGAATTGCACGATAATTATCTATGGAAAGGTTTGTAAGTCAGATAATTAACTATTGAAGAGTTCTTGTGTTAATTCACTTACGTTCTGGTAAATTGACATCATGAAACCCTTCATGATTTGCTTGGATTAAAAATTAATTCAAGAGGCATGAAACCATTTATGATATGCTCGAATTAAGAGTTAATTCAAGTGCCCAAACTAACCAAAACTTAAGGGTCACACAGATAAAAGATCGGATAACATACAAAGTTTTCATGGCTGTCATTTTAAGCAAGTCATGATTGGGACTTGCCCAAAATAATTGGAAACCTAAGTGTCACATGCATAAAATATTGGATGAAATACAAAGTTTGCATGACTGTCATTTTAAGCAAGTTACGAACGTGACCCATTTTATGACAAGTGGTACATAAGTGGGTTCTTCACTTCTGTACACATGAAAGTAAGATAAAACACATACAATTGAGAGGCAAAGGGTTCAGAAAAGTTCTGGAGGTTAAGAGGAGTGATCTTCAGGTTTGTTCATGCAATTTATACAATTGTTGCATGAGTTTAATTGTATAACTTGTTTATGATCTAACTCTCAATTGAGCACTTACTTGAATTTATCTTGTTTGGTGCTCTAATCACCATTATACACTGATTTTTCTTCATCTTTGTGTGTTCTTCATTGGCTGTTGAAGGTGTTTGGTGTTTGCTACAACCCAAACAAGTAGAAGATTCAAGAAAGGAGGAGCATTTGCAAAGTGCATATGCTGTAATTTCATTTTCTTACATTTTGCTTATACATACATATGGATTTTGGATTTTTTGGGGATGTCATGGAGTTGAAATTTTGATTCCAATGCTTCCACTGCATAGCCATGCATGAGATACATGGACCAATGTCTCCCCTACAAAGACTAACCACTTAAACTATTGTTTATGCATTTTAACTGCTCAAACTTCTTCCTAACATAAATGATGTTGTTTTGTTTATATAATAAAATGATATCATTTTGTATATTGATAAATACTTACCCTCCTCTTCTAATTGAATACTTTTTTTCTTGTCTCTCTTTACCCTAACTAGTTGTATATCTCTCTCCTTTTCTTTTGCTTTGTTAGGCCCATTTTACTTTGGTTTTATATTTATGTCATATGATTTTTTGGATTTTAAGTTTATGTTTACAACTGTTTGTTTCTATAACCATCACTAATGCTTTGTTAAGTTCGAAAAGATTTCATGAACCATTCTTAAGTGCGTGGAATTGTGACCATCTCTATTGTAGCTCGATCATATCAAAGGTTAAAGGTGATTGACGAATGTTGGTGCATTAGAAAGGTCTTATTAGTGGATGTTGTATTCTTCTTTTCCAAGTAAGAGAATTTGAACAACCCACCAGATGCACTCTAAGAATCCATCTCAATTCTTATTCTAAAGATCCATAGCATTATGAAGCACTTGAACACTCATGCTAGGTATAATTTTGGGTAACGTAAAATTGATTCTTCTCTTCTTTTTTATGGGTGTGGGTGTAGGGTTAAAAGAAAAAGATGGTCATTTTAGTTCTACATTTAAGTGTTGACAGTCCCTTCCATCTCATATTATTTGATTTGTGTAAATACAAATGTTTGTCATTGAAATTTTTTTTTTCTAATTTAAAGGTTTTTATGGGTCAAGTTTTGAATTTGGTCCCGCTCAACTAAGCCTTAGGTTGGTAAAGTTTCATTAATTTAATATTGGGTAAAATTTTAAATTTGATCGAACTTTGGGCAGGCCGAAGCTTAATTAGACTAAAGCTTAGGCCATATGATTCAAGTTTGATCTAATTATAAGCTAGACTCTTTAATTAAAATTAAAAAAAAACTTGGTCAGGCTTAACCTATAGATGGCCTAAGTCTGGCCCATCCTTTTGCAACCCTAGTTATATATTAATATGAAAAATATGTACATGTGGTTATTTCATTATTTTATTAAGTATATATACTAAGGGCGAATGGGATGGACGACCACGGAATCGATCCCTATCGTCCATTTAATCGAGCAGCTTATATTCTTTCTTTTTCTTTCTGTTTATTGAATGTTGTGTCTTCGCGCGATATACACACAATCTTCTGACATAATATTCTGAGGCAATATTTTGTCAGGCGACCACGCATACGGTTGCCCTTATGATCGCTTATATCTGTTCATTCATGTTGTGTCCTTTCTCTCTCTTTGTTTTTCCTCTCCGCTCTTGCCTTCCTCTGCTTTCTCACTTCTTTCGTTTCCAGCTGTGGTCAGTTTCTTGAAGACTTCGAAAGAACCTAGCATAAGGTTGTAAGATTATATAGCATAATATGGTAACCGCTTCGTCTCAGTT
>JANVCQ010000006.1:28798071-28808856 GCA_025531925.1 Erythroxylum plowmanianum | reverse complement strand
TAATCATATTAAATACTATGGGCATATTCGTCATTTGCACTATTTTCTGTCTCTGTCCCCTACAACCAAACACATTTATCCTGGAGACGGAGACAAGATTCTCTGTTCTGTCTACCATCAACCAAACATCTCTCTGTCCCCAATTTTTGTTCCGTTCCGTTCTGTTCCGTTCTGACTCCAACTATCAGAAACACTAACCAAACGCAGCGTAAGAGTACAAGACCTCTACACGATTTGCGGTAAAAGCAGTAACTCATCAAGTAATTTACAACAAGAACCCTATGCGATATCCGGTAAAAGCCTGTTCTTTTACCCAAAGGTTATAAATCAGAAACAAAACAACAACAAAAAAAATCGAAGACAACATGCCAAAAATGTCGTGGGGGGGCGAAAGAATAAACACTACGTTGAAAAGCGCCTTCAACATGCCTAGTATAGTCATTCCCCAAAATTACCTAAGAGACATTACTACATTACTTGCAAAGTAGAAGCATTAAGCCTACTCTTGACCATCTCCGAACCGACACGGAACTTCTTGCCCATCTAGCAACTTTTCTACAGCATCTGAAGGAAGGCCAATCATCTCCAATGTTTTCTCCCAAACTTTATATGAAGTCTCAACATTATGCGCTTCTTCAGAAGGATTAGTTGGACGACAATCTTGAGAAATGAACGCACAAACAGGCCAGTCATCTGCTTTTAATAACTCACAGTATTCTGGAACTTGAGGGTCAGTAGCTGAAAACAGAGAACTTCTGGAACCTGAATTAACAAACTAAATCATTACAAATGCTTCCCAACAATTCCCGTTACTTAAAAACGGTTATTGCACTAAAACACCTGATTTTGATATTTTCTAGAAATCTCCATGTGGTCTGAATTCAGCTTTTGAAATCCCTATACTCAAGATGATTAGAAAAACAAAACCTTAAATCCCATTATTAACTAAACTTCATTTTTACATGACTAACAATATGACAATATTACATGACTAACAATATGATAATACTTCGAATTACAATATTTACTAAAAATTCTGTAAAATTAAATTGTTAAATACAGACAAAATATGCTTCTCATAAATTGGTGAATTCTCCCAAAGGAATTAGCTGTAGCTTAACAACTCAGAGACGAGGAAGAGAATGCCAAGGACGGCCATCATGGGAATGTTTTGTCTACATCAGTATATTATCCAACTCACTCATGATATTTAGAAAAGCTACAAGGGATTGACACCCACGCGGATTAAAAACAATATAAAAATGATAATAATGCAAACTAGAACAGGCAAAATAAATGGATAGTATAACAAAACCTGGAGCTCACCTTCTTGAGGGCTAAAGATAAAATAAGGTATTAGCTGATAAGCAGCTTGCACAATTCTTGGAAGATCCCTAGCCTGTTAATAGGGAATGCAGAACATAAGATACAACAGAACAAAGAATTCTAGGATATGGTGATCTTGAACAAAACTTTTGACAGAAATATTACAAAACACAAATCAATGGGTTAGGTGCAGTTCCAATAAACAACATTATCTAGTATAATATGCTGTACTATCAAGATTGTAAAATCAGCATAAGTGGGATGCGTCTTGAAGAGAAATACAAAATGTAAGATCCTAAGGTTATGCAATAAAATGAATGCACTAACGCAACAGTCACTAGAATAATTGGAAATGCCTCAATGGTGAATAATAGTAAGCCTACTGCTCTCTCTCACTCTGTCTCCCTACCCCCATCTCTCTTACAACCTTAATGATAACTAGTATACAATGAGCATAAAATAAAGATCTGGGTAATGAGATTACCAACTTATGCAAACAAACAAAAACCAAATTACCTCAATTTGTTTTCAAATAAGAATGTTTACCATGTCAAAGCATACAAAACCTATGAGGACATAAAAACCACAGGTCTCATGCAATCCAGTTTGGAGCACTCCACTGAATCTTACTTCCATGAAACCATCTTTGAATGTATACTTAGAAGATAATCAATCCCCACACTGACAGCCACATTTTCAATCCAAGCAAAATTATAAACATATTTTGAATCGGCTTAACTGGTTTCTAGCATTGCTTTGAATGGTTTTAGCTTCCACCGCAGCTACTTATACCATAGTCCATATAACACTAGAAGAATATGAATTAAAGAATCGGAAGAATAAACTAAATCTTCTTGTGGCTACCAGGTCAGTTTTCGGTCCCTTAATTATTTCTTACTTTCAAGGAGTTTCTATCATGAAGATTGCAGCATGACACTAGCAGCATAAACACATACTCGTCGCATAATCACGCTATGATGCAGTATGAATAGAAGAGATATCAAACTATTAACTAGAACTCACAAAAGTTAAAAATCTGGCTGCTGAAATTTGAGTTCCAACTCTGAAATTTCAGTTGGAATTGCTGAAGTAGTGAAAGAAAACAACACTCCTAGAATCTAAGAATCACTCTTTAGAAGAATATATCACACCTTCAAATTGATAGCTCAAAATTCATTAAGAAAATTCAGGCTTTTCTTCCATTGAAAGGTTGATGATATTATATGAAAAAGAACACCTTGGAACTCTAATCCTAATGGAATAGGAAAACCTAATACCTTTTAATATAAGAATAAAATCCTATTTAATAATCTTATTATTTCTTAATAAACTTAAACTCTAAATTAATAAGGAAAATATTTTTCTTTTCTAATAAGAAAATTTAAATGTTAAGGATGTCTTCCTTTTTTTCCTGCTACTACCGTTGCTTCAAAGAGGATGTAATTCCTATATAGTAGTTGCAATACGCCACCTCATTCCTTGCAATGGTATTACAAACATGCATTGTACCAACTTTTGACGCTAATTGGATAAACTTAGCCACTTAAGGTAAGTTTCACCTTCACAGCTGTATTTGAAGATGGCTCCATAATGAAACCACACATCTTCTCTGCCACATAGGCATCAAGAACACAATTATCGTTGCTTCTTGTAGTCAAAAGCATTAACTGCAATCATTACTCAATTTTGACTTTGCAAGGAAATTTCAACTTCTTATTCATATTTTATGTTAATTTGCATCTTCATCTGAATCTACTTCACACTCAACCACTTAATAGGATCTACATCAATTGGGTTACTTGTTTTCTCAACACCAAAGACATCATCAGACAAGAAGTTTTGGAAACCCCCTTAGTAGTTGCTACTTAAATCTTTTCAATTCTCTGTTCTAATTATTTTAGCATGTCGTCCTATTGTTTCAGCCTATTGTTAAGGTGTTTCAGCTTCTTGTTTTTAAGTTTGATAACTTGTTATTTAGTTGTCTCAGTTTTAGGGTCTGCCAAATAATACACTTTCTCTCGCTTTTTTTTCATGTTTAACACTCTAATCGTCTCCCATTATCGCACTCTCTTTGTCATCTAGTACTTGAACACCTTTTGCATATAGGCTCAAAGATTCTAATTGATAAATTAAGGAAAAGGTGCCAGATGTTTGGAATTGTTGGAATTTTAGTAAAGAAAAAAACAATGAATACTCTTAACTCCTAGGGTCTAAGAATCACTCTTAGAAGAAAATATCATACCTTCTAGTTGAAAACTCAAAATTTATAAAGAAATTTCAGCCTTTTCTCCATGAAAGATTGATTATTACGGAATGATTTTTATTCATCTATTTAAACTAAATGTTGTTACAATGAAGTCCATTGGAGTATTAGCTAGCTTACATCCAAGCATCCTTGTTTCTTTCAAGAGATCTAACACTTATTTCCTCTATGATACTGAACTCTCTTTCTTCAACCATGCTATTTCCATGCTAAGAAAGCACTTGAGATTGCCCAAATCTTTGATCTCAAACTCTCTAGCTAACAAACTTTTGAGCTTGATGATCTCCAATTAGGATGATGTCATCAACTGTGTGGTGATGAGGGTTTGATGAACATAGTGTGGTTTGCCTAACATTGTCGGTACTCAAACTTCTTAATACAAAGGAGCTTAAATTATATAAAGGAAATAAAAGAGAAAAAAAATTGGTCAACCACAAGTCTTAATTTGGTGGGATGAAGGATGGGAATTGAGTTGACAGAAAGACAACAAGGGTTGAAATTTAGATTATGTTAAGATTCTTTATTAGATAGGAAGTAGTAGTACAATAACTATGTTATTCTAGTTTTAGATACGCTATCTTGATTATTTAGAACTTAAAACTTATAGAATATTTATTAGAATAAGATTTAATATTTATTGGGAACACTTTCCCACTAGAATAAAGACTCTAAGAACTTTTCTATAAATATGAGTACTCGTATGAAATTCTAGCATTCCAAACTGAAATCCAGACCTGAAACTTAATATTCCAATAGCCTAATATTACCCATGTTTCCTAATTTTGTGAGTTTAAGCTACCAGTTAATCACTTCGTGACATCTCTAGTATATTTGTCAAACCATGCTCTAGTTGACTGTTTCAGTCCATATAATGACTTCTTAAATTTGCAGACATTGTTACTGGTAATAGGATTGTTAAATATGGGAGGTATTTTCATGTAAACTTCTTATTCCATGTGTCCATCAAAGAATACTTTTTTCACATCAAGCTGATATATTTGTCAATCCAAATTGTAAGCAAGTGATAAAAGTAATTAGGCTGTATTGAGCTTAGCCACAAGGGCAAATGTCTCATAATTATCAATTATGTAAGATTGAGTAAATCCTTTAGCTACTAATCGTGCTTTAAATTTGTTGACACTACCATCAACATTGTGATTGTGAAAATCCATTTGCAACCAACTAATAGGATCTACATCAATTGGGTTACTTGTTTTCTCAACACCAAAGACATCATCAAGTTTTCAGACAAGAAGTTTTGGAAACCCCCTTAGTAGTTGCTACTTAAATCTTTTCAATTCTCTGTTCTAATTATTTTAGCATGTCGTCCTATTGTTTCAGCCTATTGTTAAGGTGTTTCAGCTTCTTGTTTTTAAGTTTGATAACTTGTTATTTAGTTGTCTCAGTTTTAGGGTCTGCCAAATAATACACTTTCTCTCGCTTTTTTTTCATGTTTAACACTCTAATCGTCTCCCATTATCGCACTCTCTTTGTCATCTAGTACTTGAACACCTTTTGCATATAGGCTCAAAGATTCTAATTGATAAATTAAGGAAAAGGTGCCAGATGTTTGGAATTGTTGGAATTTTAGTAAAGAAAAAAACAATGAATACTCTTAACTCCTAGGGTCTAAGAATCACTCTTAGAAGAAAATATCATACCTTCTAGTTGAAAACTCAAAATTTATAAAGAAATTTCAGCCTTTTCTCCATGAAAGATTGATTATTACGGAATGATTTTTATTCATCTATTTAAACTAAATGTTGTTACAATGAAGTCCATTGGAGTATTAGCTAGCTTACATCCAAGCATCCTTGTTTCTTTCAAGAGATCTAACACTTATTTCCTCTATGATACTGAACTCTCTTTCTTCAACCATGCTATTTCCATGCTAAGAAAGCACTTGAGATTGCCCAAATCTTTGATCTCAAACTCTCTAGCTAACAAACTTTTGAGCTTGATGATCTCCAATTAGGATGATGTCATCAACTGTGTGGTGATGAGGGTTTGATGAACATAGTGTGGTTTGCCTAACATTGTCGGTACTCAAACTTCTTAATACAAAGGAGCTTAAATTATATAAAGGAAATAAAAGAGAAAAAAAATTGGTCAACCACAAGTCTTAATTTGGTGGGATGAAGGATGGGAATTGAGTTGACAGAAAGACAACAAGGGTTGAAATTTAGATTATGTTAAGATTCTTTATTAGATAGGAAGTAGTAGTACAATAACTATGTTATTCTAGTTTTAGATACGCTATCTTGATTATTTAGAACTTAAAACTTATAGAATATTTATTAGAATAAGATTTAATATTTATTGGGAACACTTTCCCACTAGAATAAAGACTCTAAGAACTTTTCTATAAATATGAGTACTCGTATGAAATTCTAGCATTCCAAACTGAAATCCAGACCTGAAACTTAATATTCCAATAGCCTAATATTACCCATGTTTCCTAATTTTGTGAGTTTAAGCTACCAGTTAATCACTTCGTGACATCTCTAGTATATTTGTCAAACCATGCTCTAGTTGACTGTTTCAGTCCATATAATGACTTCTTAAATTTGCAGACATTGTTACTGGTAATAGGATTGTTAAATATGGGAGGTATTTTCATGTAAACTTCTTATTCCATGTGTCCATCAAAGAATACTTTTTTCACATCAAGCTGATATATTTGTCAATCCAAATTGTAAGCAAGTGATAAAAGTAATTAGGCTGTATTGAGCTTAGCCACAAGGGCAAATGTCTCATAATTATCAATTATGTAAGATTGAGTAAATCCTTTAGCTACTAATCGTGCTTTAAATTTGTTGACACTACCATCAACATTGTGATTGTGAAAATCCATTTGCAACCAACTAGTCTTTTCCCTGCTAGCAATTCAAAAATCGCCCAAGTCTCATTCTTCTCAAGAGCATAATTTTCTTCCAAAATAGCCATTTTCCGTTTTAGGACATCTAGAGCTTCATCTGTTGAACTTGGAAATTGTATCTATTCAAGATTACTAATAGACAATCTCCATAAGATAAGAAGTTGTAAATTGGATGGTTGGTGCAAGACTTTATGCCATTTCTCAAGGCAATAAGTCTATCATCAACAAATAAACCATTTTGAGTAGAGATGGGACTAATGTTACTTTGTGAAAATTTGAGTTTTTAAATTCGAATTAGACTCATGATTCTAATAAGGTGACAGCTCTAGTTCTTTTCCAAGTTGTGTCTTATTTCTCCTAGAATAAACATGCATAAGACACAAAAGTGTTTTGAGGTCTATTTATGGATTGAGTTCAACAATATTTTATTTTGTTAAGATGGACCAAAAGATGATTCAGTATTGGGCTATAGGACAATAACATGAATTGTGCTATGGCTTTGAATTGGTTGTTTACGAGTACATGTTTCAATGTCCCAAAGCATCGATTCACTCATGAAGTTCTCCACCTGAATATTAGGTTTGTCATAAGGTTGATGATCGAAAAACTTGACATCCATGGAGTTGTAAAACCTTCAAGTTATATGAGAATATCACTTGTACACTGTTTGATTCTAGGAATATCCTAATAATATGCATTTAAGTGCTTTAGGATGAAGTTTATTACTATGTTGAGCATCTATATGGACAAACATAGAACAACCAAAGAATTTTAAAAGGTAACATTGACATAATGCATGTGTTTGGGAATGGACTAGAGAAGGACTTGATATGGTGTTTGGAAATTCAAGGCTCGACAGGACACCCTATTTATTAAATATGCAACGATTAAGACCAATACTCTAAAAACTGGACTATAGATTAAACCAATAAGATAAGAAGTTTAGGATTTAAAGGTTCAATCAATATTAAATCATCATAAACTGGTTAAACATTGAATAAATTTGAAAATTTTGAAATATGATTAAAGGAGACTGTCCTTACCTATCAAAGAAGTTGAAGTTTAATTGAAACATGAAATTGTTAAAAGAAAATTAATTAGTTTATTTTCGTTTCTAAAAATTAATTAGTTTACAAAAAATTGACTAATTAATTAATAAATCGATCGGTTGTTAACAACAAGGGTCATTAAAGTAAATCCAACCAAAAATTTAACCGATTCAAGATTTTTGTGATTGAATCGGTCAAACAAGTTCCCTTTTTTAATCATTGGTTAAGACTGCCTCACCTAAAAAAATTTGGGAACATGTGTGGTGAACATGATTGACCAAGAAACTTCTAGAAGGTGTCAATTTTTTTTCTTTTTGTAATTCCATTTTGTTGAGGCATGTCTACACATGTGCTTCAATGAATACTTCCTTGGCTCTTAACATAATCACCTAGAATTGTCTCAAAACATTCTTTTGCATTGTTGGTTTTCAACTTTTGTATTTTTATTTGGAGTTGTATTTGAGCCATAGTGTTGAATTTCTTGAAATTTTGGCCAACATCTAATTTTCCTTTTATAAGAAACAACCATGTAGATCCTTGTATAATAATCTATGAACAAGACAAACCACCTAGAGTCAGTAATATTTATTATTTTAGATGGCCACCATATAGAACTGAAACAAGACCTCTATTGGACTAAATTTGAGACTCCACACATATTGCATTGCAATTTTTTCTTTAAGGAGATTTATCAACTTTAGGGAGGGAAGTCCTCAATGTATCTTTACATTGCCAACCATCATCCTCAAATTGAAATCCTAAAATTCACATAAATCCAAACAAAATTTAGCGATGCAATTATATTCCTAAGATTGATTACTGAACAATAAGAGATTACAGTCCCAATTCGAAACATATAGAATTGATGTAAGAGTTACGTCATTAGAGATGATAATGGAACCTACTCCAACAACTTTAGATAGTGAAGCATCCACTATTCTCACAGTAACATTTTCTTGACATGGATTACAAACATTGGGAAGTGTAGCATCCCTCGTCATGTGATCATATGCACCTGAATCTAAAATCCATAGGATGTTTTTTCCTAAATGTTTAGTGAGATCACTAAAGTAGTTACCTTTTTTAGTTACAAATCTCGCTCCAATTATGTTCATGGTATAGGCAAAATTTTCTTGAGAAAATGCCTTCTGCAGGACCTGAAGTTGCTCCTTGCTAAATGGGTTACACTCAATGGTAAAGGAACCTTCATCTGTTGTAGCATGATTCCCTTGAATCTCCTTGTCAAGGGCTATCTTTTAGTGCTTCCAATCTGCAGGTTTGTCGTGAAGTTTCCAATAGTTGTGTTGCATATGACTTAGTTTTCGAAAACGATCACATCATGGTCTTTCTTTTGGACAGATTGTTCGAGCAATTAAGGTAAAAACTTATGGAGTAGAAGTTGTAGTGGTTCCTCCAATCACTACCTTTTTCCTGCGTTCTTCTCGTTGGACCTCTGGGAAGAAATCTCGAATATTCGATAAGGACTTTATTCCCAGTATTTGCCCTAGAACTTCATAGAGATTTTTTTTAAGCCCCAACAAGAACTTTGATATCCTCTTCCTCCTAATGATCTCTTTCGATATTTTTGCATCATTTGAGCAGCCCCAATAGTACTCTTCAAAAAGATCCTATCACTGCCAATGTTGAGTAACTGTGCTATAATATTAAGTTATAGTAAGCTCTCCTTACAAAAGACCATGGAGGTTGCTTTTAATCTCAATAACTTCTTAAATGTTTTTCTTTGTTGGAGTAGAATTCTTTTGTTGCTTACCAAATTTCTTGTGTCATGCTATAGAGAAGAAATGCCTATCTCATTGGTCATAAAGGTTACCAACTAGGACAACCACATTGTTTTCAATTTTTCAAGTTTTGAACTTTGGATCTTCAACCTTTGGAGGAATAAGATTGCCAGTGAGATACTCATCTTTTTCTTTCCCACAAACATACATCATGACTGATTGCGACCAATGAAGTTAATTGTTCCCATTTAACTTGTGTCTTGTAATGGGAAGAAAAACACCCTCTGATCTGCTATGATTGTTGGTGATGAGGCTATCAGAACTTGAAATTATCTCTAATGAAGATGAGTTATGTCTTTCGGTTGCCTTACCATACTTAGTCATGAGAAAAAGAAGACATATACACAATATATCATGGGATAAAGAAGATATATAAACAATAAATATATATATATTATCAAAAATTAGGGTTTCAAGGTACCCTCTTCACTAAAACTTAATAGGATATATATACATAAAGAGTACAACATAGATTAGGAAACAAATCTCCTAATCCCTACTGAACTAGGAATCTACTTTTATCTGAGGATTCCTTATTTTTAGGGATCATAATACATATCCTATATCTGGTATTTATCTCCTATATTTGATATTTATCTAATACAATATCTATAAAACAGATTCTCACCCTCCCCCTCAAGCTAGTGAATAGGAATTTTCCATTCCTAGCTTGGATACAATGTTCTCAAATATTGAGCTTCTCAATCCTTTAGTGAAAATGTCAGCAAGTTGTCCTTGTGTTGGTAGGTACGGAGTGCATATCAAACCACCGTTTAACTTCTCCTTGATGAAATGTCTGTCCACCTCAATGTGCTTAGTCCTATCATGTTGAACTGGATTGTGAGCTAAGCTTATTGCTGATTTATTATCACAGTAAAGTCTCATAGGAGCATCCCACTTAATCTTTAAGTCTTCTAGAATGATTTTCACCTAAAGCAATTCACATATACCTTGTGTCATAGCACGAAACTCTGCTTCTGCACTAGATCGTGCTATTACCCCTTGTTTTTTGCTTCTCCATGTGATCAGATTTCCTCCAATCCTCCAAGAAAGGTACAATAACCCGATGTAGATCTCCTATCCACCACTGATCCTGAATAGTCAGCATCGGTATATGCCTCAAGTGTCATATCCTCATTTCTTTTGAACAAAATCCCTCTTCCTGGAGTTCCCTTAAGGTATTGTAAAATTCTATGTGCTGCCTGTAAGTGAACTTCTTTAGGACTATTCATGAATTGGCTTACCATGCTTACCACATAGGCTATATCGGGTCTGGTATGAGCCAAGTAAATTAGTCGCCCTACAAGTCGTTGATACATTTCCTTATTGACTGGAACATCTTCCTCTGCCTTTCCTAGCTTAAGGTTCGGCTCCATAGGTGTAGTTGCGGGTCTACATGCAGCCTTCCCTGTCTCCTTAAGTAAATCAGTAACATACTTCTGTTGGGATATAAAAATTCCTCTCCTGGAG